>OZ034966.1:71260559-71745559 GCA_964030785.1 Siderastrea siderea | reverse complement strand
AATTAACATGGGACAATGTTCCCATTTTAATTATGAGCCTAGGAATAACATGAAGAAATGTTCCTATTTCAATTTATAAGTTTGGAAATACGATATTCCCATTTAATGACAAGTTTTGGAATAACACGGGGACACATTCCCGTTTTATGTACCAGGTAACAAATTTGGGAATAACATGGGAACACATTCCCATTTTAATTACTAGTTTGGGAATAACATGGGAACACATTCCCATTTTAATTACTAGTTTGGGAATAACATGGGAACATATACCCATTTTAATTACTAGATTGGGAATAACATGGGAACACATTCCCATTTTAATTACTAGTTTGGGAATAACATGGGAACACATTCCCATTTTAATTACTAGTTTGGGAATAACATGGGAACATATTCCCATTTTAATTACTAGTTTGGGAATAACATGGAACACATTCCCATTTTAATTACTAGTTTGGGAATAACATGGGAACACATTCCCATTTTAATTACTAGTTTGGGAATAACATGGGAACACATTCCCATTTTAATTACTAGTTTGGGAATAACATGGGAACACATTCCCATTTTAATTACTAGTTTGGGAATAACATGGGAACATATACCCATTTTAATTACTAGATTGGGAATTACATGGGAACATATTCTCATTTTAATTACTAGTTTGGGAATAACATGAGAATGTATTCCCATTTTAATTACAAGTTTGGGAATAGCATGGCAAAATTTTCCCATTTTAGTTACAAGTTTGGGAACAACATGGGAACCTAGTCCCATTTTAATTACTAGTTTGGGAATAACATGGGAAAAGTTCCCATTTTAATTACTAGGTTGGGAATAGCATGGGAAAATGTTACCATTTCCATTACAAGTTTGGGAATAGCATGGGAAAAGTTTTCCCAATTAATTTACAGGTTGGGAATTTGGTGGGTTAATTTTTCTCCAAAATCTCTTCCCATAAAAAACACATAAATAGAATTTTGGGAAATGAAATGCAGAATTTAATTCCCAACACAATCCCCAAAAAGGAATTTTATGTCCCTGTATTTTCCCAATAATGGGGAAATTTCCCATTTAATTCCCAAATGGGAATCTTGAAAAGTTTCCTGTGAGTTATGTTTTGTCAGTTCTGAAAATGGGTAGGAAAAATTACACATCTTGTTCTCAAGATGGGTAGGGAAAGTTACATGTTTGGTCTGACAGTGGGCACACTGAGAGCTGCTTTGTGGTTGAATTTTGTTTGGGAAAAGAAAAAGAAAAACCTCTGGGAGAAGGGGAGGAACCAGGGGACCAGTGGGGAGGGAACATTACATATTTTGGTCCGAAAATGAATCACCTATAAATTGGGTTCATGAGAAAAGATCCCTCATTAATACATGATGAGAATCGAAATGTTGCAATGCTTATGAGGTTGTGTGCTAAATACTAAGATATTTGACAAAAGGTGACTTAAAAGTAGTAAACGATCAAGGAACAATAATGAAATGGCAATTACAAAAACCCTTATTACATGATTGAACGTGATTACATATACAGTATACGTTGTTAAGTTCTTAGCAACCTTGTGCACTTTATGACTCCTTTGATGCTTTAACAAGTATTGGGTTTACAATCAGTTGTACTACTAGTACAACATATAAGCCATATAATTGTTAGTTAAAAGCAAAAACAAACTCTAAAATTTTAGCTTAAACAAATCAAATGTGATTTCATTATTCTTAAGACTGTGAAATCGAATTAATGTAGTTTTTCTACTGTTGTTACTGGTTAGCTAACCTGCTTATTTATTTAATATAGATTTATTTTTGTAGTTGACATATTTATTTAATCCCTTTACTGATGAGTTACCTTTTACTCATCTGTGTATCTTCGTTATGAGTCTGTTGTTTCCTCTTTCTTTCTCAGAACAGGTATACAGTAATGTTGCAATACACTTACTGGATACTTATGAAGCTGGGACAACAACTCCCAATAGCCATTCCATCTTGTCTAGTTTTGAAAAATTAGAGAGAGCTTCCCAAGTAAAAGTGGAAACTGTAAGGGCTTTGAATATGTCCATTAACAGCCTGGCAGTCTTGCTAGATAATATTAACATCATTTTTGGTTGACAGTTGTACTATTTGAAAGGTTTCTAAACTTTGTATTTTCTTCAATTACTACAGAGTGGTACTTAGCCCAAGAGGTGAGAGGGGAGGGGGCTAGCGCTCCCATAGTGTAGTGAACGGGTCACCGTGATTACAATTCATGCTTTGGTACCAGTTAGGGTGTTTCAATTAAAAATGACCATTGTCACCATGTTTTGATACTTTCTAGGGTTTTAAGGTATTATAATGTCAGAAATTCATGCTGGCAGGAACAACTTTTCAAGAGGTATTAGTACTTCTTGGAGTGACAATAAACATATGTGACACCCCCAAAAGAAGTTTTTTTTTGTTTGTTTCAAACAACAATCAATTCCGTCAGTTTTTATGAGTCAACCATTCGCCCCTCCTGAAGGTACTTAGATAGCAGCTGTACAAGGGGTGGATCCCATAATTATATTAAGTGATACACCTGTCATAAACTTAGGGGCATGTTCGTATTGATATGATGCCATTTCTGCCTCCCCTAAAAGGTATGAACATGGAACAGCCTGGAGCACCTGCTTGCCAGTGAAAAGCCACAACACTTAGCAACTAGTCCAGTTTATTAAATCTGGGCTTATGTTGTTGGTTGTCTTGAGTGTTGGCTTGTGAGAGGCTTAGGAAGGGCCTACAGCTGCTGTATGAAAGCGATAAAAATGAAATATTTTAATGTGTGAAAAATATTATTCAGAGCTCGAAATTTACCTTTGTCTATATTGTAGCCTAATTTATGGGCCAAAAACCCGAGGTTATTGTTAATGCTTAGTAACTTCTATGACTTATAATTCTCAAATGAACTAACTGAAAGAGCGAACAACCTTCGGAAGATACAAGCTAGTCATAGTTATATTAAACAAAATGCAAAATTCTTACCTCTAAATTTCTACGTTGTGCAAATGCTGAACACGAAATTGGAATTCCCGTGTGAAGTTGCTCCGTTCTTCGGCGGACATGGATGGTTTTTACCGCTGTAACTTATCGCTCAAAACAACCTCCAGAAGCTCGGAAAACCGGCAAAAATACAGCAAACACATAACAGGTAAGGTTTTTCAAACTTTATTTGGATTTTTAGGTATTTTCCATGGAAAACCGCCGACTATTTTCGATAGAATCGCTTTGGTTACCTGTGGTGTAAACTGGTCTGCACAGATATGTGAATCAATGCTTTGTGGGTATAAACGATCCTCCTTTCATTCTTTGAGCCATTCTTGAGGCAGTTTTGGATCTTCTGGAAACTTAAAATTACTCACTTTACTCCTATAGCAGCACAAAACACCATGATTTTCCGCTCAAGTCCTCACACTTCGACCACGCAATTTTTCAGCTCGCCAACAGTGACGTCACCAGTGTTATTTCCGACAATTTACCGACAACTTTCCCGACCCCTCTACGATTATGAAGGCCAAAAAGTAGCACTTTTCACGTTCCATTATCTCTGCGATCCTCAGTCCAATTGACTTGAAACTTCAGAATATTTTTATTTGATACCTAATCAACACATAACAAGTAAATTGGATTGAAAGAAAAAATGTCGAAATTTTGGTTTATTTGACCTTTAAACATTTTCCTAGAACCGCCGCCGGAATTCTCGGAAAATCTACCCCGGCGCCAGATGAAAAATAGTCCGCTCGCGATCAAAACCATTCTAAACACGATAGATGAATACCTTCATTGAAATTTAAACGTTTTCCAAACTCCCATAAACGTTTCTCAGTCTTGTCTTTCTGGTTTCTTGTCACGCCATTAAATTTTCTGACTTTTTCTGACAGTAAGTTTGTAAAAAATGGCTTTGTTTTGCTGCATGCTTGGAGCGATCGCATTCTCCACGAACACAAACATTCTTGGTTTCGTACTTTGTTTTCTTGTGACATTCACTAGATTAATCCTCGCTTCCCCTCTTCATAATCTTTACTTCGCCTAATCAGAGATTCAGTGCGCCGAAAGCACTTTTTAGACCTTTTACACAGTCGTGTCGATTCCCGTTGAAAGTCGGGCGTTCTCTCCAATCGAAGCGACAAACTTTGCCTTTCAGATCTCTGGAATTTAGCGATTGCGCTTGCCAAGTGTTCTGTGAGCTTAACTTTAAGTTTAATCCACACAAAAGGCAGTTGCCGTCTTTTCCTGTAACTGCTGGCTTTACTGGTGTCCGCAGAAAAGTATATTGAGGAATTCGTGGAATTTCCCGGTACAGCTCTCAAAGATTTCGCACGTCGTGCTGCCGCAGCTGCTGCCCTTTGACGCGCAAACCGGTTTGCCAAGGTCGTGTCGCGCGTGACCACAATGTCACTCGTTGTTAAGGAAACGCTAGCGCATGCGCGACGGGAAACGCGTCGGATCTCGGCAGAGGTCTCTCCTTCCTCTCATTTTTCTCTCGCCGTGAGAGACCTCTGCTAGCAGGGAACATGTCACTTTGTTTAGTACCTTAAACTTGCTGTAGACAAAAAATGAACGAAATCGATTTTTTGACCGTGGCCGCGATTTTACGATTTTTCTTTGATTTTTACTGACATTCACTCTTAATGCCTACGCTGATGATGAACAGTTGTACTCGTCTGACATGGACCCTGAAGCACTTAACAGAAGGTTGGAACACCAACAAGGAATTGCAAAAAGTTGGTATAAACGTAACGGAATGATTGTAAACCCGGACAAGCTCGGCAACAGTGATTACGAATTCTCGTTTCCCGTGAAGAATTCAATTGACTTATTGGGTAGATCTATTGACAGTGAATTATCTTTCAATCATCACATCTCAAAAGTATGCGAGAAGGTTAACAATCAATTCAGTGTTCTCAAGAGATTTAAAAGTCTCATTACTAGAAACGTCATGTTACGCTTATATAAAGCTTTTGTCCTACCACACCTTCAATATTGCTCGCTTATATGCCATTTTTTGTGGCACTAGAAATCGCGAAATTCAGCGATAAAAATTCTAGTAATGACGAGTCGTTAAAGAAAGCAGAGACAGCATCTTTATACAGTGGAAGAATACACAATATGCTTATTGTAGTTTTCAATAGTTTATTTGTTTCTACATATCCTAAATATCTAAACGAACTGTTCACTCTTCGAAACTCCAAGTATTTATTAAGAGGAAAGAATATACTGACCTTACCTGAGCCGAGAACAACAAGTTATGGACTCGAGTCTATTAAATACGAAGCTGTAAAATATTGGAACTCGCTCTCAGACAGTATAAGAACAAGGACGTCGGTAAAAGACTTCAAGAAAGCCATAAAGAAACACGATCACTTAGTATTTTAATTTAAATTTTTGTTGGTTTTTGTTGGTTTTTTTTTTGCGGGTTTGTTGGCCATTTGCTAGTCTTTATTTTGGTAAAGATTTCACCTAAACGTTGAGGAAAGGCAAATTTTTAACAAGAAGTATAGTGATCGGTTGATAAAAACACCTGCTGTCAAAAAAGTGACCGGGCGTCATAAACCCTCCTAAGACCGTGGTCCCTTATGGTCGGTTGTAAGCGGCATGGCCGTTATTGGGTTAAAAAATTTATTTTCTTTGGCGTTTTGATTGGTAGAGTAAACATTACGCCAGTGTGATACTGTCTTGGCATAACGGTCTGCACCTGCACATCAAAAAGCAAAGTTGTTGTTCTGCTCGCAATAGCGCCCAGTTCCTCCTCCCTTGAATCAGTTTTCCGGAATTACCAGAGAGAATTACCAGTTTCCTCTAACCAGAAAAAGAGCCGTAACTGAAACTGAAACAATGAATAAACGAAACGGGTCAGTGAAAGATCAATATTGAACGTCGAGAGGGCAGGCTTACGAGGGAAGAGTGATTTATATTAACTGCTATGAAAGTTGCTTGCCTTTGAGCGTAAACTCGCGGAACTGGAATGTAAAACAATTGTTTAACTCATTTGTCTCTTGATGAAATGAGTGGAATGATCTGCATAGTGCGTAGCAATTTTAGCAATTGCTTTTTAGCCTGAAAAAAAAAGGAGAGATTTCAAGGCGACAACTGGATTCGAAACCCATGACCTCCCCGATATTGGTGCGTTGCTCTACCAACTGAGCTATGAAGCCTTGGGATGTTGGGAGCAGGTCAATTATGGGTTCCTATATCGGCCGCATGTCGAATAGATGACGTAATGAATATATGATGATATATCTATTTTATGAATTATATGCCGCTATCATTCATTTGCTCGCAGCTGGTGAATTAGGATATTTTGCTCGACCTCATCGAATAAGGGACAAACGATTTTCGAGTGGGAATGTGGGGGGGGGGGGAGAGAATGGGCCAATTATTTCAGCTTGATTGTTTTTCGTCTAAAAGCTTTCTTATATTCTTAACCGTCAAAGCTACTCCCCCAATTGAGATCCTCTATATCGCTTATTATCTTTACTGAAGGAGGCCTGGTTTTAACAACGATCACTTTTTATTTATTCGTTATGATATGCATATTTCCTAACATTTATTTGTATGCAGCAATCTAGCTATTGCTTTTTGAATCTATTTATATAATCATTTACTTTGATTGTCTTTTAATGGTCATCTAGACTCGTTTTTTTTGAAAACTTCAAAATTGTAACCTTTAAACAAATTAGTGTACCGGTGGTTCAAGACGCTTTCGCTGCATTCTGTTGCGTTGTTTCCTTAGACAAGGGACTTTGCTCCACATTGTCTCTCTCGAGTCAGGTGCATAAACAAAATAACTGTACGGGGACTGATGGGGGGTGGGGTGGGGGGGGGGGGGGGGGCGAGGGGAAGTGTAAAAGAAACCTGGTCTAAGTGCCGGCCTTTCCGTGAGTCATCGGTCCATTCAATCCAGGGGATTACCCCCTTATAATGAGCAGGCGTCACAAGCTGCCATCACGAGTGCACGAGCCATGATCACGAGCCCATCGCATGAGGTGATTGACGTGACTTTACAATGCTTAAATAATAAGTGGTTATTTCGTTTTCATAATAATCTTGTCGCCGGCGGTCTTATTCAACATTTATAGGCTGCGTGCACTGTCTTTTGTTGGCATTTTATTCACTCTGTATTTTGCTGTCGCCTCTGCAAGCAGAGCCAAAAAACCTCTTCACATACTGCTTGTTGTAGCGGATGATCTCGGATGGAGTGATGTTGGCTTTTCTGGCTCAAAAATTCAAACCCGAACATTGACTGTCTTGCTGCAGAAGGCGTCATTCTTGACAACTATTACGTTCTCCCTATCTGCACACCAACACGAAGTGCACTGATGACAGGAATGTATCCCATCCACACTGGTAAGATTAATATTGTAACGATTATTATTATTTGTTTCCTAGTGACTATTCAGTGAGTAGAAAATACATTTAAATTTTACGGGTAACAATCCCCATGTTGATTAAGTCACTCTCCTAAAGCAGGGATAATTTTAAATGGTTTAGCCAGCAAACTAGCGAAAATAGCAACTCCTTTGAATGTAGCGAAGGATATAGTTTATAAAGAAAGTGGCAACCCTACAAAATATGATTACCACCCCCCCCCCCCCATAAAAAATAACCTGTACCTTAAATAGAAACCTGAAAAGTATCCTGACCTTAGGCAAGGTTGCACTTAGAGCTCCTTTCCATTAGGCGGTTAGACATTTTGGGGGTCCAGTTGTAGTCTTATGGAACCTTTTGGTGGTTGTAGCGATTTAGCCTCATTCGCACCTCCCCGTCATTAATATTCCTGGATGGACCCCCCCCCCTACTCCAAGGCAAGCGCCACACATAACACCGCCCAAATCTTGAATAAGCAAAGACACGAAACCTCCAATATGGTTCAAAGTGTGAAAACATGACTTGTTATTGTTAACAACTCGGAGTCGGGTTATTGGATTTCTAGCATTTTGATTGGCTCAACGGAGACAGGTTATCAGCTAGTAACCTTGCAGCGACCAAATATGGTCAATGAACGCGTTAACAACAAAGCTGAAGACTTTTCTCCTCTAGCAATGCGGTGAGAAATTGGTCGGGAAATATCGCTTTACAGCGGAGTTAAACTTGGTACAAAAGGAAATTAGCCTAGAGTATTTGATTTCTCAGGACGTACAAGAAACTGGGTTGAAAAAGAACGACTTTACCGTCACGCTCAGTGAAATTTCCCAAATGATATATTTTATACGGAACGCTTTCGTTGTAAAATTAAAGTACCATCTTTTGCTTGCACATGAATTTTCTAGGTTGAATGAACGGATTGCAAGCTTTTTCACTTCGACTCCCGCAGCTACAGTGGAGAGATCGTACAGTTTCAATCCACTTTACACAATGATTAAAAAACATTTTTTTTTTCAGGAAACATCGAACATACACAATATTTTACTGCTGATAATTAAAAGTTTTTTTCTATAAAATGTCCTCGTTCTTTCACTTCGGAGCAGTTTCATTGATTAATTCGCTGCAACAGTTCTTAAGGTTTTGTTGCTTTTTTTTGTTCGACCATGTGATCGATTCTTGTTCCTTTTTTCTTTCTTTTTTTTTTCCTAAATTGTACTCTTCTTTCTTGATTTTAGTATACGAATTGTTGGTTGAGGTTTTGTTAACCGTTTCATATCTTTTGCAGAATAATCGTTAAATACCAAGTGATTGCAATCGATACATGGACGTGTTCACGAGTTCGGTATGTTTGGTAGGTAATCAAAACTTGTGGGCAGTATATATACGCGATGCATGTAAACGCAAGTCTCCTGTACAGTCCTGCTGTTGAACCTGGGTCGTTAATACAGAAGTATCGATCTGAAATTGATATCACCAGAAACTCTGGCAATATTCGAATTTAAACTGAACGCGTGTCGGCTTACGCCTTTATTTTTGTAATGTTAAAAAATAATAATAATAATAATAATTATTATTATTATTATTAACATTATTATTATTATTATTATTATTAGTATTATTAATATTATTATTATTATTATTATAGCAGAATTCGCGTCTGTATGCTAAAAGTTAAACTAGCTACACAGGGCGCATAGCGAAACCTGTGAGCCTTGGATATTATTATTATTATTATTATTATTATTATTATTATTATTATTATTATTAATATATTATTACTATTATTATTATTATTATTATTATAAGAACCTTCCCAGCATGTATTGCTCCTAAAAATTTCAATGCTAAATAACTTAGTTAACTTGAGGTCTAAGAGGACGCCGTACCGTGCAGTATTTACAACTGCGTGAAATTTTCCCTCATATCAATGTCAGGGTGATGACGTCATTAGTCACGTGACTATGGCAATAAAAGATGTTTAAGCTCACTGCAAGAACAGGCTTCTTTCAATTCAAAAGCAGATAACATGCCCTGATGGTCATTGCAATGAGCACTTTGGAAATTGCCAGTTGACATCTGGCAATTTCAGGTGGGTCTGTACAGGAGCATTTTTCCAGGGGACAGGTAAGGAGTCTGTAGCTATTGGCAGTTTAAGGCGGAGAGAAGGAAACGTCGGCTGTTTAATAGAACTTCACATGAAAGTAATGTCCAAGGTAACCTTATTGTTTTGACGTCATCGGTCACGTGACCAGAGCGCACGGAATATTTGAAATCACTTTAAAACTGCATTGAGCTCAATATATTCCTAATTTCTCCCAGTCATATTGCAGAAAAAAATTTAAGTTATTCAAAACCGACCGTTATTACATTTTTTTTGAAAAAAAAAATAAAAGAAATAAAAAATGAACCTTAACCTTTGGATAAGCCCCTGTTTTGTGCCGTTTTAATATAAATGTAAATACGAATCAGCGTGTTTGGTTTCAGACTATGCTCTTCCCAACTACCTTAACAGTTTTGTTTTGAAAAAATTCTTTTTCATATAGCTTAGGGATGTGAATTTGTACGCACTCGGAGCATGTCGAGTTAAGTGAAGTTCATTTCCACATGCATAACTTTATTTTAGCATTTTGATAACGAAAGTGTATTTCCCATACAAAGTCTATAAATCGAGAGCCTTGTAACACATCACGCGTCGTAGCAAAGGTCATGTTTCGCAACTCGATCGTCTTCTCTCATCTTTAGCTTGGGCTGCCTGTGGTTATGCAAGGACTGATCAACACTATTAGTATGTAGTTGTCCACACGAGCAGGAAAAACTTATCGAATAACAATAAAGATGACAACAGTCCTCATTTAATACGGGTCTTGATGAGCGACCGCAATGAATAAGAATCAATGCCTTGCCCAAATAGTACAAGCAATATGGCTCAAGTACTTAACTTGAATTGTGTCAACTTAAAACTCGATTCAGCAACTACTTGCACGTACTTGCGATAAATTGCTACGAGTACTAAGCTGTGGGCTTAGCATCCGAGCCTCTGGATTTGAAAAAAAAAAGCTTTCGTTACCCAGCTAAACAAGCAGCCTGGTAGTTTTCTCAAGAGCGAAGTATGAGCATATTGAAGATGAAGTACGACCGTTTGGGGGCTTCGGGAGCTACATTTAGGGGCCGATTACATGAGGCAGGCTGGCCTGGTTACCTGGGCTGGCTCGCTTTGCCGGGATCTTTGCACGTCTGTTAAACACACTATAAATCAACTTCGCGATTACATGGACAAACCTCAGCCCGGCCAGCTGGGATCCCGGCTAGACGGGCTGAAAATTTACCATGTAATCGCGATAGCCGGGCCAACACTTTTTCCCTAAGGTGTAGGATTGCAGAAAAACGCCTCAAACTCATTTGCATCTCATTGAGTAACAAAACAGCTCATTTGTTGCATGCCTAATTCTTTTAAACTCTGAATTAATTTTCCGCAATACCGCACCTCACTCCACTTTTTCGTCACTAAATTTCGCTTCATAGCAAAATGGATCACCAGAAGGTCAATATTTCTCTTTCTATTTAACACATAAAGGTTTATTAGACCATAAAGCTACATAAAACTGAAAATAATTCTCAAAATAATGGATTAGTAAAGGTAAAATCACTCGATTCATTCTCTATGAGGTAGCCATCTTTTCACACGACAGCTTTTAAATTTAGCCGCAGGCGGGCTGGATCACCTCATGTCTGCCGGGCTGAACAGCCATCTCGGCAAACCGAGCCCGAGGCTAACCGGTCCGGCCGACCTTATGTAATTGGCCCCTTAAGGGCAGAGATGACAAGTAAACGCAGAGGACTACTTTATCGTAAGTAATTTGCCTTTATTTGACAAGTCGAATAATAGCATATCTCCTATTGTAACAACACTTGATTTAATACTTGTATCAGATGAAGTAATGGAGCTAATTCTATATATATATTTTTCTTAAGAAATCGTCAGCTCTCTATTACAAATTAAGGATCAGAGTTCTACTACTATCAGCTAGGAAGAACATAGTGTCAGGCAGAGAATGCAACTAAACGTCTTGATTTCCACGCTGTTCAACTTCAGAGCAGTCTGTGTACTATTGTTTACAAACTGCAATAAGAACAATGTACTCTAGACTGACACCGTGTAAAAGAAACAGCTGACTGGAGCTTTTCTACATGATTTAGGTATGATGATAAAACCTCTATTTGTGAAACAGAAAGGTTAACTACAAGCCGATTGGACCACAGTTTTAAAGTATCCAAAAGGACTTTTAAGCTATTTACAAACTAAAAGAGTCTAGAAGTAAAAAAAAAATATTAAAATTATTGTGTTGCAATCCATACTGAACTGCTTTTGAATTGCAGAATAAAAAAAGAGCCGCCACGGCGCATTGGTGGCTACGAAAGCTCGTATTTAGCTATCTTGTTTAGGCGACTTTGCGTTTAGGATTTTGAACTGATTACATGAGATAAAAATATTATACATATGAAAAAAAGTTAAAAAGTTATAAAAAGTTATATATATTAATAAAAGAGGCTAAGAATATTCATTAAAATATCACGAAAGTGAATGCCGTAAATGTTACAAAAAAAACAAGTTGGCTGTCTTCAGACCAGTCACTATCTATATGCATCGCCGCGGAGCTAAAATTGGGTCTACCGTGAAACAACTACGCCAACCAAGGAGTCAGAGCGTGACCTGAATCAGGGTCCTCCGGATTTCAAGCACGGCAACTTCACAACTTGACTACGTTTAATTCATGTCCTTAATTTTGTCTTTAAAAAATGTCTTTTGACCGCTATCTTTTTAAAGAGAGTATTACTAAGCTTGTTGCTCAGAAGGGACTTCTCCATATAGTTCAACAACTCATTTAAGCTGTATGCCGTGGAATTCCTTTCTTCGCAGGCATGTGGTAATTGAAGTTTGGTTTCATTTCGGGGTAAGTATGACCGTGCATTGACTGTTAATTTGTTACAAAGTTTCTCTGTATGTCCTTTTTCATTCTGTTCTTCGGGTGGGCCAGTCGTACTTGCATAATTGGAGATTATTTTGAAGCATTTTTTTGTCCTTATGTCGTCAGCATGCTATCACTGTTCAGTTGCAAAGGTTTATACCCTGCGTCTGTGCAAAAAACTATCAAGACAGTTACGCAGCATCATCCATAGGCACGTATACCCGACGACCGTCACCACACAGTAAATGCCTTCTTTCTCCATCGCTACTGTCCTCGTCATTTATTACACTCACACCATTCGGCTGACCAGTTCCAGTTCCAGCATCGCCATCATGATCGTCTTTGCTGTTGCTGGCAGTTACAATGCGGTAGAAAATAGCACAAACCAGAGCTACCAGAACAAATGCATTCACAATCAACACAGCCCACATAAAACCACCAGCATTGGGGCTGTCTAAAAGAGCAAACCTTAACATTATAAATGACATGGACAATACAAACAACACAACGGGCTCGAATACATTCTCAGGGGGGATACTGTTTTGTTTGCCTTCACTTTGAGTGACTTGGGGTTGATTAATTGGAGCTGGTTGCAATTGGTTGCCTGAAGCTTCATGCAATCGGTAACTGGGGCGTTCGTCATACGGCTGCAAACATACGTGGATTATCCCTGACGGCATAAGAACAAGCGAAACCACAAACGTTTGCAACGTGGACGACGAGGAAATCATAGACAACGCAAATGCAAGAGACAGGCGACGGAGAAGCGTGAAGATTTCAAAGTATGACTGATACTTTAGTTTGTAGGGTAAATACACCGGCCCAAGCCAAGCATCAATTTTTTTGCGATCTTCAAGACTCACAGAACGTCTCCTTGGAAAGAAACGAATTATAAGGGAGGTCAACGGATCCGCAGAACACTTTGGAACAAGATGAATCACGAAGCGAATTACCAGAAAGCCAATCACATAGACCCCAAGGGAAACAAATCCAAGCGAAATCAGACTTCTGTAAGTGTAAGAGCTGCATTCTATCCAAGGGGAGTTTGGCATGTAAAAAACATCTTGGTCGCTGTGACATGGACGTAGGATGGAGAGTGTCTGTTTCACGATGGGAAAGTAGCTGAAGTTTAGACAGAAGAACGCAAGTTGGCGACATTTGAAGTGAACACTTTCCATGTGCCTTTCGTTTGGACGAAACTTGTTGTAAATCCATTTGACTAGAAAGTACAAGCCCACAGCCGCCAAGCAAACTACAGGGAGAAGCAGCAGAAAAGCAAATTTTCCGACAGGAGTAAATAGAGAAGGCAGATCACAAGAAATAGAGGGAAAGAGTAGGTTCCAATAGCTACTCAAATAATTTTGAGCTGCAACGACTTTTCGAGGCCAAAAATTGACACTGGATATCATGAAATCCATGGTTTGGATGTGAAACACCGCGATGTTGAGGAGAGAGCGGGCGGCTTTTCCTCTGCTGGTCAAACACAATACAAAGACAACCACGTTTAACCTAAAAACCCACGCAGGTAGAAATTCCAACAGCATCATTATTAACAACAAAACGAAATGAGCTGCTGTAACAACAAACCATTTTAAAGGTCTAACATTGAAATAAAAATATGACCAGAGTATAACTAGAAAAGATAAAGCAAAGATGGGAATAAACATGTAGTAGTAAGTTAGATCGCCTTTTTTGCATTGGAAGCACAGTCCACCAAGTTTGTAAAATCCATCTTGACAACGAGAACAAAATCTGTCAGTATTTCCTGGATGGCAGATGCAGGACTGATTGCAAGTTGTGACCAATAGATGACACTAAAGGTCTGTAACTGCATGAGCGAGAGTCCTTCGCTGATGTGTCCAGGCGACAGGTGCAGGAACCTGATGGATTGCATGCAGATGGCACTGGACACTCAACGAGATGGGTGGCATTTCTGGGGTCTGGTGACGGCCAGTAGCCTTTGCTCACCTCCATAATGCTAGGAAGAAGATCTCCTGGTACACTGAAAGAATGTCGTCGGCAGGTTCCACCCTTCATGCATCTCTTACACAATCCGTTGTCTCCGTAGAAATCATCATCGCAGGTGCAATATTTGTATTCGTAAAATGTCGGATCTAACCGAATCCGGCCATTATTGAATGCGAGGCGTCCTTCAGGACATGTAAAGTTGTCTGCTTCAGGTGGCTTTATCATCCTTGAAAAATCAGGGATAAGTAAATTGGAAGATTCGCTAGTCCCTTCTCGCATAAAAGGATTTCTAGAAATATCCAAAGTTTGGAGGGATTTAAGGCTCAGAATTCCGCCCGGAAGACTACCAGAAAAGTTATATTTTGAAAAGTCAAGATAAGTCAGCATGGAATTGTCCATACTAAGATCAGGTATGGTGCCATAGAAATTGTTGCCACGAAAATCGCATGTGGTTAGCTAGTGCAAGTAGAACATATTTGAGAGAAGAGGACTCTTGATGTCACAAAAGCTAACGTTTATTACTGATAGACGGCTAGACATCGACATGTCGACTGTTCTTGCAAAAAGGTCAGTAAAGCTAACAAAATTAATTGACAAATTTCTATTCCCCGCCAGAGAAACGTGTGAAACAAGAGTTGCACTGACGTTGTCTGGCCACGACTTGCCTTTGTTAATAGAAGAAAAGTGATTTTGTGACACATCGAGTAAACGTAGGTTTGGCTGAAGAAGTAATTTACCCGGGATATCTCCTGTCAATTGATTGTTAGCGACAATTAAGTGCTCCAGAATGTTTCCTGTCCAAAACGTTTCTGGAAGGGTACCCGAAATGTTGGTTCCGGTCAGAACAAGGTTTGCTAAACTTTTCGGCAGCTTACGAGGGAACTCTCCCATTAGTTGAATTCCAGACACAAGTAAACTCTTCAGTGAGTTAATTGCAAGCAAGTCGTTCAAGTTTCCGTGCACCTTGCTGGCAGGACTATTTTGAATGTTAAAATAAGAAAGCTTTTTGAGGCTAGCAATACTTTTTGGTATTTGCCCAGTTAGTTTTCACAAATCTCCTAGACACACCACTCGTAACTCCGTCATATTTCCTATGTCATCTGGTAGGCGGCCAGAGAAGCCATTTCCTTTCATAGGGCAGCCCAGGAAGTTCTGCAGCATAGTCAATTTTACGAAATCCTCAGGAATGTCACCATCTATGGAGGTGGAGCTGATCGAGACGGCAATCAGTTTGCTCATATTTCCAAAGAGAAAGTCGGCAATGCAACCTCGCAGACTTGGATTTCCAAGTGGACACAAAGCCAGCAAATTGCGGATCTTCCAAATGTTGGAAGGCAGCGTACCGTCTAAGTTGTTGTAAGCCAGCATGATACTCCTAATGTATGATGTGCTATTGTGACAAGTGATGCCATACCAGGAACAATGGGAAGTGGCATTGGTTGTGCTATTCCATCCACTTGTGTTGTACCATTGGTGGCCATTTGTGGAGAAGTATATATCTAACAAAACTTCTCTTTCATCCTCTGGTGAATAAGAGGTGTCCAACGTGAACGGGGGATACTCTTTAACCCGTTTCAGACAATCGTAACCCTCAACGAACAAGAAATTTTTGTGTTCTGAAAAAAGCGCAAAATAGGAGATCAAGACATTTCACTCCATTATAACATAAACAGGTACAATAGAATTGAAATTTCCGAACGATCAAACAAGACAACAGCTGGTCCGCCGTGAATATCGAGGACTGATATCCGCCAATTATCAGCAAAGAGAGTGGTACAAAAAGTAATGCATAACGAGTCCACCAAATTGGTCTGAGGTTAACAGTCTTTACTCCATTCTATAAATTGTTAACAAGCAGAAGTGGAAATTACTGGGTCTTGAAGACGGGATGTTGACGACTTTGCATCGAAAAAAATTTAATTACTTCGTTATCCTTCCTAGATTTGGCATTTAAATAATGCCAAAGTGATAATAACTCTTATCTTATCTTATCTTATCTTATCTTATCAAATTCCTAACACTTAAGCTTATATTATTATAGTATCATGTATCCTACTTATGTAATATATTTTCCAAGTTTCAAATCGTAACGTTTTTAGTTTTTACCCCATTTTTAAATGCTGTAATATAAACTGTTGTATGTTGTTATTCTAGTATGATATTTTATACCCTTAGTTTAAATTGTAACGTTTTTGCCCTTAGAGTCATTCTCTGTAAGACCCTGAAGAAGAAAGGCTGTGCCTTTTGAACTATTGGTAAAATATATACAGTTTCCCTGCCGTTGAATCAGCATTGTTTTTTTATCGTATTTGGTTCTTTATTTTTTGCTGATTAGATCCTCTACTACAGGATCCGGTACTTTCATTTTGTTACGGTGGTCCATGCAAAGTTTATTATTTCCGATGAAAAAAAGAGCAAGAAAGACGGCTGTGAAAGAACTGCTTGCTGGAAGAAATTAACTTAACCCTCGGGCGTACAAGGGGGTGGATGCCACCCCCCCCCATAACATTTTTCTTAAATTTTTCCAAGACAAATCATTATCTAGATCTGCTTTTTTCAGTGGCTGTGTGCATATCCCTTAGACACATTTTGACAGAATTTTGGTGAGAATCGGTTTCTATGGTTACGAGATATGACGTCATAAGTAGCATGTGGTCAAGCCTTTTTTGAAGAAAAATGCGTGTTATTTGCCCTTTTTAGGTGAAAAATGCATAACATGTGAACAAAAAGCAGCAAAATTAATTATGTCATATTCTACATGTCCTGTATCAAACATTTCCAATTTTTAGGCGTTTTTTGGACAATTTCTAATTTTCTGTAAATTCCAAGTTGGCGTCCAGATGGCAGCCATCTTGGATGATGTCACAGGCCCCTAGCAGCGCGGCAACCCTTAATAGAGTGAATTCGTATAACCCGGTTTTAAATGTTAATGAGTTGTGCGTTATGTTTCTAATAAGCTGTGGCCGTGAAGGAAAGATAGACGTGATAGTTGACAGTTTTATTACGAATTACAAAATGAGTTCAATTGTTTATAATATATCAGCAGCATTTGCAACTGCGTACAAAGTCAAACCAAGAAGTGTTTATTCAAGCATTTATTATTAGCATGCTCAAAACGACTGGCAGAGCACTGGCATTTCGGGGCAAAAATTTACAGGCGCTTGAATTCTCAACGGGGGGGGGGGGGGATTTTTCTGTTTTTGTTCATTTAAAGGAGAAACCAACGTATATGCTACTGTAAGCAAGCAAGAGAAATAAAAGTTATTCGCTTGGAATTGGAATTTTACGATTCACACATCTATTGTTTTATTTTGCTTTATTATCACAGCTCATAAGAATATAACGTAGCTCATTAGCATTGAAAACCGGGTTATACGAATTCACTCTAATAGGAACCTCATCTTGAAGAGCATATCACAGGCTTTCTACTAAAGGTGAAATCTTTTCGAAATATTGCAACATAGCAAAGACCTAGGGGGTCATCAATCCCCCCCCCCCCCCCTTTTACCACGGTGGGAGGGTTAAGGGCAATTCTGCTCACTGGTTTCGGGAAAGTTTAATCTTTACAGACCCGGGTTACAGATCATTTACAGTTTCGCCACGGGAAAGGAACAAACGCGATCTGAAAGCACTGATGTGCTTGTTATTTCGCTACTCAAGTTTATCCCTTTCTTGTGGACCCTCACTGACCAAGACTCATGTGTTTCTCTCCAGACCAGAGTAAATAACGCTTGACAGCGTTCCTAGACTGCGAGAAGTCGTATTGTTTGGTTCATCGCGCGGAAACTTTGTAAGCTGAACCCCGATTAAGCTTCGAGAAACTGTTCGCAATCTTCAGCGTTCCACATCTGGCTTCTACGGGATTGACAAACTAATGTCTAGACCAATTTGGGACCAAAGTTCTGCCAATGCTTCACTAGCGAGCTTCGCACTGTGAAGGTTTAAAGAAGTTTCCGTTGAGATAATCGATTTTTAAATCACAGTTTTCTCTAAGTGATAAACGTGGGCGGGATTAAAAAAAGCCTAGGTTTCTTTGCTACTAAAAGTTCTTTTCTCGGGAAAAATCTGCTAATAAATTTACGATTTGAGGACGTGAAGGCCGTAAAGGCCAAGAAACTATCTGGATTTACTGAAAGGCCCGGCCCGTTTACACAACAAAAGATTCCGGGTTACTAAGTTTTTGAATACAAAGTATTCACTTTTTTATCGGAGTCAGAGCATTCGGATTCGTGACGTATTCCTGGTAGTTTTATGTGTAAACGCGAAAACGAATCCGGTACCAAATGTTACCGGACTCAGCACGAAATCCTGAGTAGCTTTTACTCTAGTGTAACTGAGCCCGGGCGACGAGTGACTAGTCGTGAGCGTGGAAGTCAAGCCGTTTATATAAGTATTCAAACAATTTCAGAAAATCGGCCTTGCATTAGGCTGTCGGAATACAAACTATAGTAACAGAATTTTACAATGTAACGAGTGTTTGTGGTTTATAAACCACTTTCGAAACAACCCGCTAAATACTTTCTCGATTTCGTAATCGCTGCGAGTAGAGCATGCCGAACTCGTTTCAGCAATCATCAGAATCGTCGGTTGAATTGGGCGATTTTGGGTGCAATCGCTAGGCGATCAATATGGAAACGTGCCGACTATGCAAATTAAACTCCATTGAATCCAAAGTTATATATATATTATATTCGGGTCGAACAAGTGATTCGCTTGGTCCCTTTTAACGGTAGTGGAACATTGATGTTGAAGTTCGACGTAGAGTCAGCGCACATGAATATTACAGTTCACCCACTGGATCTTTTTTTTGTCTTGTTCATGACGTGACTAGGAAATTACTATGTCGACTTTGCTCTCCCATTCGGCCTTCACTCAGTTTTTTTATTTTTAATGCGGTCGCGGATATGGTGGAATAGATGTTGATTAACCGCCATCTCGCCTCCGATCTGCTACATTATCTGAATGACTTTATAAGAGCTGGTCCCTCCAATTACAATCACTGCGCACACCTTTCTACCTCAATAAATTCGTGGGCCCCTCCTTTTGACTTGTTCTGCTTGACATCGAATTAGACCGGTTTCCGAGGACAAGTTGCTTGCGCTGTAAGAGCTGGTCCACGATTGGTGTCGTCGTAAGTGGTGCATCGACAGCACTCTGTAGTCCCTGATCGGCCATTTGCATCATGCTGCCAAATTTTTCTGGCCTGGGCGGACTTACCTGCGGCGTAAGATTGATCTGATATGTTCGTTTTGCCGAGGAGAGCATCCTATTCCTAAAACATGGATTTCTAACTTGATGCTCAATGGTGGCGCGAGTTCTTGTCTTCCTAGAATAGCGCATGAGTTTCTGGCTTTTCCCGGGTATGACAACAACCACTGATTTAGAGGTCACTTCAGAGTTGTATCGGTTGGTTACGGTTCATCGATTAGGGATGCTTACTTTAGTAGTCATTTGGCCCTCTTTTAAGCTAGCCACTCAATTGCATATAAGAAACTTTTCCTGTGGATAGTGCTGCCCACATCTGGAGACTCAGTCGTTCTTACAATAAAGCAGTCGTGCACATCCTGAATACCCGAAAATCAAAAGTCCCTCCCCTCTTGCATCTTGTTTGCCAATTGTTAATGTCAGCTGCTCGTTTTAGTTTCTCCTTTTCTGCGGAACATGTTCCGGGAGTCCACGATAAAATTGCTGATGCTCTATTGCGATTTCGCTGGCAGGAGTTCCGACAATTGGCTCCTCAGGCGGATGCTCTTCTCACGTAAGTCCCTCAGCAGCTCCCGACCCTTTAATCTCCACACCTTAGAGAGCCGATTCCACGGCTTCTTAGTGCAGGTCATAGCTTTGTCAACATGCAAATCCGCGGCACAGAAGAAGTTTTACAACTTCGCTTATATTCTGTTAACATGCAAACTTTTGTAATGATTATTTGTACACCTCACGGCTTTTAGGTAGAACAGATTTGCTATGTTAATGCATATGTAAATTTGATAGAATTACCGTGGTTAAATATTCTATTCTATTCTACTCTAAATGTAAAGAAGATCCTCGCAGTTATTAACGCAACTTATGCAGTTGCGAAAAGAAAGCCTGAAAAAATCAAGCTTGCCGGGATTCGAACCCTGACCTCTGCGATACCGGTGCAGCACTCTAACCAATTGAGCTAACAAGCCAACTGGGAGCTGGTCATTAAATTGGTTCGTAATATACCCGGAAAAGATGAAGATGAAATTATGAATATATGAAATTCATATATTTGAACTGCGGAAAGAAGAAATAAATGTAAAGAAGATCCTCGCAGTTATTAACGCAACTTATGCAGTTGCGAAAAGAAAGCCTGAAAAAATCAAGCTTGCCGGGATTCGAACCCTGACCTCTGCGATACCGGTGCAGCACTCTAACCAATTGAGCTAACAAGCCAACTGGGAGCTGGTCATTAAATTGGTTCGTAATATACCCGGAAAAGATGAAGATGAAATTATGAATATATGAAATTCATATATTTGAACTGCGGAAAGAAGAAATAAATGTAAAGAAGATCCTCGCAGTTATTAACGCAACTTATGCAGTTGCGAAAAGAAAGCCTGAAAAAATCAAGCTTGCCGGGATTCGAACCCTGACCTCTGCGATACCGGTGCAGCGCTCTAACCAATTGAGCTAACAAGCCAACTGGGAGCTGGTCATTAAATTGGTTCGTAATATACCCGGAAAAGATGAAGATGAAATTATGAATATATGAAATTCATATATTTGAACTGCGGAAAGAAGAAATAAATGTAAAGAAGATCCTCGCAGTTATTAACGCAACTTATGCAGTTGCGAAAAGAAAGCCTGAAAAAATCAAGCTTGCCGGGATTCGAACCCTGACCTCTGCGATACCGGTGCAGCGCTCTAACCAATTGAGCTAACAAGCCAACTGGGAGCTGGTCATTAAATTGGTTCGTAATATACCCGGAAAAGATGAAGATGAAATTATGAATATATGAAATTCATATATTTGAACTGCGGAAAGAAGAAATAAATGTAAAGAAGATCCTCGCAGTTATTAACGCAACTTATGCAGTTGCGAAAAGAAAGCCTGAAAAAATCAAGCTTGCCGGGATTCGAACCCTGACCTCTGCGATACCGGTGCAGCGCTCTAACCAATTGAGCTAACAAGCCAACTGGGAGCTGGTCATTAAATTGGTTCGTAATATACCCGGAAAAGATGAAGATGAAATTATGAATATATGAAATTCATATATTTGAACTGCGGAAAGAAGAAATAAATGTAAAGAAGATCCTCGCAGTTATTAACGCAACTTATGCAGTTGCGAAAAGAAAGCCTGAAAAAAATCAAGCTTGCCGGGATTCGAACCCTGACCTCTGCGATACCGGTGCAGCGCTCTAACCAATTGAGCTAACAAGCCAACTGGGAGCTGGTCATTAAATTGGTTCGTAATATACCCGGAAAAGATGAAGATGAAATTATGAATATATGAAATTCATATATTTGAACTGCGGAAAGAAGAAATAAATGTAAAGAAGATCCTCGCAGTTATTAACGCAACTTATGCAGTTGCGAAAAGAAAGCCTGAAAAAATCAAGCTTGCCGGGATTCGAACCCTGACCTCTGCGATACCGGTGCAGCGCTCTAACCAATTGAGCTAACAAGCCAACTGGGAGCTGGTCATTAAATTGGTTCGTAATATACCCGGAAAAGATGAAGATGAAATTATGAATATATGAAATTCATATATTTGAACTGCGGAAAGAAGAAATAAATGTAAAGAAGATCCTCGCAGTTATTAACGCAACTTATGCAGTTGCGAAAAGAAAGCTTGAAAAAATCAAGCTTGCCGGGATTCGAACCCTGACCTCTGCGATACCGGTGCAGCGCTCTAACCAATTGAGCTAACAAGCCAACTGGGAGCTGGTCATTAAATTGGTTCGTAATATACCCGGAAAAGATGAAGATGAAATTATGAATATATGAAATTCATATATTTGAACTGCGGAAAGAAGAAATAAATGTAAAGAAGATCCTCGCAGTTATTAACGCAACTTATGCAGTTGCGAAAAGAAAGCCTGAAAAAATCAAGCTTGCCGGGATTCGAACCCTGACCAACTGCATAAGTTGCGTTAATAACTGCGAGGATCTTCTTTACATTTATTTCTTCTTTCCGCAGTTCAAATATATGAATTTCATATATTCATAATTTCATCTTCATCTTTTCCGGGTATATTACGAACCAATTTAATGACCAGCTCCCAGTTGGCTTGTTAGCTCAATTGGTTAGAGCGCTGCACCGGTATTGCAGAGGTCAGGGTTCGAATCCCGGCAAGCTTGATTTTTTCAGGCTTTCTTTTCGCAACTGCATAAGTTGCGTTAATAACTGCGAGGATCTTCTTTACATTTATTTCTTCTTTCCGCAGTTCAAATATATGAATTTCATATATTCATAATTTCATCTTCATCTTTTCCGGGTATATTACGAACCAATTTAATGACCAGCTCCCAGTTGGCTTGTTAGCTCAATTGGTTAGAGCGCTGCACCGGTATCGCAGAGGTCAGGGTTCGAATCCCGGCAAGCTTGATTTTTTCAGGCTTTCTTTTCGCAACTGCATAAGTTGCGTTAATAACTGCGAGGATCTTCTTTACATTTATTTCTTCTTTCCGCAGTTCAAATATATGAATTTCATATATTCATAATTTCATCTTCATCTTTTCCGGGTATATTACGAACCAATTTAATGACCAGCTCCCAGTTGGCTTGTTAGCTCAATTGGTTAGAGCGCTGCACCGGTATCGCAGAGGTCAGGGTTCGAATCCCGGCAAGCTTGATTTTTTCAGGCTTTCTTTTCGCAACTGCATAAGTTGCGTTAATAACTGCGAGGATCTTCTTTACATTTATTTCTTCTTTCCGCAGTTCAAATATATGAATTTCATATATTCATAATTTCATCTATTCTACTCTATTCTATTCTATTCTTTTCTATTCCCCTTGCGGGTGAATGGACTCTGTGCCTCTTTGCTTCCGTTTTGGCGGATTCTCTTCAGACCTCATCCATCAAGGTATACTTGTCTGTGGTAAGATCCTTGCATATCGATCAGGGTTTCCCAGATCCTCTGCTGAACTGTCCTTGACTCCAGAGAGTTGTTTGGGCACAAAGCGGAACCAGGGCTCTCCGACAGCATCGCGTCTACCAATGACTGACTCGTTGGTGTTTGTGATTTTAATGTCGCTGGATGTGCAACTTTGGGATCACCTTATGTTTTTGGCAGCCTGCACACTAGGATATTTTGTCTTCCTTCGTTCGGCAGAATTCACTGCACCCAACTTGGGTAGCTCCTCTCTGGCTTTCCATTTCAGCTGTTAAGGACAAAGCAGTGGACTCTTCTTCTAAACCCACGTGCCTTAGGGTTGAAATCAAGTTCTCAAAAACTGATCCCTTTCATAAGGGTTGCAAAATGTTTGGTGTTCGTGGTACTTGTCCACTGCGCGCCGTACAGGCCATGATGCCTTATTTAGCGGTATGTGGCGATGCCCTAGGTCCACAGTTTGTGTTGCAGCATGTCCAGCCCTTATCGTGTAGCTTGCCTACGTCATGGCGGAGGCAAATTATCGTCACTGCTGGTATCTCTGGCAATAGCTCCAGCCATAGCTTTCTAATTGGTGTGGCTATAGTGGCGGTAAGCAACGGTGTTCCCAATCATCTACATTTCAGCCCGGTCGAAGCATTGACAAGTGTTTCTTCAAAGCTGTCCTAGACTTCTCTTGGTCACGTTCTCATCTACTCGCGCAACTAGCAGGATTCTGTTACTCTTTGGTCTTGCCTGCCCATAGTTTCTCACTGGTGGTCAATGTAAGGGTCAGCGGATCCTCCCTTCTTATCAGTTATGAGTTACTCTGCTTACTTTCATGCTGGGTGTTCGTGCTAGGGGTAAGGTTGGGGGTCAAAGTTCCCATTTCATCCTGTTCTTGTGGTCTGCAAGCACGTTGAACGCTGGAGGGCGTATTGGGTGGTTGTCACTCGCAGGGTTTGCCATGGTTAACTCCGTGGTAAGGCTGCCTTTCGCGCCTTGAGCTCAACCATCCTCCAAGGCACCTGCTCCCAAGTTCATCAATTGTCGATGAGTTTAAATGTGGCTAAATGAAACTTAGTCAAGGTTAACTTCGAGACGATTGCGCTTGGTCAGCGGAGGAAACCCGTAAGAGCAGGGGCTCTGTGGGGGGGCCTTTCACAGCTATAAGGACTGCTAGTTATCTCATACGTTTTACACGTGCTTTGTTCGGCCTGCCGATCTTTGTGGTTCATGTCAAAGCTATAGCGATTTTCTCGGATCCCTGCATCCTCTCCTCCCTCTCAGCTGGAAGTATAGTTTAGGTTAGCATTCCACTGAATTCATCGATGTGACGGTGCCTGGTGGTTGTTGCTGGCAGGGTTGCCATGGATACCTCCGTGGCTGTGCTGCCGTTCGCATTTTTGAGCTCAACCATCCTCTAAGGCACCTTCTCCCAATCTTATCAATTGTCCATCAGTTTAATTCGTTCTGCTTACTTACTTCTACTTACTTTCAATACAACGGCAAACACTACTAACAGTTGCATGGAACAGCTATGGGCTCACTAGTTTCCGTAATTGTTGGAGAAATCGTCATGCAAAACATCGAGGAACGAGCCCTCGCAACTTACAAACGAACAGTACCACTCTGGCTACGCTCCGTTGACGATTAACCGCCGTACACAAAAACGAAATCGACGGTTTTCACGAACACCTCAACAGACAAAACGCCGACAAACAGTCTACCAAGGAGATCAAGGAAAATGATAAAATACCTTTTGTAGACTGATTAGTTACCCATAACAATAACAAACTACGGACAACAATTTACAAAAAACCGACACATACCGACAGACTACTCGACCAGTCATCTTACAACCCTACTTTTCACAAAGCAACGACTATATGGACCTTGACAAGACGCGCGCAACTAGTTTGTGACCCACCTGAAAACTTAACGGAGGAAATCAATACTGAGAGAACTTTTTCAACAAGAACAATGACAACCGGGACTTTATTTGACGCAGGACTTACAGAAACTCTGAACCAAATGTTACGAACACTAACTCGACACCTCTCAGTACTGCAACCATACCTTGCATCAAAGAGACTTCTGAAACTATCTCACGGATCCTACAACCCTACAACAACCGCGTTGCTCACAAACCTATCCTACTTTACGGCAACTACTCTGGAGTGTTAAGGACAAAGACGAACCGAGCGACATACAGGGAGCAGTTTATGAGAGCAAATGCTGCAACCGCCAGGCCATGCACTTATATTGGTAAGACCGGCACAAATTTGAACATCCAGCCAACTGCCTGAACACAAACGAACGACTAGAAATGGTGATATCAACAATCACATTCCTGAGCACCAACTAAAGACAAACCACAGAATTGACTGGGACTCTGCTAAATGCGTTACCTATACAGTGCAAACTACTACCAACGAATCACTCTGAAAAGCTGGTTTACTAACTTAGAACAAACACCACTGAACCGTTGCCAACAACTACCTGCACCTTACAAACGACTTATTGACGACAACAGCAAGACAGACAAACAAAAGACAAACCGACTAATTTTACTAACAATATACCAACGGACATTTGACTAACAAAAGACGGATCGAAACGCACCAATCAAGTTTTACAGTCTTCGCAGCCAATTACATCAGGGTTTAACTGAAAGACGACCAATAACATCGCGAGTTCGTCGACCAATCAGAACAACGACCAGAGACTTCTACCATCTACTGACGATTTACAATTCACTTGACTCTGAAGATGACTTCCGCTCAGGAAGTCAGGTTGTCGAAACGTCAGTCAATGTCATCTCAAACAGTCCTGCTCGAGACTACACTCACCCGGACGATCATACTTTACCGATGTATGATATCAGGGTGTCCCAAAAGTTCGTTCCTCTTATTTCGTGCGCCATAACTTTTGATCGCAACTTTATCTTTAATAAAAAGTTTCTAAAAGATGTTTATTGCTAAATTGAGTACATGTAATCAGAAGTTCAATATCCCCCATGCCCCCTTTGTTTTTTATCTCATTCCGTAGCCGTTGCGGCATGGAGTGGGATAAGTCATATAGCGTGGAGATCGGGATATTCTTCCAGGCTTGTTTAGGCCGTCTTTTCAGATCCTTCATGGTCTTAGGAGTTGGGCCTTTGTAGACAACTTTTTCCATAATGCTCCAAAGATTCTCCACAGGGTTGATATCTAGCGAATTTGGAGGCCAACTTGTTTTCTTTATAAAATTTGGGTGGCTTTGGCTGCGTGTGCTGGCACCTTGTCTTGGACAACGTCATGTGTCGATTGTAACTGAACAGTTTTCGTTTGTCTATTGCTTCATTCACATTTTTACCGTAAAGGAGAGGCTTCAGTTCTTTCTCTAATATGTTGTTGATGTAATAGTCTGCAGTTAAAGTCTGTCCTTGGGGTATAAAATGAAGGCCAGTGAGACCACGCCTATCATTCCGCCCCAGATGATCCATTTTAAGCTTTTTGTCACCTGGTATGCAGGAGGCACTTGACTCTCCTGAGATCCCCAAACAATAACATTTTTGGGATTAGCAGCTGAAACAAATATTTTGTTCATTTGTCCGAAAAAAGAAAATCATCCTATTCTTCTGTAGTAAGGTTTTTGTACTGTTTAGCAAATTTCAGGCACGCTGCACATTGCTTGACGGTGAGCAGAGGTTACATTTCTTTTGCTGTCTCAGCGGCTTCCAACCTCCGCTTTTCATGAACATTTAGACGGTGTTTTTTCCCCTCAACAAGGCCTTTGCTTGCTAACTGTTGTGAGAGCTGCCTTGTCGAATTTTCTCTTTTGTACTTAGTTTTCTTCAGAACTTTTTTAGCAACTTCGTTCAGGACTTTTGGTCTTCCCGTTCATTTCTTGTCTTCGAAACCTTCATTTCTCGACGACCATTTTACCACCCAACGTTCGGATTTGTCCAATTTTTTTTAGCAATTTTTTTACTGATAATCCAGTAGATCTAAGTATAAATGATTGGGCTCTCAAGTAGCTGAGCTTTTTCGCACCAAGAGGGTTCACCTTTCAAGATAAACCACAAAAAACGAGGAAAGAGTGTAAGCAATTCGGGCTACAAAATACGAAAACTATTTGGCGGGAAATATACACGTACTTGCGCACCTTTGGCGGGAAAACGCACAAATTGAATATTCGAGTCAAAAGATGGCACAACAAATGTATAATATTTAACTACATTGACATAGAAAACTTTTGTTTCAAAGATTTGTTTATCGAGTCTAATCTTAGTGAACTACAGACCTATAAAGTAGAGGAACGAACTTTTGGGACACCCTGCTTTGGACTACACTCACCCGGACGATCATACTTTACCGACGTATGATATGATTCCTGATTTCAAACCATTTGCAGCGTTTAATTAGTATTCAAAATATTTCAAAAATTCGGTCTGACGTTAGTGATATCGGAATACAAACTATAGCAACAGAATTTTAATGAGCGACTGTGGTTCATAATCCACTTTCGAAACAACCCCTTGACAATTCTCGATTTTGTAATCGCTGCGAGTAGAGCAGGCCGAACGTGTTTCAGTAATCATCTCAATCGTCGGGTGAATTGGGATTTTGATTTTGGGAGCAATCGCTGAGCGGCCAATATGGAAATTGAACTCGATCGAATGCAAACTTATTGCGAGAAACCTACCAACTACCTTCTTCCTTAATTTACTTTACATTATCAAGCAGCATTAGGTTCATATCAACTCTATAACTATAAATCTACCAGAAGATGGCTGATTTTTCAAAGTTTTTGTATTCTTGTTAAGGACGGTGCCTCCTAATACAGGGGTATTTTTTCAAAGATTATGACTATCGAGAAAAGGCAGATCTTAGCAAAGGTTATTGGAATCTAAAGAGAAAAATGTGGGTAACCACGCACTTTTTTAGAGAAAATTAAGCAACCATAATGTATTCTAAAAAAGCTTTAAATTACAAAGAATGTATGGCATTTTCTTTCTAAATTTAAGCTCAATTAGGGACACGTACAATAATTATCAGGGGGGGTAAAAAAGTAGGGGGAGCAGAGTGTGAAGTGATACAGTGAGAGAGAGGGGGGGCAAAGTCTTAATTATTCAATGGTAAGAACGGGGGGTGATATGTAATTTTCAACGAAAATTTATCACATGTTCATTTTTGTTGTTGGATAAAATATATGCAAAATACAACAGAGGCCATTGCAGCTGATTACTGTGAAAACCCGCATACAAGACCCTAATTTTTCTATCGAGCAGAACTTCCAGGTCCTGTTTGTCCCAGACGAAGATATCGGGCAAGTAAATATGTAAAGGTAAAGTTCAGTCCGTTGTTTCTGCTATGGTTTTTATATGACCAAATGTGTTATAAAGGTGGTTGGAAATGGAGGCCGGGGTGGAGCGGGAGGGGGGTGTAACTTAGCTATCAGCTTTAATAGAGGAGGGTAAGAATGTATTTCAGTCTTTGTACGCCGGTTAAGTTAACTTTTTGCGTGTTGTACCCCTCTTTCTGATAAGTATTGCACAGTTCTTTATCTCTGAAAAATGCGAGGTTATCCCCAATTTTCTTTTAGGATTCATGAGGAAGAAAAACTCATCGTACAAGGAGTATAGTGTGGTGAGATATAGATTGGTGTGGTTTTCTATCGCATGCTCTCAGAGATTACACTTCGAAAGTGATATCAAGCTATGTAAATAATTATATATATAGAAATGTGTTTTGTCACCTAGGGTGTAACAATGAAACAAATGATTACCGACCAATTAACTATCTCAACTATCTTAATATTAAATTGGTTAATTTTGCGATTGATGAAGCGAAACTGAAATTAGCTGAAGCGTAAAGCGCAGCTCAAGGCGGAAGTGAAATGCTGTATCACTACGATCATAACCCTGGTCCTTCTTTAGCGCCTCATGAAGTGGGATCAATCAATTGAGTCATGGAAGCTGCTACCTGTATCTATAGTAAGACATGTAAGAGTCTTTATGGTAATTAACGTGAATTTTCTAAAGGGAAAGCCGGTAATATTCAATTATTTTTAATGTATATTCAAAGTGTTCGGGTTTAATGCTTAGCTCCCTTGGTTTTGGTGCTCAATTTGTTTTTGTTCCTGTTGTTGTTTTTTTTTTCTTTTAAAGGTTTGTTAACCATTTGATAGCCTGTCTTTGTTTCGGGAAAGATTTCACATAAACGTCGAGGAAAAGGGAGGAAAATTTTTAATAACAAGGAGCGATCAGCACTTAATCAGTAGATAAAAACATTTGCTGTCAACAAAAGTGATCGGGCGTCATAAACCCTACAAAGACCGTGGTCCCTCATGGCCTGTTCTGGCTGGCACGGCCATTAATGGGTTAACAACCCAATTTATTTTCTTCGGCGTTTTGATTGGTAGAGTAAGCGGAGGTTCTTTGCGGCCGGCGACCGCAGGGCGGAGCACCATGGGTAAGGAAATTTGGTAACCTATAGATCCATGAAATTTTGGTTCTGACGTCAGCGTACGTCCCTACGCCCGTGCAGACTCTGTGGGAGGGGAGCGGAGTCCCAAGGCAACCCTAAGGGGGGAGGAGAATGCCATCTTTTCTTCGCGGGAAGTCGCGCACATCTTTTGGGCAACCAGCGCTTTTCTTGTCGAGAAATTGCGTGACCATCGTCGTTTTTGCAAAAGAGCTTCTTTAAAAGCTTAAGCTTTTTTAGCAAAACGATAGTTCGAGAATAGTGAGATTTTAAACTTGAGAAAAAGAATCTAACATCTATAAATGGAAAGAAAAAGCTTGAAAGATTACTCAATTGTCTTTTTGGTGGAAGGCGAAAAGTTCCAGTTGCGAGATTTGCCTTTGACTTCATATTTGTCACGGTGTTCTGCCGGGAACTCAGTCGGAATATCGCATTTGGCAGCGGTCGGGGACGCCAATTATAGCAGAGCTAGTGCCTTCTGTTTTTTTTCCGTCCACAACCATTGTTTTTGCGGCGTCCGAACACATTTTCTCAGGAAAAGGCCCCCTTGCTTATCTCAAAGGAGCTGTGATCAATAGACAGTTGTATAAGTATTAAAATTAACACCGTTGTCGTGTTAGCTTAGCTTAATGGCAACGCGCGAAGCTTCCACGCTAAAATTACGGTGTTCGACTCTCTCTCTCTCTCTCTCTCTCTCTCTCTCTCTCTCTCTCTCTACCGACTTCAATGAGAATATTTTCAGTTAATGAGTACCAGCAAAAAAACTCTATGAAAGAGAGAGCGATTTAACTACTCTGACCACAAAAAGAGCGATAACTAAAGTGAGGAATCTAGCGTTTGTAAACTGAAACAATGAATGCTACTAAAAAAGTCTTTTTGTTAGGATAAAATTTCTTAACAATTGCAAATTTACCATTTAAAGAAGTGAGGGCCGTAAAAGCCTAAAAACTATTTTGATTCACTGAAAAAAACCGTTTCCACAGTGAAAGATTCTGGATTCATAAGTTTGCGAATTCAAAGTATTGAGATGAACTAACTTTCAAGTCAGGATTTCGAGTCGGATGTCGAGTCAGGATTTCGAATCAGGATCTCGAGTCAGGATTTCGAGTCAGGATTTCGAGTCAGGATTTGGACACACAGTGGAAAGTTCATATATTCCACTTTCGGTTTAACGGTTTAATTTTATATTCCTAGGTATTCCAAGACGTTTCTGTCTTAAAACATTATGTTGACACGACCTTTCGATATCAATGTTTCATTTGTGAGGTGTATGAAACGATTCATAGTCCTTTTGTACCTTTTGTTTGTCACTGGCCCACCGAAACGTAGGTTAAAGACTGGCATTGGAACTTTTACATAGATCTAGACTGCTTTAACAAGAAAACAATCCTACAACGCTGTGTGGTCAGCAACCTGGAAAGCCCGGCAGTCTGAAATTCCCGAAGAATTTCGACGGGAAGGATTCTACCCTCCCGAGCCGTTTTTGATATTTTTTTTGAAATAGCCAAGGGAAAAAAGTATCTTGTTTTCTAGTTGAAATTTGCTGAGTTTGAGGGTACCAAAAAATATACAGGTCCGTCTTACATACACAACTAACGGAAACAGTTCGAATTCGGTGCTTTCGAAAAGCAGAACTTTTCACCACTAAAAAATGTGCACGTCAGCTGTTAGCAATGGAATATCGTTGTTTTTCCTCTTGAGTTGGACGTTTATCGTTTGAGGTTGTCACGAACATATACTAACGTTTTTTTTTTCGAGATTTTAATTTGCAGAATGTGAAAAATTAAATACCAGCTGTTTTTAAAATTCTTACTATCAAAAAACCTTTTGTTTATTTACTGGATGCATTTTGAATCCGTGTACCTTCGGGCCAATCGATTTTTGATTTCAAATTGAAAATGCAAAACCAGACTTTTTGTTCTTTTCGATTTTCACATTCAAATTGAAAACTGAAAATCATCCATTATTTTCTGACTTTCGATTTTTCAGCTTTCTTTTTGTTGCGGAAAATGTCAATTTTCTGTTTTCTTTTTTTCAGTTCTTTTCTACCGATTGAAAATAGAAAAATGAAGATATTTGAACTTTTGATTTTAATTTAGAAAGTTAGCGGCAGCGGGTTATAATTTAGTTGTTCGTTGGGAGCTGGAGACGCCTCGACCATGGTGGAATGATCGTTTACCAAAAAAGAGGAATGAGGCGTTCCCTCATGCAATTGTATATGATTTTGAATCCTACCAAGATCCAACAAAAAGAACTGTGGCAACACAAGATCTAGTCTTTGAAAACGAGCACGTCCCCGTGTCTGTATCATTGGCCGACACGCTCAACAGAAAACCTGAACACATTTGTTCGAAAGCCTCAGAAGAGTTGGTACAGAAACTTTGGGAAACAGTTGTAAGGCGAGGCGAAGTTTTGAGAGACGATATCAAACAAAAATACTTTCCTAGAGATTTTGAGATGTTACCAAAGAAACAACAATTTTAACTCAGGCAAGTTTGACTTAAATCTGATTAAAAAATATTTTGTAGCCCATGTTGGGAGTGAGAAAACTGTGACTGTTTCCAAGAAACAAGAAAAGATCATGTTCTTGACCACACCGAATTTCACATTCTTTGACATTATCAATTATTTGGGTCCAGGCACAAGTTGTTAATTACGAAAAATGGGTCAAAACATATGGAAGCGGTCAGACAAAACATCGTGGTTACCATATGAGTGGTTCGACAGCTCGGACAAACTAGATTATGAAGGTTTACCACCTTATAGGCGTTGGTTTTCAAAACTAAAAAACGAATTTGTCTTATCACCCAAGGAGTTTGAAGACTGCCAGCACATATTTCAAGAACGTGGTATGAAAACATTTGCCGACTGGTTAAGATACTACAACAACCTGGATGTGGGTCCGTTTGTGGAAGCTTTAGAAACAATGAGAGGCTTTTACGCAAACCTTGGCATTGAAATTTTTAAAGACGCAGTTTCTCTCCCAGGTGTGTAGCCGAAGTATCTTTTGCGAGGTACGTTGGGGAAACGCAACGCACCCGAGTTGTACGCACCAGAAAGAGAGGCATATGACATGTTAAAAGACGCTCTCGTTGGCGGTCCGAGTTTGGTTTTCACAAGAAAGCATGAGGCTGGTAAAACAAAGATACGATCGCACAAGTACGAAGACGCACTCCTGTGCCAGCAAGTGCTTGGCTACGACGCCAATGCTTTATATCTTAATACCATGCTCCAAGAAATGCCCTGCGGTAAAGAAAAGATTGTAGTTTACCCTTATCCCTCCCAAGCTGTTGCAGAGTTTGAAAAACGGTTGAAGACGAAACAATGGTTTGGCTTTGCGCGAAATTGACTCTGATTCAGACAAAGCCCTGCTTGCAGAAGTGTTTAAACTGTTGGGTAATAGTGCATACGGTAAGTTAATAGAGGCTGTAGAGCGGCAAACAAGGGTAATTTACACAAGGGATCAGGGAAAGGTCGACAGAGCGAAACGGTCCGTGTGGTTCGACGATATGGAAGAAATCGGGGACGCGTTTGAGATCGAGTTTAGAAAAGAAAAGGTTACGATTAACCGTCCTTTTCAAATCGGAATTGTTGTATATCAGTTGGCTAAGTTGGGTGTGCTAACGTTTTATTATTACTGTCTGGATTACTTCGTAGACAGAAGAGATTTTGAGCTAATCCAGATGGACACCGACAGTCTTTACTTTGCACTCTCACACAAAAAACGCTCGAAGAAGCGATCCGACCTGAGCGGTTTGATGAGTTTGAAGCAACGGAAAAAAAAATTGGTTTGCTTAGGACAAATGGAGTAACCGCGAGCCAGGACTTTTCAAGCTAGAGTTTCAAGGTAATCGCGGAATAGCTCTCTGTAGCAAGTGCTATTGTATGGAAAATGAAGAGAAAAGCAAAACTAAAATGTCGTCCAAGGGTGTATCACAACGGCAAAACGATCTAACATGGGAAAGGTATTCTGATGCTCTAAACGGAGGGGAAGATAAAGCCACAAACCGAGGTTTCCGTATGGTAAAAGGAACCATGTGCACATATCAGCAACACAAACTCGCTCTGAGTGCGTATTATGACAAGCGGTGGGTGTTGCCAATGGTATTCACACAGAGGCTATAGAATATCACATCTAGTTGGTTAGCCTTAACTAGGTGGGAGTTCGGTATCAGGGGCAACAACAGGCAGTTCCTCGCGAACAAAACCACGTTTCGGACCGTCGCGTAAGTAATACAAAACCGGTTCGTTAGGTTCTGCGATAGATCTTTCAATATTGAAGACCTTCAAAGACCAAATTGGGTCTGTGGCTCTTCTGCTACCACCTTCAAGTTCACTGAGTTGGTAGAGATAGCGAACACTCACACCGGAGGGGAGCTTTTTTCGTTCACACCCACCGGTCTCAAATAAGAAGTTGAAGGTTTAGCTGAAACAGTGTTTTCTTTGATTGCTTTAGCTGGTTTTTTGCCGGTCAACCGTGTCACTTCGTTGTTCAAAGCAGAAACAACTGCGGGTAATCGAGCAACCCATTCAGTTGACCGCTGACCTTCTGGAAGGCGCATTTCAACACCATTCTGGTGTCCGAACAGGCGATCAGTCAGGGTCCGATTAAATCTTTCCACAATAGCTTGATCACGGTGTAATAGCTACACGACCGCGCCTGACCTCGACATCCACCTGAAGCAGTTTCGGCCATCTTAAGCGCCCTCGCTTGTAGATCCATTTCAGAGCTCTTGCAACCTCATTTGCCTCTTTTGTGATCAGTGGTTCGGCATCTTTGTACCGAGAAGCCACATCTACAACTGTGAGGGCGTACTAGAAAGTCTTACGGGAGCGTGGTGGGTGATCATGGGGGAGATACAGGAGGTCGGCTTGGCGGACTTCGTTTGGAACAGCGACGTCGAATTTTGGTCTTGGAATGTGCTGCGGTGCAGGCAAGTAAACCTGCCAAAGAGCTTGCTTTATCAATCAGTTTCGAGCTATATCATCAGAGACCTTGGCAGCCTGAGCTAATTTTTTTATGGCTGCAACCCCTTTCCAGTACCCTTGAGGGCTGTAGTAGATTTTTGATAGCCTGCTGATTTGCTTTGCAGTCATTAAAATATATGAATATATATGAAACAATAAAAAAAATTGGACAAGATGGACGATCCATTTGGTTTTTTCCAAGGGATGAAAGTCCCTTCACGTTTAGAACTGAGCAAAATGTTGGACCAGAGCCAGGAAATACTGCGCTCTTTATATCGATCAGCACCACAGGAAAAACTCCGCTCTTCATATCGATCAGCACCAACCGCAGGTAGGAGTAATTACTGTCCTTCATGCGCGGTTGAGCTCGTCGTCAATTGTCTGGAGTTCCTTTATGAATGCCCGGAGTGCCATATGGTGATCAAAGCCGATGACATCCAAGACGTCAGTCCCCCTTAAAGAACCCGACGCTAGTGTGTGCTGGGTTCATTGAAATAAATGTTCTAAGAAAATATATATTTTTCGTAATATTTAGCTGACCCCACGCCATCAATCTTCGGCTTAGAAGGCTAGGCATTACCGGTAAATAACAATAATAAAACGTTTGATGAATGGTGGAGAACTCAGTGACCTCTTACCAGGGAGCAAACAGTTTGTTGTATTTCACATTTAGCCTTGAGGGTATTTCCATGCAGTGGTCACTGATAAAATCATCAATCATTGTTAATCTGCCGAGAAACGATTTTTCGTTGAAAGGTTCACTCCTGACGTAAAATCGAATTTCGTCAAGGATTTTTTTGTAGTCGATCCTTGCAAAATTTGCTTTCTCAACCTTTTTGCCATATTTCTTGAAGGTTGCCACCGCTTTTACAATGAGACCGACCCCTGTTAAAGTTGCAATGACAGCTGGATTCAGGGTTATGCCACCTGCCACCGCAGCACTGACAATTAATTTTCCAGCGGAAATGTTGCAAATCAAGTTTTTTCGTTGGTAGCTGCGTTATAGCTTTTCGTAACCATAATGTTTCTTGTGGTAGTAGGCATAAAGATTTTTCAGCATTTCAACAGTTCCATTGGAAAGGGTCGTGTCGATGTGGTTGAAGTCGAAAATATTTCGCCTTGTGTCGACCATGGTCTATTTAAAGGCAAAAAAATTTTTTCACGGCACTCTATATTCATTAAATAGTAAACCTTCTTCATCATTAATATTATCAACTGAATCCACAGAAATATGTCCGAACTGTAATTTTAAATTTGTATTAATTGTTTGTAATTGAGTATTTTGTAATGGTGTAACGTTATATATTTGATTTAACATAAAAGCGTGGTTTATTTTCAAAGATATTGCTGGATAACTCAAACTTAGTTTAAAGACATAGCTGTTATTCTGAATATATGGCTATTGTTTGGAATTATAATTTTGTCGCATCCATTCAATAAAAATGTGTTACCATTATTCGTATTTAAAATGCCATGTCTGTAATGAACTGAGTTCAACAACCTGTACACATTCATGTCCAAATCTGTTTGCATCACTATTTTATCATTTTCAATAACAGAGGGTGTATCATAAACACTCGAGTCCACATCATTTTGTGATCCCTTGACGCCATATACAATCATAGAACCTATTCCCTGCGTGGGACTACTTGCAGTGCCCTGACAATGCATGTCAATGTAGATGTATTCGGGCGGGGGTATGCTCCACTTATGTAAGTGAACGATGGATCTGCTGTAATTGACAAACAGCTTGGTGGCTTGTTGATTAATATTTAGTGAAGTGGAAACGACACTGGCTGACAAATTAGTTGTGCTTGAAGGGAAAAATTCAATGGCCAAAGTGTACTCGCCTTCTGGAAGTTTAAACATGTTGAATCCAATTCGAGAAGAGTAATTCTTTTGAGCGTTTTTCCCCATTGTGGAGCTGTATGCTTTTTTGTTTACGGTGTGGGGGGAACCTGAGAAGTCAACAGACTCACGTTGTTTTCGCTGGATGACTCGTCGGCATTTTCCATGAGATACCTGAAAACGTCTTTTTTATTGGTTGAGCTGGTGATGTAGGACTCCTTGATTTTTGTGTCAATGTAAATTTTTAGCCCTACAGTTACATCCCCTTTGGCGGTGTTCACCTTGTTGCTGAAATAGCCCACATTGGCTGCAGATTTTATGTTTTTGTCATCGGATTTCAGGTTAATTATTTCTTTATCATTCAAGTCCAAATTAGCAGTCATACTATTGCTGCCATGAACCTTGACATATTTTTTTGCTTCCACATTAATTCTGTCGTTGACAAACTCAACACACGTTGCGTCTCTCGGATTTGATGGAAGATCAAGATTGGTAATAAGAGTGGTTTTTCATGTCGATGTCAGCTGCTTTATCCAGCTTGGTGGTTAGTTGAGTGTCGACGTATCTTTTTTCGTCGCCTGATCTGCCCCTTTGGGGTCAGGGTCTTTGACGTTGTAGATGGTATTGTCATTTATATTTATCGCATTTTCCATTTTTCCTCCTTTTTCTGAGAGAAAGATTTCTCTCTGGTTTGCATAGCTTATAGCTTTGTCCAGATCCCCTTGAATAGCACACGTGTTGTTTTTCAACCCCAAAATCTCGTACTTACCTTGCATATTGATGTCAGCGTTTTTGTCCAACTTTGTCGCTAGTAGGGTAGGATCTCCACCTGCGCCGGTGGGGCCTTGCGGCCCTTGCAAGCCTTGAGGCCCTCTAAGACCTTATGTGCCACGTGGGCCTTCCCAGCCTCGGGGTCCTGGATCACCTTTGTCTCCTTTTTCACCCTTATCACCCTTATCGCCTCTTTCTGCTCTATCTATCCCCTTTTGGGCCTGTCTGTCCGTGGTCGCCAGCCGGTCCTTCCGCACCTGGAGGTCCTTGGGGGCCTGTTGAGCTATGGGCACCATAAGGCCCAGTTGGGCTTTGGGATCCTGGTGGCCCCTGCGGACCTGTTTCGCCTTTCGGTCCAGGGGGGCCTTGTGGCCCTGGCGGTCCACTTGCACCTGTACCACTCCCAGTTTCATCGATCGTGCTGTTTATGTAGCCCATTGTATATATCTTCATCAAAATTTTTTTCATCAATTTCTGTGGCTTGTCATAGTAAAAGAAGGAATATTTTTTGTCGGTTGCGCTGTCCAGCAGTTGGTGATCCACCCCAAGCTCGTCCGCCATTCGGTTGTTTTCTTTCGGAAGAAATGCAAAAATGCAAAAATGGCTACAGTTGTCGCGGATGTTTTTTGTTATCTTGTAAAAGGTTTGACTGAGATAAATAACACTGCAGTTTCTGTGCCGCCCGTTGATGAAATAGTTGATGATGGCGTTTTGGTTGTTTTCACAAACCAAGTCGTCAAAGACGACAACCTTTTGCTTGTCCACTGGAAGCTATTCAAGTGGAATAATCTCATCCCCTGGCGCCTCGATGACCTCTAACCAACTTCTGGGTCGATTCTTGTGGCGAAGTCCTGTAAAAGCGCTTGATATTTGTTTTGGTGGAGGTTTTTTGAAAAAAGGTAGACTTTGTCATATTCCAGCAACTCGTAAAGCATATGCAGCAGGATGTTTGTTTTTCCAGAATTGCTTGGCCCACAAATTAACATCCGGAAAACATAAGTGGGCATGGAAGGGTGTCCTTGCTTGTAGTCAGTTGTCGTAACAAAGTTAGGATCATAATTCGGAATCTTCATTCTTTTTATTGATATATATGACATAAAAACATGTCAGTGCGAAAGTGGAAACAAAAGGCTGCTAAAAAGTCAGCGGTCGATCAGCAAACACATGAGATACTTCAAAAATTCAAAATGAAATCAATTGGAAAGGAGTTTGGCCAGCTTTCTGGAGAGGAACTTTTTAAACCGATTACGAAAAGGCTTGATTAAACCAACGCTGGACCAGAGAAAGATGAGGGGAAGAAAATCCTGATTACACTATGGATGAGTTTGATAGAATAAATCCATTTGGCGATGACTTCAGACCGGACGCACTAACACCAGCACTATCACCAATATCATCACCAGCACCATCACCACCGCCACCACTTCCTGATGTTGATGTTGATGGTGATGATAAGTTTCTCCAACCACCCCCACCACTGGAAGAAAATTCCATACGCAAAACGTGGGGGGAGCCTGGGCTGGTTAAGTACAAATATCCCCATGAATCAACCCTGTTACAAACGGTCAATCAGCTAATCACGAAATACGGAAATGACCCCCACTACAAAGTGAAAAGTAAAGAATCTACATTATTTGGTTATTCTATAGAGGACCTTAAAAAGATAAGGGGTGGGATTTATGAAAAAAAGAAGGGCAACTCAATCTCTTTCGAAACAGCGTCAGGAAGGAAGGCAGAGACTAAAACTGCCACCCCCACGCAAAAGTAAAGAACCTCCTCCAAGCCCCCTGAAAAAGGCTGTTATGAGCCGAAGACCTGATATCGAGCCTTCAGACGATGAAGATGACTTTCCTGAACAAGACTGGGAAACAGAAGGGAGTGGTTTGATGAATGTGTCCCCTGACGAAATAATCAATCAACTTTGGGTGTGCTTCGGTTCGATCAAGGCTGGAAACAGTTCAATAAAACTTCAACACCAGGTTATTTCTCTGCTTCATTTACTTGTTGAAAAAGATCGAATCAGTGAAAACGAAAAGAAAAAATTATAGGTGATTATATAGATAGGCAATGACGCTCAACCTTCTGCTCGACTCGAACCTGGCGCGCCAAAAAATGGCAACCAGGTTTCACACGACTTCACAATTAACTTCAATCCACCGATCTACTTAGATGAACAAAAAAGCTATAAGGCGGCGCTAAACAAACTTGCCACCATGAGCTACTCATGGTACAACATCGCTGAAGCTTATGATAACAACGAAATTCGGTGGAGAAAGAAATCTGAAGATTGGCAGACCTTGACTTTCCCTGATGGGATGTATAGTTACTCTGACATCAACAGTTTTCTTCAGGCCCACACCGGCAGGCTGGATCCGGAAGACAAAGACAGTGAACATATTTTTACTCTGTATTTCAATATGACAATTTACCTGGTTGTCATATTGATTCACAAAAATTAAAAGCTTGACCTTTTTTAGGGAGAATTTGCAAAATTGGTTGGTTTTGAGAAAACAGTTTTGAAGAAGAAACTAATTATGTGGGAAAAATGGTTCCGGATATCACAAGAAGTGTTGATTGGGTGTTTCTCCACTGCCATCTGATCAACCTCAAGCAAACGATGTTGGAAGCAATGTCCTTTTTAGTTTTTCAACTGTAAATCTCCAGGTCAGTTATCCCTTTCAAAAAGAGCCGTATCGGCTTGAGTGGCATCCTGTAAACAAAAGTCAAATTAATGCAATCAGAATTTGGGTATCAGACGGTAGAGAAAACATCTTGGACCTCAACGGGCTTGACGACGCAGTCAGCATAATGACTGAAGAACAGTGAAAACTTTTTTCGTAAATATATAAGGATGAATCATTCAAGTGAGTGTACAAAGTTATATGACGAGCACGCCGGAAGGTACCGATATAAACACAAGGGGTCCGGTTTAGTCCGTGACACCCCCATGACCATCGGCAAAGTGTTCAAAGCCGGAGTAAAAACTGTGGCGAAAAAAGCTGCTCAAGTTACCACAGCAAAAGTGGGGCAGAAAGTCGGTGAAATGGTAGTAGAAAAAGGCGCCGATAAAATTCAAAATTACAAATTTTGCGAAAGCGCTCGTCACAAGATGCAGAAAAGAGACTTCAGAAAATGTTGCAAAACCGAGTGCAAAAAAAAACTGTATCTAAGGACGCTCTGTCGAAAGACGCTATGTTGAAACTAAATGAAATTTTAGCAAACCAAATTTAACCAGCCCGTCAAAGAAAATTTTTTTTACCTTTATATATCGATTGTTCAGATCGATCGCCACAATGTTCAGGTCACCACAATATCTTGAAAAAACTAAATACATCCAAATCAATTTGGATACCCCACTGACTTTTTACCAGGAAATAACCAAACTCAACAAAAGAGTGGTCATAAATTCACCGCCAGAGATCGGGATAATTTTTATGACTGGTATAACGCTTATTTTCGCATTAATTTCACGTTTGAGGCTACTGCAAACGGGGCTAGAATAGTGGCTAACACTGAATCAGCTCCAGTCAATGGCTCTTTCTCGTTGATCAAAAGTATGACTGTCAAGTCGGCAGGAATGTCCGTTTACGAGGCCAATGATATTCACAAAGTCATTTTCATAAAAAATCTGCTCGAATTCAGTGACGATTATTCAAGAAGTGTGGCCAAAAACCAGTTTTGGTATCTTGACAATGATGCTACCACCGTAACCACAGACCCTGCGACTGATTATGGAATGCGACAAAGGGCGGTTTTGTCCCACGAGGGTATCACAGTTGAAACTATTCTTCCTCTTAACCGATACTCTTTCTTCGAAGGCCTGTCCGACAGGCTCTTATCGCCAATGCAACTGGAGTTTGAAATTGTGTTACAAGACGACAGAGAAATGATTTTTCAAAGCGACGGTACAGTTCGAAGGATTGTCGTCCGAAAATTCGAGTTGTGGGTTCCACAATTACAATTCACTGGTGAAGGAAAGAAGCTCGTGAAGGAAAATTTCTTAAGACCAACACAATGGAAATGCTTAAAAGATATGTTACACCTGAGTAGTTCCCGACGTGATGCAAATGGTACGAGGGTGATAACGCCTGGGGTTAAAAACCCAAAGCACTTGTTTGTGTTCTTTCAACAAACACAAAAACAAAAGACTTTTACTCAAAATCCTCACATCTTTGACACGTTTGATCTTGATGGTTATAACAGCGCGAATTGGCCACTTACCGCCTTCAGTACGGCACAACCTTTTACCCTGAGCTTGACTATGAAGGTGACTTCAAAATAATAATCCTCAATGACTTAATCGATTTCAGATACAGGAAAAACGATTACAACTACGGGGTCCAGCTGCAGCTCGCCAACTTCGAAACATTATACCCTATCATTTATTTTGACCTCCGTAATGTCAAAGAAAAAATGACTGGTGATCTGAAAAAACTTGAATTTCATTACAGGTTAAACGAAGCCGCAAACTCGCAAGATTCCACGATCTTTGCGGCGGTTTTAAATGAGGAAGAATTCGTACTAAAGCAGCTCGGCAATGAACTGGTTGTAGTCTAAAGGTCCCATTTCATGACGGTCAATGTTTTTCACGTCATAATATACATCCCACGATGACCACAACTTATCACCCGCTCAAGTTCGCGCTGACTGACGGGCAAAAAAAGAAACTGCAAAAAGCTTATGCTTCAAGAACGGCTGTTGATCTAAGGATCAAGCCCGAGCAAATTGGGCGCGGTGACGGCATCCTTCTCACTGCCACTCAAATCAATCGAGTGCAGAAAGCGGTCAAATCCTGCAAAGGAGTTGACCTCAAATTGAGCCAGGCTCAGATTGAAAATACTGCGCAACGCGGTGGAGACCTTTTTTCTGCGATGTTGGGGTTGGCACGATCTTTGATCAAACCAGCCCTCGGGGCTTTGGCCAGTGCGGGACTGGGACTGGGACTGGGCCACAAGAAGTTGAACTTTACAAACTCGTCCAAGCGATGTCTCCTGCACAGAAAAAAGCTCTTGAAAAACAGCTCGTTGGGGAGGGTTTAATACGCGGGGTGGTGTGGCTCAATATGGTGGCTTTCTTGGTGCGCTGGCGTCTCTTGGAGTACCACTTGCTATGAGCCTGTTAAAAAAGTTATTTGGTAAGGGAATGCAAACCAAACCACCTCCTTCCAGACAGCGCTACACTCCTCGCCCTCCACCCCCTCGTGGAAAAGGAATGTAAATACAACGTCCTCCACCTTTTTTTTGGTTCATGGAGTGATTTAAAAAAAACGATTTAAGATGCAAAGACGTACCTCTCTTTAATATTGATTTCAGAAAATGTTGTTTGTATTTACGTATTCCAATCAAAGGTATATTCTCTCGCGATGAAACAAAACCGCTCCATCACTCACCATGCATAATAAATTTAGATAATTTTGGAAGCTTAGGCACACACTGGGTTTGTTGCTGGCAAACAAATGGAAACTATGAATACTTCGATTCATTTGGTCTTCCACCTCCCTTGGAATGGGAGATAGAGATTAAAAACCTTGGAAAAAAACATTTCATTCACAATAATAACCAAATTCAATGGGAAAGAAGTCTAAGATGTGGGTTTTACTGTCTTCTTTTCTTGAATGAAAGAAATAAAGGTACAAGTTATAAAAAGATTTTGGATATGTTCACCGATGATGTACTTAAAAACGAAGAAATTATAAAAAATATATATATTTTTCCTAATATATACCATGGACGTTTTCTGTGTGAAAGAAAATAGTTCAACCCCAACGTGATAGGGAGTGACAAGATTGTCATTACAAAAAAATAACCGAATATTATTGAAAGTTAAATGCGGTAGTTGTGGTATAGCAAAAACTCGATTTCTCCCGGGAAACTGATTGTGCCCTCCCAACAAGCGGAGGGCAAAGGTTTACTTGGCAACATTGCCATGCCAGTAGGTGATTTAGCCATTGAAAAAGGAATCCCATATTTAGCAAAAAAGGGTTTGAAGCTGGACGTTACTACGCTTCTTAAGCTATGAGAAATCCTAGACTACAAAAGAGGGCGATTAATTATACGCTCAATAAAGCTCAGCCTGCTTTTCAGAAAGTTGGGAGTGAATTGCTCGAACAACTCTCAACGAAAGTGCAACCAAATAAAAGATATAAGACTGATAGACGTGATTTGGACGGTGCAGGATTTGACATTCGTAATATGATTGGGAAACTCCCTAAACCAAAAAGAGGCTTCACATTACCAAACCATCATTATACATGTCCTTATACCCCTTACAACAACAACTGAAAGATGAGCCTGAAACTGGCAATATTTTGGAAATATATCAACAACCGAGAGGTCCCACCGATGCCGTCGCTATGCAACACGATGTTGATTATTCAGTCTGCAGTCACAAGAAACAAAAATATGGTGAGGACGAAAAAAGATGTAAAAATATTGCCGATCGCAAAATGGTAAAAAATTAGACAGTATCCCTTGGAAAGAAAGACAATATGGTCACTTCCTTCAGGAAATGTGATTAATACGAAGCAGAAATTGGGCTTGGGTTTAAAAAACAAAAAAAAAATAATTTTTATATTAATATATATATCTGACGATGTTTACAATCTTACAAACTATTTTTAATTATATTGTTGATCTTTCCACACTTCCTGAAATAAAACAAATACGTCATATCACTTGCGAGTGTGTTGAAAAAGAAATAAATCCAACTCGAGATGCTGAAGGTTATCCCATTACGGGATTAGATGTGGTCCCATGATATTACAATAAATTCACACATTTTTTATTCAACTTTATTCACTTACATATATAATATAGACTAAGTATCCCTAATAACATAACAAGATGTTGAGTAAACGAAAAAAAAATCTGCTTGACAACGGTGGACATCGAATGTCCTCGGTAACTAAGGAAAATATTGCTTGACAAGTGTCTGACCGGTATTTGATCAGATCTTACCATCACCTTGATTTATTTTATTTTTGGTGTCCCACACCGTGAAACTCATGCAAATCAGTCTGGTTACACCGTAACCCAACGGGAAAGTCCCACAAAGTGAGACTTATGCAAATCAGTTTGGTTACGCCATAACCCAACGAGAAAGTCCCGCTGACATCATCACTAATAAATTTTTTTTCTTGTTTTCTTGTTTTCTTTGGTAAAGTCTGGTTACACCGTAACCCAACGGGAAAGTTCCTTCGACATCATCACTAACAAATGTTATTCCAAAATATTGTGTTTTCCACACAAATTTCGCGAATAACTTTCATGTTTATCATGAAAATTCGAATTGAAACCGCACAATAACAAAGTGTTGGACATTCTTCCATCAGTTTGTACAATGAAATTAAAGAATTGGTATATCGTATGGAAAACCAATACTCCTTCTGAACTTGTTTAAACTCTTGTGGTGACAAAAATTTCTAGTCATCTCCCAATAATCTTCCTTGTCTTGAAGCAAGCGTTGGTACTTTCTTGTTATATGAAGCAATCGCTTCCGAGAGTTTTTTTTAAAGTTCTATTAATATATCCTTACCGCGGGCGATTTCGTTCTCCAAACCATCGTAAGTGGTCTGTAATGGAGTCATATTCATAAACATCATTAAAAGAGTTTGAATCTTTTCCTTTCTGTCTTGTTTTCGGTTGATTGGCTGTTCCGCATATTTTGCTTGTATGTTTTTGTAACACTTTTCCAAATTTGGTTTGATTTCTGGATATTTTTCTCCAAGGTTGATGAATGTTTGGTGTACTTCACTATCCATGTTAGTGGATATATACATAGGAAACACATTTCTTTAATTGAAAATTATTTTGCTGGCGGAGGGCACACAGAATATTTGTGTGGTGGTTTAGAAGCTTTTTAAGTCAAAATAACCTCTCCATAAAAACTGCTATGATTTTGAATCAGCATATACTACTTCTGGAGATTGGTGATTGCGTCACAGAGACTAAAATGTAGACTAAAATGTGAAAAGCCTTATTGAGTTTAAAACAAAACGTGTAATGAGGCAAAGTAGGACTCCTCTGGAGTTGTTCGCTTATATTCCTTCCACTGCATGAGAATAGAAAGAAAAAGCTGGAATACAAGTAGACTGAAAAGATTCGAAAACAGAATTAATAACAAATCCGGTACCAAATGTTACCAGACTCATCACGGAACCCTGAGTAGCTTTTACTCTAGTGTATCTGAGTCCGGGCGACGAGTGACTAGTCCTACGCATGGAAGTGAAGCAATTTACTTTAGTATTCAAACAATTTCCAATAATCGGCCTTGCATTAAGCTGTCGGAATACAAACTATAGTAACAGAACTTTACAATGTAACGCGCGTCTGTTGTTTATAAAACACTTTCGAAACAAACGCTCTGTAAATCTAACTCGCTGATTTTTAAAAGTTTTTAATTTTTGCATCAAATTACGTTTCTAAATTTCTCTTGTTAAAACTGTTTCAGTTGTACTTACCGAATATATCTCGTGGCCTCCTTGCCGACGTATCCACTGTGCCTCCCAGGATTAGTGCCAGCATTTGGCAGAAAGTTAAGCAAAGTAGAACCGACTTCCACGGTCCCAGCTGATGAGGAAGAAAACTCATCATACAAGGGGTATAGTGTAGTGTAGATACAGACATAGATAGGTGTAGGTCTCTATCAAATGCTCCCAGAGATCAGAGATTATAGCCGACAGTGATATCAAGCTATGAATAATGCATTCTGTCACCTAGGGTGTAACAATAAAGTAAATGATTACCGGTGAGCGATCTTAAGTATGAAATGGTTTGAACTCTATTATAGTTTCGAAAGTGATGCCAAGCTTATATGCATGCCGTATTTACTCGATTAAACGCCGCGGCGTTTATTGAATTTTTAGCGTTTCCGATGCGGCGTTTATTCAAGGGTGGCGTTTATTCGAGGGCGGCGTTTATTCGAGGGCGGCGTTTATTTCAAAATCATATTTCTTAAATCACTGTTAATAATTACGGTAAATCATTCTTAAATACTATGTAAAACAGAAGCATGTTTAAAGTTCCAATGTCTCGCTTTTTTGCTGAGATAGAATCATGATTGTCTGGCTTGTGATATGTACAACGTTCATGTGTAGATTACCGAGTTTTACCGTTCTTGTTATTTTTTTTCTTATAATCCTCGAACAAACGCCGCATTCTTCTGATTGGGTGCGGTGTTTATTCGAGGGCGGCGTTTATTGGTAATTTTACTTCCATCTGCGGCGTTTAATCGAGTGCGGAGTTTATTTGAGGGCGGCGTTTAATCGAGTAAATATGGTATGTCAAAACTGAAAGTGCTCTGCCAGCTAAAATGTAACAATGATTTATTTTCTCCAAAGGCTCCAGAAGGCATCAAAATCGACCACCGCTAAATGTTTTGATTCAACAAAATAAACCTAGTGTAAATTCTAGCTTGTTTGTTCTCTCTTTATATGAGCGACCTTTGAAATGCTTAACCCTGCATGCAGACGTCTACCATTTCCTTTGCAACGCGCGTGGAGCAAAGGAAATAGGAGACGTCTGCGCGCAGGCTATGAAATGCATGAATTAGCGTTTTAGCTTTTTTTTTACAGTAGTTCTTTTTCCTATCCCTTTTAGGAGTCAAGCCTTGAGTCTTGAAAGTGCATGGTGATTTAACTTTTACATAAGTCTTGGTAGCAAGTTTAAAATGTTCTGAACATGCAGGAACAGCGTGACGTTAAACAGTTTAAGAAGGATACTGCATGGTACATACATTAATAGTTGAAATTGAATTCATTGTGTGATAAAATACTTGGTCTGAATCCTTACCAGTCAGACTCCTGTAGAGAACCATTTTTGAAATACAAATAAAAGAATAGAGTAAAAATAATGTAAACTATACAATTATGCTTGCAAAAGTACATAAAACTAGAATTTTAAAAGTGAAGGGGTCCAATTCACTTAAAAGTCTTAGCCTTTGTAGGAGAGCGGGATCATTTTATTGTCGCTAACAAATAATTACAGGTTCCATAATTTAAAGGTCTTAATTGGTACTAAAATCTATTGTGGCAAAGCAGAATTTTCTGATACAATGTTCTTGAGATTCAGTGACTGGCAACAATGTGAGTTGAAGATTCTGATCTTGATTGATTGCTGATAACTGATCCGATAACTGATTGATTGCCTGATTGATTTTTTGGTTACTGACTGATTGATCGATTGATTGATTATCTCATAAACCAAATAGCAAAGCACATGTACAAAGCTGTTATCACTAGAGGCCCAATAAACATTGAAAACTCCGAGTGTTGGATTGATTGATTGATTGATTGATTGATCGATTGATTTTGCTGGTTGTTGTTGAATGGTTAATTAACTGATTGACTGGCCTACTAATAGTCAATTTGAATCAATTACTGAATTGTTATTTTGCTTATTCTCCCATGCATCTCTCGCTGCAAACTTATGCCCAGGTTCACTTGAAAGTTAACTTAAAACAACCTTCAAATTCTGAACTTTGAATTAAAAAGCAAATAATTATGTAAACTATAAACTTTCGGGGGAAGGCATCTCTGAGTCACGTTTGTTTTTCTTTGCAATGTTTACCAGTCACCATTTTTGGCAGCGGTGGGGGAGGAGGCTTCATCACTGAGGATGCTTCCCCTCTGATTGGTCAATTGAACATTAGCATGGTGATACAGTATTTCTTCTGTAGAAGCGTAACAACTCTGAGTGCTTTGGGGTGTCCACAAAAAAAGAGAATGCTTACAAAGACCCTTGTCATGCAGAACCCGTGCTACAAAACCCATGTACAAATAGAAAGTGCATAAAATCTACTTTTATATGGAATAGCGAATTTATTGGATATGTCAAAGTCGAGAGGCACTAACTCCTAAAGCTCACTCAACTAGAGACCACTTATAAACAAAAGTAAAATTCTTAAACAAAATTCGTTACCCCAACTCTTGCTCTCCATTCCTAATCTTAAATTGCAAATCCAATTCTCGGTTCAATCCTTTAATTAACCCAGTTCTCAATTCCAATCCCCAACTCCACCTCATTCCCAACTCTACAAAATACCATTAAAATCGGTATTTTCCATGTAGTTGCTTAGGCAACTCTAGTTGGGAGGGATTGTACGGACGTACCCAGCTTTCCCGTTTGTTGTAGAAGATCTTCAAGGTCGTCAGGTTGCTTCCCCGTCTTGAAGCAAATCGGTACACGGAAGCCGTACTTCCTCTTTCATGGCATCCCAAATTACCCCACACTTTTTCACTAGATGTATCCCTTCAGTGGGTTCATTGGCTGTCAACCCGCTACGGATCTTAACAGTCGTTACAGGTTGCGCGAGTTCAAATTACATTCTGCACTTTCATTGGTCACGCGCGTGCAAAAAGTTCAGATTATATTCTGCACTTTTATTGGTCAATTCAAACCACCAGTCACGCGCATGCCAACATGACAACAGACTGTCTTCCGGCCTGTCTTCCCAGACTGTTTAGCGCACGGAAAGACTGCCGATAGCAGAATGTTTTTCGAATTTTCTCAGACCAGAATTATCGTGCGATCACCGTGAAGGCTAAATAGGATGTGGAAATTATGGGGTTTTATGAATATGGTGTTTTTATGGCGGTTCTCTGCATTGCTTTTTGATACGAGCGCGATTTTTGGGACTCACTCGTCTGGAGTCAGCCCCCTTCCTTCATTTTATGTGGAGAAACAATGTTCAACGCAAACAACACCGAACCAAAAAGTCGCCTAAAACGGCCACAAATTGCGCCCAAATTACACAAGACACAAAGACAACCCCATGTCGAGTTAAGTGAAATTCACTTCCACAGTCATAACTTTATTTTAGCATTTTGATAACGAAAGCGAATTTCCCATACAAAGTCTATAAATCGAAAGCCTTGTAACACAACACGCTTGATAGCAAAGGTCATGTTTTGCAAATCGATCGTCTTCTCTCATCTTGAGCTTGGGCCGCCTGTGGTTATACAAGGACTGATCAACACTATTAGCATGTAGTTGTTCACACAAGGACCAAAAAATTATCGATTAACAATAAAGATGACAACGGATTGACAATTGATTAAGAATCAATGCCTTGGCCAAATAGTACATGCAGTATGGCTCAAGTACTTAACTTGTATCAACTTGAGACCCCATTTAGAGGGAAGTATGACCATATTCAAGATGAAATACGGCCGTTTTGGGGCTTCGGTAGCCTGCGAACGCAGACGTATTTCCGGCTGTCGTAAGAAACGACAGCCGGAAATAGGTCTGCGTTCGCAGGCAAGGGTTCGGGTGCTACATTTTGGTGCCGATTACATGAGGCAGGCAGGCCAAGTTACCCGGGCTGGCTCGCTTTGCCGGGTTCTCGGCACGTCTGTTAAACACACTATCAATCAACTTTGCGATTACATGGGAAAATCTCAGCCCGGTCAGCTGGGATCCCGTTATCGCGATGCCGGGATCCCAGCTAGACGGGCTGAAAATTTACCATGTAATCGCGATAACCGGGCAAACACTTTTTCTCTAAGATGCAGTATCGCTGAAAAACGCCTGAGGCTCATTTGCGTCTCATTTAACTACAACAAAAAGAATAACAAAACATCACATTTGTTACATACCTCGTTCTTTTAAACTCTGAATAAATTTTCCCCAATTCCGCACCTCACTCCACTTTTTCGTCGCTAAATTTCAATTTATAGCAAAATTGATCACCAGAAGGTCAATATTTCTCTTTCTATATAACACATAAAGGTTGATCAGACCATAAAGCTACATACAACTGAAAACAAAAAAAAAAGAAAAAAACAGAAAAAGCTAAAAAAACTGGAAAAAGTAAAATATCCCGATTCATTCTCTTTGAGGTAGCCATCTTTTCACACGACAGCTCTTAAATTTAGCCGTAGGCGGGCTGGATCACCTCATGTATGCCGGGCTGAACAGGCATCTCGGCAAAGCGAGCCAGCCCTGCTAACCGGGCCAGCCGGCCTTATGTAATTGGCCCCTTTAGAGCAGAGATGACAGCTAACGGCAGAGGACTACTTTACCGTAAGTAATTTGCTTTTATTTGATAAGTCGAATAATAGCACTTCTCCTATTGTAACGACATTTGATTTAATACTTGTATCATGTGAAGTAATAGGGCCAATTCTATATATATTTTTTCTCAAGAAGTCGTCAGCTCTCTTTTACAAATTAAGGATCAGAGTTTTGCTACCAGCTAAGAAGGACCTAGTGTCAAGTAGGTAACGCAACTAAACGTCTTGATTTCCACGCTGTTCAACTTCAGAGCGGTCTGTGTACTATTGTTTACAAACTGCAATAAGAACTATGTACTCTAGACTGACCTTGTGTAAAAGAAACAGCTGACTGGAGCTTTTCTACATGATCTAGCTATGATGATAAAACCTCTATTTGTGAAACAGAAAGGTTAACTACAAGCCAATTGGACCACAGTTTTAAAGTATCAAAAAGGACTTTTAAGCTATTTACAAACTAAAAGAGTCTAGAATTAAAAAAAAGTATTAAAATTATTGTGTTGCAATCCATACTGAACTGCCTTTCAATTGCAGAATCAAAAAGGAGCCGCCACGGCGCCTTGATGGCTTCGAAAGCTCGTATTTAGCTATCTTGTTTAGGCGACTTTGTGTCTAGGATTTTGAACTGATTACATGAGATAAAAATATTTTTAGGTTGTAAGAAAGGTTATACATATTAATAAAAGAGGCTAAGAATATTCATTAAAATATCACGAAAGTAAATGCCGTAAATGTTATAAAAACAAGTTGGCTATCTTCAGACCAGTCACTATCTGTATGCATGGCCACAGAGTTGAAATTGGGTCTACCGTGAAGCAACTCACGCCAACCTAGGACTCAGAGCGCGACCTGAACCAGGGTCTAAAAATGTCTTTTGACCGCGATCTTTTTAAAGAGAGTATTACTAAGCAAATTGCTCAGAAGGGACTTGTCCATATAGTTCGAGAGCCCATTTGGGCTGTATGCCGTGGAATTCGTGACTTCGCAGGCAGGTGGTAATTGAAGTTTGGTTCCATTTCCGGGTGTGAGTAGGCTGACTGCAGTGGTAAACGTTCTAATAAAGGGGATTGAACGAGTGGGTTTGTATTAACTGTGCATTGACTGTTAATTTGTTAAACAGTTCCTGTGTATGTCCTTTTTCTTTCTGTTCTTCTGGTGCGCCAGTCGTACTTGGAGTATTCTTTGACGCATTTTTTGTGTTTATGTCGTCAGTATGCTATCACTGTTCAGTTAAAGCATAAGGTTTATACCCTGCTTCTGTGAAAAAGCTATTAAGACGGTTAAGCAGCATCATCCAAAGGCACATATACCCGACGACCTTCATCGCACAGTAAATGCCTTCTTTCTCCCTCGCTACTGTCCTCGTCATTTATTGCATTTACACCATTCGGCTGACCAGTTCCAGTTTCAGCATCGCCCTCATCATCGTCTTTGTTGCCTGCAGTTACAATGCGGTAGAAAATAGCACACACCAGAGCTACCAGAACAAAGGCATTCACAATCAACAGAGTCCACATGAAACCACCAGCATTGGGGCTGTCTAAAACAGCAAACCTAAACATTATAAATGACATGGACAACACAAACAACACAACGGGCTCGAATACATTCTCAGGGAGGATACTGTTTTGTTTGCCTTCACTTTGATTGACGTGGGGTTGATTAATTAGAGCTGGTTGCAATTGGTTGCCTGAAGCTACTTGCAATCGGTAACTGGAGCGTTTATCATACGGCTGCAAACATACGTGGATTATCCCTGACAGCATAAGAACAAGCGAAACCACAAACGTTTGCAAAGTGGAGGACGAGGAAATCATAGACAACGCAAATGCAAGAGACAGGCGACGGAGAAGCGTGAAGATTTCAAAGTATGACTGGTATTTTGGTTTGTAGGGTAAATACACCGGCCCAAGCCACGCATCAAGTCTCTTGCGATCTTCAAGACTCACAGAACGTCTCCTTGGAAAGAAACGAATTATAAGGGAGGTCAAAGGATCCGCGGAGCACTTTGGAACAAGATGAATCACGAAGCGAATTACCAGAGTAACGACGATAACCAGAAAGCCAATCACATAGACGACAAGGGAAACAAATCCAAGCGAAATAAGATTTCTGTAAGTGTAAGAGCTGCAATCTATCCAAGGTGAGTTTGGCATGTAAAAAACATCTTGGTCGCTGTGACATGGACGCAGAATGGACAGTGTCTGCTTCACGATGGGAAAGTAGCTGAAGTTTAGACAGAAGAACGCGAGTTGGCGACATTTGAAGTGAACACTTTCCATGCGCCTTTCGTTTGGACGAAACTTGTTGCAAATCCACTTGACTAGAAAGTACAAGCCCACAGCCGCCAAGCAAACTACAGGGAGAAGCAGCAGAAAAGCAAACTTTCCGACAGGAGTAAATAGAGAAGGCAGATCACAAGAAATAGAGGGAAAGAGTAGGTTCCAGTAGCTGCTCAAGTAATTTTGAGCTGCGACGACTTTTCGAGGCCAAAAATTGACACTGGATATCATGAAATCCATGGTTTGGATGTGAAACACCGCGATGTTGAGGAGAGAGCGAGCGGCTTTTCCTCTGCTGGTCAAACACAATACAAAGACAACCACGTTTAACTTAAAAAGCCACGCAGGTAGAAATTCCAACAGCATCATTATTAACAACAAAAGGAAATGAACCGCTGTAACAGCAAACCATTTTAAAGGTCTAACATTGAAATAAAAATATGACCACAGCATAACTAGAAAAGATAAAGCAAATATGGGAATAAACATGTAGTAGTAAGTTAGAACGCCTTTTTTGCATTGGAAGCAGAGTCCACCAAGTTTGTAAAATCCATCTTGACAACGAGAACAAAATCTGTCCGTATTTCCTGGATGGCAGATGCAGGACTGATTGCAAGTTGTGATCAAAGATGACACTAAATGTCTGTAACTGCATGAGCGAGAGTCCTTCACTGATGTGTCCAGGCGACAGGTGCAGGAATCTGATGGATTGCATCCAGATGGCACTGGACACTTAACAAGATGGGTGGCATTTCTGGGGTCTGGTGACGGCCAGTAGCCTTTGCTCACCTCCATAATATTAGGGCGGAGATTTTCTGGTGCGCTGAAAGAAGGTCGTCGGCAGGTTCCACCCTTCATGCATCTCTTGCACAATCCGTTGTCTCCGTAGAAATCACGATCACAGACGCAATATTTGTATTCGTAAAATGTCGGATCTAAGCGAATCCGGCCATTATTGAATGCGAGGCGTCCTTCAGGACATGTAAAGTTGTCTGCCTCAGATGGCTTTATCATTCTTGAAAAATCAGGTATTAATATATTGGAGGATGCGCCTGTCCCTTCTCGCATAAAAGGATTTCCGGAAATATCTAAAGTTTGGAGGGATTTAAGGCTCAGAATTCCATTTGGAAGACTACCAGAAAAGTTATTTTTTGAAAAGTCAAGATAGGTCAGCATGGAATTGTCCATAATAGTACCAGGTATTGTGCCATAGAAATTGTTGCCACGAAAATCACATGTGGTTAGCTGGGACAAGTATAACATATTTGAGAGTAGAGGACTCTTGATGTCACAAAAGCTAACGTTTATTATTGATAGACGGCTAATCATCCAAGCTTCAGGTGTTCTTGCGAAAAGCTCAGTAAAGCTAACAAAATCAATTGACAAATTTCTATTCTCCGCCAGAGAAATGTGTGAAGTATGTTTTGCACTGACGTTGTCTGGCCACGGCTTGCCTTTGTTAATAGAAGAAAAGTGATTTTGTGACACATCGAGTAAACGTAGGTTTGGCTGATGAAGTAATTCACCCGGGATATCTCCTGTCAGTTGATTGTTAGCGACAACCAAGTTCGCCAGATTGTTTCCTTTCGGAAATGTTTCTGGAAGGGTACCCGAAATGTTGTTTCCAGTCAGATCAAGGTTTGCTAAAGTTTTCGGCAGCACACGAGGGAACTCTCCCATTAGTTGAATTCCAGACACAAATAAACTCTCCAGTGAGCGAATCGCAAGCAAGTCGTTCAAGTTTCCATGCACCTTGCTGGCAGGACTATTTTGAATATTAAGATAAGAAAGCTTTGTGAGGTTAGCAATACTTCTTGGTATTTGCCCAGTTAGTTTGCACAAGTCTCCTAGACACACCAATCGTAACTCCGTCATATTTCCTATGTCATCTGGTAGGCGGCCAGAGAAGCCATTTCCGTTCATAGGGCAGCCCAGGAAGTTCTGCAGCATAGTCAATTTTGCGAAATCCTCAGGAATGTCACCACCTATGGAGGTGGAGCTGATCGAGACGGTAATCAGTTTGCTCATATTTCCAAAGAGAAAGTCGGAAATGCGACCTCGCAGATTTGGATTTCCAGGTGCGCACAAAGACAGCAAGTTTCGGATCTTCCAAATGTTGGAAGGCAGCGTACCGTCTAAGTTGTTGTAAGCCAACATGATACTCCTAATGTATAATGTGCTATTGTGACAAGTGATGCCATACCAGGAACAATGGGAAGCGGCATCGGTTGTGCTATTCCATCCACTTGCATCGTACCATTGGTGGCCATTTGTAGCGAAGTATAAATCTAACAAAACTTCTTTTTCATCCTCTGGTGAATAAAAGGTGTCCAACGTAAACGGGGGATACTCTTCAACACGTTTCAGACAATCGTAACCCTCAACGAACAAGAAATTTTTGTATTCTGAAAGAAACGCAAAATAAGAGGTAAAGAGATATGGTTTTACTCCATTATAACATAAACAGGTACAATAGAATTGAAATTTCCGAAACATAGACACGTACGATCAAACAAGACAACACCTGGTTCGCCGTGAATATCGAGGATTGATATCCGCCAATTATCAGCAAAGAGAGTGCTATAAAAAGTAATAGATAACGTTAACCAGTCAACCCAATTGGACTGAGGCCAACAGTCTGTACTCCATTCTATAAATTGTTAACCAGCGGAAGTGGAAATTACTGGGTCTTGAAAACGGGATGTTGACGATTTTGCATAGAAAAACATTTATTTACTTTGTTATCCCTCCTAGTTCTGGCATTTAAAAAATGCCAAAGTGATAATAACTCTTAATGATTAAGCTGGTGGAAAAACATCCTATCTTATCTCATCTTATCTTATCTTATCTTATCTTATCTTATCTTAAATTGTTTTATATCAGATTTTAGAATAATCATGTAACTTATTTTAATTATAGATAAATGTACTTTTAGAATATTTTACTCTTTGTGTATGAGACATTTCATTTCCATTGTAAATTGTTCAGTAATTATATTTTTATTAATTTTAATCTGTTCTGATGCGCATTTGAAAATCTCGCAGATCGAAATTTGCGGAATATAAATAAATTTGTTGTTGTTGTTATCTTATCTTATCTTATCTTATCTCATCTCATCTCATCTCATCTCATCTCATCTCATCTCATCTTATCTCATCTCACCTCATCTCATCTTATCTCATCTCATTTCATCTCATCTCATCTTATCTCATCTCATCTCATCTCATCTCATCTTATCTTCGTAATTAACCCTCGAGGTACACGTGAGGGGGGAGGGGTAGATGCCACCCCTAGCTAAGGTTTTTCTTCAAATTTTCCTAGACGATTTTCATCTGCACCTTCGGTCTTCAGTAGCTGTACGCATATCCTTTAGACACATTTTGAAACCAGTTTGCTGAGAACCTCTGGAGTAGCTTACTCATATATATATTTTTTTCTACTGGGAGTTAGAAAACGAGATCGGAAATGAGTCTAAAAAGACTGTAACAGACTTATAGTCCGGTTTTAATCTACTAAACAGTTGGCGAATTTTTAATGAAGCGTATGCTAAATAAGGTTAAACTCAGTTCCAGTGCCACTAAGATTTCCTATCTCGAGAAAAATCTGCTGGCAAAATTCAGAATTTGAAGACGCGAAGGCCATAAAAGCTGTGTAAAGTATCTGGATTCACTAAAAAAAACCCGTTTACACAATAGAAGATTTCGGAATTATAGGAATACGGATACGAAGTATTCACTTTAGCTAAGTTTACGCTAGAGGAAAATTAGCCAGTTTCGTAAAATGTTCCCGGATTCATCAGATCTTGAGTATTTGGATTCCTGATAGCTTATACCCCATCTATATGGCCCCGGTTGTTCAAAGAGTGGATAGCTTTATCCACTGGATAGTCTCATCGACTGGAAAATCGTTGCACAAAGCCTGGATAGTGCCACAGACAGCTATCCACCGGATAAGTTGCAACCCAGTCCGTTGCCATGGTGAATATGGGAACGCTCACGCAATGATCACCAATGCGTAACTTTGTCAACAAAGATGACGGAAAACGTCGAGCCGGCAAAACGAGCTAGAAAACCGAATTTTACAGCAGCCGAATGCGCTTTAATTCTAGAGGCTGCTGAGGAAAACATGTCTATAATAAGAAGCAAATTCTCTAACACGGTCACAAACAAAAACAAAACGAAAGTGTGGGAGGAGATAATCACGAGAGTTAGTTAGCGATTGCTTACAGAGCGATTGTAGACTAAAATGCGAAAAACATTGCTCCGTTTAAAACAAAAAGTGTAATTACGCAAGGTAGGTCCACTGCATGGGAATAAAAACAAACAGCTGGAATATAAGTAGACTGGAAAGATTCGCAAACTGAATTAGTATGTTTTTTAACCAGTCGGTGAATTCGTCAACCAATATTCTAGCCTGTGTAGCTGGCGGGATTGTTTGTACGAAGTTCGAGCCGCGGAGCCGCGAAGGGAATGGGGAAAAGCAGTTTGAAATCCCGCCTGCAGGAAAGTTAGGGTCTTTTGTATCTTCTCGTGCACCAGCGGACAGGAAATTCGGATTGGTTGAGAGCTGTGAACACGTCAAGCAAATGTTAGAGGACCTCTCTATTTCTCGCAAGGGAAATCTTCGCTCAATAATTTTAGCTTACATAGAGTCAGAGCATTAAAAAAAAACAGCAAGAAAGACGGCTGTGAAAGAACTGCTTGTTGGAAAAATTAACTTAACCCTCGGGCGTACACGGGGTGGATGCCCCCCCCCCCCCATAAGATTTTTCTTAAATTTTGCCAAGACAAATCATTATCTAGATCTGCTGTTTTCAGTAGCTGTGCGCATATCCCTTAGACACATTTTGACACAATTTTGGTGAGAATCAGTTACTATGGTTACGAGATATGTCGCCATTTGGACGAGCTTTTTTTGAAAAAATAATGCGTGTTTTTTACCCTTTTCAGGTGAAAAATGCATAACATGTCAACAAAAAAAGGGCAAAATGTTTAATTGTGTCATATTCTACATGTGCTGCATCAAAAATTTCAAATTTTTAACGTTTTTTGACAATTTGTAATTTTCGGTAAAATTCAAGATGGCGTCCAGATGGCAGCCATCTTGGATGATGTCACAGGCCCCTAGCAACGCGGCAACCCATTATATGTACCTCATCACAGGCTTTCTACTAATGGCAAAATCGTTTCGAACTATTGTAACAAAGCGAAGACTAGGGGGTCCATCAAACCCCCCTTTGTACCACGGTGGGGGTTTGGCTTTGCATGTACGTCCGAGGGTTAAGGGCAATTCTGCTCACTGGTTTCGGAAAAGTTTAATCCTTACAGACCCGGGTACAAATCATTTACAGTTTCGCCACTGGAAAGGAACAAACGCGATCTGAAAACACTGGTGTGCTTGTTATTTCGCCACTGAAGTTTATCCCTTTCTTGTGGATCCTCACTGACCAAGACTCGTCTGTTTCTTTCCAGACCAGAGAAAATAACGTATGACAGCGTTCCTAGACTGCGAGCAGTCGTATTATTTTGCTCAGCGAACGGAAACTTTGTAAGCTTTGTCGCTCGTCGGTAGAGCTTTGAGAAACTGTTTGCAATCTACAGCGTTCCACATCTGCCTTCTGCGGGATTGACAAACTAATGTGTAGACCAATTTGCGAGCAAAGTTCTGCCAATGCTTCAGTAGCGAGCTTCGCGCTGTGAAGGTTGAAATAATTTTCCGTTGAGATAATCGATTTTTCAAATTACAGTTTTCTCTAGGTGATAAAAGTGGACGGCATTCAAAAAACCCTAGTTCTCCGGCAGGCGGTATTTCCTCGCGGCTTACTTCGCTCGTTGTTGCGGCTTACTTCGCTCGTTGTCGTTAACAAAATTAAGGTATCTTTGCTACTAAAAGTTATTTTCTCGGGAAAAATCTGCTAATAAATTTACGATTTGAGGACGTGAAGGACGTTAAGGCCAAGAAACTATCTGGATTTACTGAAAGGCCCGGCCTGTTTACGCAACAAAAGATTCCGGGTTACAAAGTTTTCAAATACAAAGTAGTCACTTTTTTATCGGATTCAGGGCATTCGGATTCGTGACGTGATCCTGGAGTTTTATGTGTAAACGCGAAAACGAATCCAGTACCAAAAGTTACCGCATTCAACACGAAACCCTGAGTAGCTTTTATTCTAGTGTAACTGAGCCCGGGCGACGACTGACTAGTCGTACGCATGGAAGTCAAGCAATTTATATTAGTATTCAAACAATTTCAAAGAATCGGCTTTGCATTAGGCTGTCGGAATACAAACTATAGTAACAGATTCTTACAATGTAATGAGCGTTTGTGGTTAATAAAGCACTTTCGAAACAACCGCTGAATACTTTCTCGATTTTGTAATCGCTGCGAGTACAGCATGCCGAACTCGTTTCAGCAATCATCACAATCTTCAGTTGAATTGGGTGATTTTGGGTGCAATCGCTAGGCGATCAATATGGAAACTTACTAACAAGGCAAATTAAACTCCATCGAATCCAAAGTTATATATGTTATATTCGGGTCGACCAAGTGATTCGCTTGGTCCATTTTTACGGTAGTGGAACATTGACGGTGTAGTTCCACGTAGAGTCAGCATACATGAATATTACAGTTCACCCACTGGATCGTTTTCTCTTGTTAATAAGGTGACTAGGAAATTACTATGTCGACTTAGCTCTCCCATTCGGACTTCGCTCGGTTCTTTTTATTTTTAATGCGGTCGCCAATATGGTGGAATGGATCTTGATTAACCGCCATCTCACCTCCGACCTGCTGCATTATCTGAATCATATAAGAGCTGGTCCCTCCAATTACTGTCAATCACTGCGCACACCTTTCTACCTCAATAAATCCGTGGGCCCCTCCTTTTGACTTGTTGTGCTTGACATCGAACAGGCCCGGTTTCCGAGGACAAGTTGCTTGTGCTGCAAGAGCTGATCCACGATTGTAGGTGGTGCATCGACTGCACTTGGAGTCCTTGATCGGCCATTTGCACCATGCTGCCAAAGTTGTCTGGCCTGGGCGGACTTACCCGCGGCGTAAGATTGACCTGTTATGTTCGTTTTGCCGAGAAGGCCACCCTGTTCCCTAAAACAGGGATTTCCAACTTGATGTTCAATGGTGGCGCGAGTTCTTGTCTTCCTAGAATAGCGTCAGTTTCTTGCTTTTCCCGGGTATGACACCAACTGCTGATTTAGAGGTCTCCTCAGATCTGTATCGGTTGGTTACGGTTCATCTATTGGGGGTGCTTAGTTTAGTAGTCCTTTGGCCCTCTTTTAAGCTAGCCACTCAATTGCAGATAAGAACTTTTTCCTGTGGATAGTGCTGCGCATATCTGGAGACTCAGTCGTTCTTACAATAATGCAGTCGTGCACATCCTGAAGACCCGAACATCGAAAGTTCCTCCTCTCATGCATCTTGTCCGCCAATTATTAATGTCAGCGGCTCGTTTTAGTCTCTCCTTTTCTGTGGAACTTGTTCGTGGGGTCCACGATAAAATTGCTGATGCTCTATTGCGTTTTCGTTGGCAGGAGTTCCGACAATTGGCTCCTTAGGCGGATGTTCTTCTCACGTAAGTCCCTCAGCAGCTCCCGTCCCTTTAATCTTCATACCTTAGAGGGCCGATGCCACGGCATCTTAGTGCAGGTCATAGCCTTGTCAACACGCAAATCCTCGGCAAAGAAGAAGTTTTACAACTTCGCTTTTATTCTGTTAACATGCAAACTTTTGTAATGATTAGTATAGGTAATCACACGGTTTCGAGTTCAATTTGGAATTAATTTGCACGAGTGAGTTTTTCAAAAAGCTGAAATTGCACAAGCCGCTTCGGCGAGTATAATATAGACATGAAAAAATTCGCGTGGAGGAAGTGCCGGGAGATCTTACTGCAGACAGGAAGTGAGCATTTGACGCGGATTTGACACTTTATTTACTGATTGGCTGATGAAGATCAGCTGATAATGCTACGAACTCAAAGCGGTTCGTTTAATAATATTTGCACATGGAATCGTCGAAAAGTATTTCAAAACTCATCGTTTTATCGGAGTCTGAATCGCTCTCGATTATATGGACGCGACGACGCTTAATAGGCTTCACACTTGGAATGGCTGGTCTTGAGGACTTGCAGCTCTTGAAGTTGAATGAAACCTGGCAGTAGTTGAAAGTGTTCAACAGATTTTGCTCTTGAGTTCTCATCATTGTCGGATTGAGCGATGTGGAACTTTGTTTTAATCCAAACGCTGATGAATTGGGCATCGAAATCGGTTCCGATGGCATTCGCGCCCTCGGCGGTTGAAGAAATTGAGCTGAAGACGCAAGCGGCTCTTGTTGGCCATGAACTTCTCTGGATACTGTCGGTTGTGGATTGAAGTTATTCCTCCCTGAAATGGGATGCGAAAGCTGTCGCTGTTCTTCTTCATTTGCCTCGTCGTAGTCGTCTAATGACTGAATGGTCTTGTGTCCGGTGACCTTTACAATCCCCGACCGCTCGACTTTCGCTTTCTTCAATTTGCTCACAACCGTTTTGCGAGCGCTGTGGTTGGTAAACTTTTTGTCGCTGCTCTCAAGAATAGTATTTACAACAATGCTCTTCATCATATCATTTATTTTGTTTTCCCCCATTGGTTGTACTTTAAACCACACGTGTCATCTGGCTTTCTGTTTGTTTTGATGGAGAGGTAAAATGGACCAGTCGTCTTCAGGTTTTGAGGTCGGCGACTCACAAACTGCTTAAAAAGAGCCACTGGACATCTTTCTCCACCAACGGCAATTGAAAATGAAAATCGCGGTGCTTTGTGTGCAAGCCTCCTTGTCGAGTTTTGGTCTGCCCTTCAGTGAACTGTACAAACTCCACGCCATTGTCGTCTTTGCAAAGCTGGAAGTCATCCACTTTCATGTCGTGATGTTCTTGCCGGCCGCGGAGCCCAAAATGCTGGGTATGTAACCACCACATTGTGTTTACTAATGCCTCTGGGGTTGTACTTCTGAGCTTGCTCTCCTTCCATAGCACTTCTTCTTCTTTCGTCAAATTTCTTGCTTTGTTGGGGCGCTTACCACGACCGGCCTGCCGCAGTAATTTTGCTTTTCCCTCCAAGACCTGCTTCGACGAGTGGAATTCCCGGTCTTTTACGATTGACAATGGATACTGTTTATCTTTCAAATATCTATCGAGGGCAGCAATCATGACTCTAAGGCTGTCTGGCACATAATCTTGGCCGTTTTTGTTTTCACTTTGGCGTAGAATTTCTTGAGTAATCTGTTTAGTTCAGCCGGTTCGTGTTTCTCGATTTCCAAAGCTATGCTCTTTCCTTCTCACCACGTCTTCCACACACTTAACCAAAACGACGTACTTTTGCTGGTGTTGATATATTTTGCACCATTTTGCAGTTCTTCTTTTGTATTGTCAGTGGCCAGAGTAAACCTTTCTTGAGCTTGATTTAATGCTGCCATTTTTTTCTCACTCAAGAAAACTTTTTTCAAAGTTTCCGCAGAAAATTTTCGTCATCATTTACATGATATCATTGGCTTAGAAAATTTCCTTGTCTTTCAGCCAATCATAATCCAGAAAATCGATGTGTAATTTGCACTGGTGTTACACTTTTTGCACTGGTGTTACAACTGAACTGCACTGCTCTCAGCCAATCAGAATCGAGTAATTTTTTTTCATGTATATTATTATTTGGTTAATTGTAGGACGTGTACAATGTAAAAAATTTTAACGTGACAAGCGTTGCGTGTAAACCAGTGTTTACATTGACTTGTCGCGATAATTTATTGTTCTCTGCAAGCCCTGGGTAGCAGGTTATTTTCTTAACAACTGATCGCTATAGGATGAAAACTATAGGATAAAAAATGTTTTCTCAAACCTGAAATAACATGTTTAAAGGTTTTTCCTCACTACAGCTTGAGTTTTTTCTTCCGAACTTAGAGAACGTCTATGATTAATTATTCATTCAATCGAACACAAAGTGGCTGTCACGCCAAAATAGCCTTGACGGTAAAATTTCTGAAAAGCACAGGTTTTGCGGGCCGCCAGTACAAAATTCAGAATACCTAAAAGAAAAGTTCTGCTTCAATCTGGACTTCGTTAAGTGCCTGGAATTTTTATACCAGACCGCATTTGACCATGTCGAAGTTTGCCAATATTTTCCATCTCGTTGACGCGGTCGAGATAGGTATATTGTGGAAACCCAGAACGTTTGTAAGACAAAACATTTCCAAGGAAATTTTATCTCAAAAGAAACTTTAAAAGTTGTTTAAGAAGCTGTATCAAAGGCTTCTTTAGATAAGTGATAGTGCGACTACACGTCTATGCTGAAAATGCCCTAAATTTCGTCGGTCACGGACGCTTCGTCGGACTAAAAATGCTATTTTTCAACTTTTCTAATTTATAAGAAAAAAAAGCGACATCGAACCTTTCAATGTTATTTTCGAAAGTAGGTCACTATAGGGGCTCTTTTGGTAAAATAAAAAGAAATTCGAAATCTTGATCCTGTCGCCGGGTTCTCGATATTTACAGAGAGCTGGTCTTAAGCTTATTTAGCAAAACGATTGTTCGAGAATAGTGAAGTTTTATACTTTAGAAAAAGAATCTAACATCTATAAATGGAAAGAAAAAGTTAAAAAGATTACTCAATTGTCTTTTTGGTGGAAGGCAAAAAGTTTAAGTTACGAGATTTGCCTCTGATTTCGTATATGTCACGGTGTTCTGCCGGGAACTCAGTCGGGATATCGCATTTGGCAGCGGTCGGGGACACCAAATATAGCAGAGCTAGTGCCTTCTGTTTTTTATCCATCCACAACCATGGCTTTTGCGGCGTCCGAACACATTTTCCCAGGAAAAACGCCCCCTTGCTTATCTCAACCGAGCTGCGATCAATAAACAGTTGTATAAGTATTGAAATTAACACCGTTGTCGTGTTAGCTTAGCTTAATTGCAACGCGCGTAGCTTCCACGCAAAAATTAAGGTGTTCTACCCTCAAATAGGAAATTTCTCTCTCTCTCTCTCTCTCTCTCTCTCTCTCTCTAACGACTTCGATGAGAATATTTTCAGAAGTTAATGAGTACCAGAGAAAAAACTGTATAAAAAATCTATATATTAACTGTCTTGGCATGATGGCCTGTACGTGCACGAGGGCCGTAAAACCCTAAAAACTATTTGGATTCACTGAAAAAACCGTTTACACAACGAAAGATTCTGGATTCATAACTTTGCGAATACAAAGTATTGAGATAAACGAACTTTCAAGTCAGGATTTCGAGCCAGGATTTCAAATCAGGATTTCGAGTCCGGATTTCGAGTCAGGATTTCGAGTCAGGATTTGAACACACAGTGGAAAGTTCATACATTCCACTTTCGGTTTAACGGTTTAATTATATATTCCTCGTATTCCAAGACGTTTCTGTCTTACAGCATTATGTTGACACGACCTTTCGATATCAATGTTTCATTTGTGAGGTGTATGAAACGATTCATAGTCCTTTTGTATCTTTTGTTTGTCACTGGCCCACCGAAACGTACGTTAAAGACTGATATCGGAGCTTAATAGTTGTAATAATAATAATGATAATAATAATAATAATAATAATAATAATAATAATAATAATAATAATAATAATAATGACTTTAATACAGGAATCAACAACAATTCTAACAATTCATAAATGCAATAACAAATGAATTCTATGGGAAGTGGTTTAAAAAAATAGTTATGAAAATAAAAATTAAAAAAAATCAATATTCGGATTTATGACATTAAAATATCTATGTGTCATTGAAATAGATCTAGACTGCTTTAACAAGAAAACAATCCTACAACGCTGTGCGGTCAGCAGCCGGGAAAGTTCGGCAGTCTGACATTCCCGAAGAATTTCGACGGGAAGGATTCTACCCTCCTGGGCCGTTTTTGATACTTTTTTGAAATAGCCAAGGGAAAAAAGTATCTTGTTTTGTAGTTGAAATTTGCCGAGTTTGAGGGTACCAAAAAATATACAGGTCCGTCTTACATACACAACTGACGGAAACAGTTCGAATTCGGTACTTTCGTAAAGCAGAACTTTTCACCACTAAAAGTGTGCATGTCACCTCGAGTTTGACGTTTGTCGTTTGAGGTTGTCACGAACATATACTAACGTTTTTTTTCGAGTTTTTAATTTGCAGAATGTGGAAAATAAATACCAGTTGTTTTCAAAATTTCTATGATCAAAGAAACTTTTGTTTATTTACTGGATGCATTTTGAATCCGTGTACCTTCGGGCCAATCGATTTTTGATTTCAAATTGAAAATGCAAAACCAGAATTTTTGTGCTTTTCGATTTTCAAATTCAAATTGAAAACTGAAAATCATCCATTATTTTCTGACTTTCGATTTTTCAGCTTTCTTTTCGTTGCGGAAAATGTAATTTTTAAAATTAACTTTAATTTTCAGAAAATTTCAATTTTCAGTTTTCCTTTTTTCAGTTCTTTTCTACTGATTGAAAATAGAAAAATGAAGATATTTGAACTTTTGATTTTAATTAGAAAGTTAAATTTCATATTAATTCCATTTTTCTTATCTCAAAACACTAAATCAAAACACTAACAACAGCAGAGGTTTCGCGGGGGAGGGGGACTCGCCCAATTTGCCCTCCGTAGGCAGTGCTTTTTTTGTTCTTTTCATTTTATTTCCCTCTGTTCTCGGGCTGATGCTGAGGCTGGATGCGGTGGACGAGAAAGTTGCCAGAGTTTCGGAACTTTGTGTAGAAATTAACAAAAAGATTGGGGACCAACAAAGAAGGAAACTAGCGACATTCAAAGAACAGGTGACTTCAAATCTCACGTGCACAATTTGCAGAGACATATGGATCCCGCCGGTGGGCATGGCCCAGTGCTGCAACACTGATTTTGAGATGTGATCCCTGTGTTCGCCAGTGGATGGCATACAACACTGCATGCCCACATTGCAATGCTGATAACGCGACCACTTTGATTGTGTGGGCATTGGATGGACGTATTGATTTGATAAAAGAATACACTGAACCGTGGACTTAAACTACTGTGACCACCGTCAGATAAACTTAAAGTATTCGTGGAAATGTTAGGTTTGTTTTGTTACAATTTCCATTTGGAAATGCCCTTATTCTGTTTGTTAACGTACGCATGTTTCATTTTGATCCAATGGTTTATACGTTTTGCGTGGCAAGTTTCAGAAGTAGCAAGTCACTTTAGTTCTGATGAAATGAATTGTACTGGTTTTGAAATCAACATGGACTCACTTGTTGACGTCTTCTACTGGCTCTTTTTATTTTATTTGACCAGAATTTCCGTGTTAATTTGTAGATTAGATGATATTCTTTTTGCAAAAAATAAATGTTAATCATTACAGTTACATATCTTTACAATTACTTGTTGCATACAATATTTCCATGAACCAAGAAAAGCACTGCCCGGGGAGGGCGAATTGGGCAATCCCCTCCCCGGAAACCTCTGCCGTTTTTAATATTTTGGTTTAGTGTTTCGAGATTAAAAAACGGAATCAATACGAAATTTGGCTTTCTAAATAAAAATCAAAAGTTCAAAAATCTTTATTTTCTACTTTCTATCGGTACAAGAGAAATGAAAAGAGGAAAATTGAAATGAATTGTACTGGTTTTGAAATCAGCATGGGCTCACTTGTTGACGTCTTCTACTAGCCTTTTTATTGTATTTGACCAGAATTTCTGTGTTAATTTGTAGATTAGATGATATTTAACAATTATTCTACGAGGGCGCGCTGGATATCGAATGATAAATAACCAACGAGGCGCGTAGCGCCGAGTTTGTTATCAATAATAATTTGATATCCAGCAAGCCCGATTAGTATAATTGTTTTATTAAAAACATAACCACTATTTTTTTTAAAAATCACGAAAGAAAGGGGGAAAATGAGAAAAGAGATAAAAAGGGAACAAGAATCGATCACATGACTGAACGAAAAAGGCGTTTCACTGCAAAGCTGAATGAATCAACGAAACTGCTCGAAAGTGGACGAAGCGGCACAAGTTTTGGAAAAAATCTTCTAATTATTGGCTCTGAAATATGGTACGTGGTTGATTTTTCTGGAAACATTGTTATAATCATCGTTCAAAGCGGATTGAAGCTGTACGATTTCACCATATAAGCTGCTGGAGTTGAACGGAACAGGTTTGTAATCCGTCCGTTTGTAGTCCGGAGCCATCATGTGCGTGTTTGATCGAACTGAAGACAGAACTAATTTGAATTTAAAGAGGTAATTTCTATGCAGCTCAGAAGCAAGATTACTGTAGCGAGAAATATTAGAATTCACCATCATAGTTTGTTAAACGCAAAGCACAAAACGCAGTTGTTCTTGGTTTAGAGGTTGCGGACGGAATGGTAAAAACAACGCTCAAACAACGGGGAAAGCGATTCAACTCCATTTATATAGCATCCGACTTCTATATTTGAACATTTGGATCTTTTGGAACACAGGACTACAACGAGTGCAAGTAAACCAGTGTGAATTTTGCGTGTGATAACCGACAAAATTTCGCCCTTCTTCCTTCTTGGTAGTTCGTTTCACTAGTACTTGTTTAGATTGCTTCATGATTTTCTCACCGACTCGCCATCAGGCATGTGTGATAGTTTTTATTAAATGCTTCTGCCCCATTTCACTGTGTTTTATTTTATGCCCTGTCTAGATAATTTGAAATGGAAAGCCCTCCTGATAAAACCTACCGCGTTTGTTCAATTTTAATGATCGATGTGACGACCGATGAAAGAAATTAATCGTAAACACAACGCTTAATGCTTACATTTCTATTTCTGCACAGTTTCTTGATGTCTTAAGAAATCAAGCACCACGGAAAAATTTTTATTTGTGTCTTTGTGACGCTGTTGGAATTTCTGCTTAATTTAACTTCGCTGCCAAGTGATTTTTTTCTCGTCCATTTTTCTCGCCCGGTTGCTTGCGAGGAAAAAACTTTCAGCTCACTTTCTTGTTAAGCGTTCAGTTACCATATTTGGTCGCAGTAGGTATATGAGCTGATAGCCTAGCTCCGTTGAGCCAATCAAAATGCTAGAAATCCAATATACCTAGTCCAGTTTTTAATAAATAAATAAATAAATATATATATATATATATATATATATATATACATACAATTTTTTTTTTTGCAAAAAATAAATGTTGATCATTACAGTTACATATCTTTACAATTACTTGTTGCATACAATATTTCCTATTTCCATGAACCAAGAAAAGCACTGCCTGGGGAGGGCGAATTGGGCGAGTTCCCCCCCCCCCCGGAAACCTCTGCTGTGTTTAGTATTTTGGTTTAGTGTTTCGAGATTAAAAATGGAATCAATACGAAATTTGGCTTTCTAAATAAAAATCAAAAGTTCAAAAATCTTCATTTTTCTACTTTCTATCGGTACAAGAGAAATGAAAATGAAAAAAGGAAAATTGAAAATTGAAATTTTCTGAAAAAGTAAAGAGGGAATGTCCACTAGCATCGAGCGAGTGGTGGCACATGATGAAAAATAAAATTCCCTCATAAATTTTCCATGAATACCCTATGGTAATCTAAGAAACGTCGTGGAATTTTTTTCTTGAAATTCTTTTTAAGCCCGAAAAAAAAAAGCACCTTTAGGCCACACGTGTCCTGTAAACACGCGAAATAAACGTGTATCATACCTTCTCGTAAACTTCACTCTGTTTGATTCTGTTTGATTCGCATCCCAGAGAACCCCATTTTAAGCGTGAAAGTTCCCTTTAGAAGTTTGAATGAAGTAATTGAGTCCTGTTTGAGATCTGTGAATTAATTTTCAAGGTCATGGCGAGCTGCTGAAAATCACTAAAATTCGCTTGCTCAAAATTCATAATTTGGCACAGTTTTTCAAAAGAAAGTTTCCCTCCCCGGTAAAACACCAAACACTTGAAATTCAGAAATCTTGAAAGACGACATACCATTCTAAGATCAGGTATAAAAATTAGTTTCGGGTTTTTTATCAGCGCTGAGTACAAACGCTCTCAAAATCCCGATATCACAACATTAACCAGTCAACCAGTACAAACAATAGGCTATAGAGCCTCCAACCGAATAGCCGAAAACTTGGAATTTTTTCTTCTTTTCCTTGGTATTTGGATGAAACTTACAGGATAAAGGTCATGTCTAGCTCACCTTGAATAGGATTTTGTCTGAATGCCAGGTTTTGTCAAGTTTTAGGTGTATTGTCCAAGGGCCATAATCTCCTGGTATCTCAAGATTGACATTACCTTGAATGATTTTGTACAAGGTGTCGTTTCTCCCTTAGTATGTTTTTGAGGCCAGGTAGTGCTGGGCAGTATTGCGTTACAAACGGCAATATTTTCTTTCGTGCGGTTTGATTTTTCTGCATTAGAGCAGAGTGCCTGTCACTGAATTGATCTTCGCCAAGATGTTTTTTAACCAGGCTAACTGGATATCCTCTAGATATCAAGTGAGACATAAGTCCTTTATGTTCGTCTCAAACGTAGTTTTAGAGAAGTTTGTTCAAAGACGCCTGAGTGCTTTCCCTTTGATAAAACCTTTTGTAACACCTGGTGAGTGGCACGAATAAAAATTTGTGTACTGAAAAGTCTCTGTAGGCTTGTAATGTGTTCGCACGTCTAGCAGTGATTCTTTATAAAATCTCTGCCTTTTGTACACGTTCGTGTCAAGGAATGTGATTTCTATTCTCTGAGATTTCAGCCGTAGATTTGATAGTGGGATGAAACTTATTTGCCTGCTCAATAAAGTCATTTCCACTTCACCTTTCGTTATGTTCCACAGTAAAAACATGTCATTGATGAATCTTTTGCACGCTAGTGGTTTTTTTTAGCCGCGCGCGCGCATAGCCTACACGCGACATAGCTGGAATGCACGCGTCAGCTGAGTGAATCCAAATTTCTATTAATACGTCGCGCGCGCAAACTACCGGAAGTTAAATACCGCGTAAAATCGCACAAACCGGAAATAAAACTTGCACGAAACATTTGTTTTTATCTCAAAATTTTGCCCGGTGACCCGTCCTGATTTTTGCATGCATGTAACACTAAGTGTGCCAATTCAAATAGAAGCTTTTGGAAGAAAGCTGTTCAGTGGAATTTGTAATTCAAAAAATGCCTTTTTCGGAATAACTTTTTTCCATACCGTCAGAGAGGTTGAAGAATTTAGGGAGTTTCTAAAAATTCAATAAGAAGGGTAGGTCACCGACTTAGTTTTTTGGATAATTGGTGAAAACTGAAATTTGGGGGCTCGTTTTGCTGTAGAATAATTTACGAGGTCACTAAACATTAAACGTTTTTCCTGAACTAGTTCAAGGGATTTTCTGTCCTTCAGAGAAAGCTTTCAGGCGCCGTGCCCAAGCTTCTGAGGTGACAAAAACCTTTCTTTGCTGTAGAATAATTTTAAGAAGGTCACTAAATATTAAACGTTTTTCCTAAACTAGTGCTAGGGATTTTGCGTCCTTCAGAGCAAGCTTTCAGGCGCCGCGCCCAAGCTTCTGAGGTGACAAAATCCATCTTTTGCTGTAGAATAATTTTAAGGCCACTTAACATTAAACATATTTCCTAAACTAGGTCTAGAGATTTTCTGTCCTTCAGAGAAAGCTTTCAGACGTCGCGCCCAAGCTTCTGAGGTGACAAAATCCATCCTTTGCTGTAGAATAATTTTAAGGAGGTCACTAAACATTAAAAATTTTTCCTAAACTAGTGCTAGGGATTTTTCTGTCCCTCAGAGAAAGCTTTCAGGCGCCGCGCCCAAGCTTCTGAGATGACAAAATCCATCTTTTGCTGTAGAATAACTTTAAGGCCACTTAACATAAACCGTTTTTCCTAATCTAGTTCTAGGTATTTTCTGCCCTTCAGAGAAAGCTTTCAGGCGCCGCGCCCAAGCGTCTAAGGTAACAACATATCCATCCTTTGCCGTAGAATGATCTTAAGAAGGTCACTAAGCTTTGAATGCTTTCCTAAACCAGTTCTAGCTATTTAAAATAAAAAAAGCGCCAATTTGAGTTTACAGCCACTTGAGAATTATTTAAGAGCGCCTTTCAGTAAACATCGAGCATTCGGCGGCAGACGTTGAAAAATCGATTTCTTTCATATTTTGCACATAAATGGGTATTGGTAAAACAAGAAACCTGATGTGGTTCGTTTTCCCCAGAAGCGCTTTATTTTCGGAAAAAACGAGGAAATCGATTCTCGGGTTCCAGAGGTCAAAATCACAGGAAATTAATCTTGAAAATCAGTACTATAAACTTGCACCGCGCTGGTAAACTAAAGCGCAGAAAAAAAGATAGACACTTCTTATTAACAGAACAAGTCTCTTTCATTAACTAGACAGTTACAAAACAGCAGTAGCGAAATTTAATGAGCACAAACAATTCCAAACTAAAAGGCAGGTTCTGATGTTTACGTAGAAACTAATTTGGAACCTAACTTTTGTGAAATAATTTAACATGTGCCATAACCCCACATGGTCTCAATCCTCGTTCAATAGACAGTAGAAAAATTGAACTAAACTATACCTTGAAACTGGCTTGGGTTATCCATTCTGCTGCCTTTGGGAAAACTTGGAAGACAGCGAATTTAACAAATGGGGCTTAATGATGGCTTCAAACTAAAATGTTCAGTTGATCTCAAAAAAGGTAGAGGGAAAAGAAAAAATTGAACGATATTGGTGATATCGTTGTGAGCTCTCTGTGTAAACCAAGACAAAACGTGACATCTAATATGCTACACCTGTGACATCATATGTCCAAATTTGGTTGAACAATTTAGTCACGGTATTTGGTAACGCAATGCAAACAAATGTACAGAGAATATTTGCATACGAAGGGACAGAAGTTTGGAAACGTGAAAATCGCCCATTTCGGGCTTTTTCTTCCTCTTTTTGGAATGCAAAAGAATGTTAACGCTGGAAATTAACAAGAGTGAAGTAGATCGAGCCCGTTTGTACAAAGAAGCAAAATTTCCCATGTTTTTGTGTACGACAGAATTCAACTTCACTAAGCCCCATTTGTTAAAACTTTGCTGAGTTCGAACTGGTCCCAAACAAAGTAGCATGGATAACCCAAGCCAGTTTCAAGGTATGGTTTATTTCAATGTTTGTGCTGTCTATTGAATGAGGATTGAGACCATTTAGAATTATGGCACATGTCAAATTATTTCACAGAAGTTAGGTTCCAAATCAGTTTATACCACAGGTAACCAAAGCGTAATGTGAGAGTTTGTATGGAGCTGAAATTCAATCGAAAATAATCGGCGGTTTTCCGCCGAAAATACATTAAAATCGAAATAAAGTTTAAAAAACCTTACCTGTTGTGTGTTTGCTGTGTTTTTATCGCTTTTCCGAGCTTCCGGAGGCCGTTTTGGACGATTTTCTGCTTAACGGTCGATGCGACGACATGTCACGTACTAAAGACAGCTAAAGGTAGGAAAACGGGAATTCAAAATTGCCAACCGACACTCAAGGTCCCGATCAAAATACCCGCTAAAAATCGATTCAATCTAAAGTCAGCGCTTTAAAACCACAACACATTTCAAAAAGGATAAATCTCCTACCTTTCTATGTGATTCAATCGTCAATTAGTTTATCTCTCGAAGTACAGCCCTGCATTAAAAACGAACTAACTTTTCGACATCGCCGCCATCAAAGGCTTGTAAGGAAAAGAGGGTCAAAACTAACGGTCAAGCCTGGGACAAAGCGCCAAATTTCGCTCCACCGGGGGACGACATGAGTGACTTCTATGTCGCCAAATGCCAAACTCACCCCCTCTCCGGTAAATCAAGTGTTGTACCGCTCAAATTTCGGCGGGAAATCGTGCGCGGGTCGCATTCAGGTATAAAACTTGACTTACCAGAGAGAGGGTGAGTTTGGCATTTGGCGACATAGAAGTCACTCAAGTCGTCCCCCGGTGGAGCGAAATTTGGCGCTTTGTCCCAGGCTTGACCGTTAGTTTTGACCCTCTTTTCCTTACAAGCCTGTGATGGCGGCGATTTCGAAAAGTTAGTTCGTTTTCAATGCAGGGCTGTACTTCGAGAGATAAACTAATTGACGATTGAATCACATGGAAAGGTAGGAGATTTATCCTTTTTGAAATGTGTTGTGGTTTTAAAGCGCTGACTTTAGATTGAATCGATTTTTAGCGGGTATTTTGATCGGGACCTTGAGTGTCGGTTGGCAATTTTGAATTCCCGTTTTCCTACCTTTAGCTGTCTTTAGTACGTGACATATCGTCGCATCGACCGTTAAGCAGAAAATCGTCCAAAACGGCCTCCGGAAGCTCGGAAAAGCGATAAAAACACAGCAAACACACAACAGGTAAGGTTTTTAAAACTTTATTTCGATTTTAATGTATTTTCGGCGGAAAACCGCCGATTATTTTCGATCGAATTTCAGCTCCATACAAACTCTCACATTACGCTTTGGTTACCTGTGTTTATACGTGGTCATCAAAGCTGCCTTTTAGTATGGAATTGTTTGTGTTCAGTGGATTTCGCTACTGCTGTTTCACAACTGTCTAGTTAATGAAAAAGACTTGCTCTGTCGATAGAAAGTGCCTACCTTTTTTCCGCGCTTTAGTTTTCCAGCGCGATGCAAGTTTATAGTATTGATTTTCATTGCTTAAGTTAAGATATACTACGCGTGCTTTATTGGGGCTGTCCTGGCGTAAACAGTCGTGTTAGTGTGTTAACTTTTTGACAAAAGCCCACAAAGCCATTCAAAGTAGAATCCTTCGAGGTGTAATAGACAAGCTTTGAGGGGCTCTTAACCAAGTTTTGCGCAGTCTCTATTGATGAAGAATTAATCGGAGTGTTTGGATCCTCGAAAATATCGAAGATTTTGATTTGCAAAGACAACGCAGGAAGGAGTCGGTAGGAAAAGTTTACTCAGTAGCATGTTAGGACTCGCTGGTCTTCAGTTTAGGTTGGCGTTCGCCAACGGGTTAGGAACAGCTGGACGAGGAAAGAAATTGGTTGTTAAGTTTAGTTGCTGTCGAAAAGATTGCAAAGAAGTCTTTGTGTATTGATGTTTCTGATCTACTTTATGCATAAGTTGTCTGGGGGAGATAATTGGTCATAATTAATGAAGCCCACGAAAGGCGATTGTGTTCGTTTGCATTTGGTACGGGTTTAAGTTATAAACTATCAAAAAATCATCCACACCTTACAGAGTTCAAGGACTTTATTGACAGCTCTCAGTTTGAGTTTTATGTGGTTTACTTTGAGCTGATATATAGTGTATGTTGCTCGGAATTATCGGCCAGTCAGGATTTTCCCCGTACGCGCGTATTCAATAAATTTTAAAAATATTCCATACATCATTGCCAGAAGAGCGTTATTGAAGTTTTCTTGGTTTTTGTATTTCATGCATGTCCGCAGTTTAGTTTCGTAGTTCCCACAGTTGAATGTATTCGTGGTTATGACATTGATCTGACGATTTACTCGTTATTCTGAACTTCCCAAATGATGTTTGTTCTTTGATGATCACCAGAAAGATTCTTGAAATCCTTGTCATTAAGCTGCAAAAATGTTTTGTGTTTTCTCTCGCTTAGCCTTTTAGAACGATCATATTCGTGAGGTTTTCCTGACACGAAAGCTATTTAAATTTGAATTTCATAATTCAATTAGTAGAATGTTTACATAGGTGTAATATTGGCATGATTTCTGACACGAAAGTAAAATTTTGTCAATCACAAGTTTTTAAATAAACTCAAACAACTTGTATACACGCAAAAACTAGCCCAACGTCTGTTTCCCTTTAATTATGTAAGTATTCTTCTACATTCATTCTGTTATTAAGAAAAAAAAACGATTTCCCAGACTTATGATTGCATATTTCTTTTCTAATGCCGGGCTACGTTTTCGTGGTTTCCCCGTTATTCTTTAATTTTGAGCTGCCTGTTACCCATTTAATGGTGACGCTCTCTATCATGCAACCAAATCCTGCTCCTGATAACATTGATATACACTGAACAACAAAGACAGCAGAGACAAAATAGTAGTAACATCTAAAAAACAACTGCGAACTATCCGACTGGGCTAAACGTGGGTTAACATCCACATAATCGCCGGGCGTAATCTTTCAGAAGAGGTAAAACAGTAGCCCTTTTAACATAAAAGCAATAGCATACTTGGCCTGCAAAGTGCACGCTACTCAGGGTGTACACGGCCAAAAATCGCACTTTATTTTGTTAAAGTTTAAAATTGGCACAGACGTCAGGCTACTAATCGCTTTCCAGATGGAGGTATTTTTTTTTTCGTCGCAGGCTTTTATAAAAAGAGAAGATAACGATATAGTGGCCAAAAATGCGCCTGCTAGTTTGAACACTGCGCGTAACATTTGCATTCCTAGGATTACTCCGCTTCTGGTAACAGTACACAATTTTACTTTCCCCATAACAGATAACGACTTAAGAACATTCAAAGACGCCAAAAGAGTCTCTAAAGATGAAAAACGAAACATGAACATGAAACCTAAATTTTATTCATTTTTAGTATTTTGGTGACCACAAAGTTTAGATAATGTTGTAAATGTTTCTTAAATTTGATTAGTTTTGATTGTATAGTTATTAGTAACTTAGTAATTTAAGTAATTGTTCCTGAAAAGCCCCATTGGGGAGGTAACAATAAAGTATGTATGTATGTAAACCAACTGATTACTTACGTTCATCTTGAGTAACACGGTCAACATTTTTTACAAACGGTTTAGGTGCCCTTTCCGTGAAAAATAAGATGCACAGAAAAGGCATTCCGAATGTTCATAGCTTCAGAACTTCATTATATAAATCTTAAGCTTGCAGTAGTTTTCGGATTCTTTTTTATAGAATTTCTTAGGCTTGTACTAGTTACGTTTTAGGATGTTATGAACTTTTTTAGTGTTCAATTCCTGTAGAGAAGCATAGGTTACGCTTTGTGCCTTGTGTGCCAATTTTCTATGCATTCATGCGTTGTACACTGCAGATAATAAATAACTTCAACAGAGAGACCTACAAATTTTAAGGAAGAAGCTTTACACCCTTGGTAAGCACGCAGTTTAATAAGAAACATTAAGCCGTGTTTGTTTGTTTACCCGCGTCACTTGTACGTGTACAAGTAACTGCAAATGTAACATCATTACACAAGTAACAGGTCAGTCAATATTGCCAGTGCATTCAAGATATGAAATTAAAGACTGAGCTAACATGTAAATTATTGCTTTGATACTAGAGCGATTTCACAAACCCCGATTCTTATATGTTAATGAGAATCGTTAAATGCTAATGCGAGGAACAATAAAGAACGCACGCACCAAAGTTGAACCATTGTTTCAAAAAGGCTTAATTGTGCACATGCTGACGTGTGATACCTGAAGGATTTGCACAACTAACAGGCAACAGCAAACAAAGACATGTTTTGTAACTCGACTTTTTTACTAAAATGAAGCGATGTTCCTTACAAACAGTGTTTCTTAAAAACCTGATGTCGCGAGGAAATGTTACATACATCACAGGCTTACCATCCTCTGTTTGTGTGGTGGGCTGTGCGTTTGTAATGGCTGTGTCGGTTTATCAAATTAGCAAAACTAAAACCGAAATTTAGGAGTTTGAAAACTGAGGAAAATGAAATAAAAACTCATAAAATTGCTGTCATGGTGTTTTGATTTGTGTTTCTGTGTTTATTTTGGTGATTTAAGGCTCGCGAAAGCGATGTTTTCAAAATAACGGTCGGACTCGCTCAAAAGTAGAGAAAGAGAACAAGGCATGCAACTAGGCGACCCGCAAATTACACTACCAAGTCGAACATTTCGCCAAAAAAATCATATTTGCCGTATTCACTCACACAAAAAAATCATGGCCCTCAAAAGAATAGTCTTCGAAGAAAAATTAGGCCAAATTTGAGTTGTATTCGATCGCGGATAGACCTTTAAATTTGAGCCCAAACTTTTGAATACGACCGTCAATTTGCTTTCTCCCTATGATCTGCAAGAAATCCGAACTCAAAGGAATTCGAAGAATGCATTTTTCCGTTAAAATTTGAATTCGCGTACGACAAACTGCCACCCCTGGCCTCCTACGCGAAACGTTTGGTCCGTGACAAAATCTTCTCTGTGGTCACCCGAGTGGCGAGTTTACCGACAAAGCGGGAACCCAGTTGAAAGACGCGATTTTTTAAATTTCCCCTGCGCGTAGACTGAGGGTCGCTGGACGCAAAAATTCAAAACAAAACAAAATGGAAGACGCGGACTCAGGCCAGCCTAAGGCCAAGAAGAAAAAGACCGAAAAGGGAAATGAAAAACGGTGGTGGTACCAGAAATATTCAAGTACTTAAAATTCTTACATTTCTGGGGGAAGAAGACTTATTTTGCAGGGTAAAGAATTCTGTGAGATGAAAATACATTTTCGAGCTTCTACTATATTGAACGGAATAAACTACTCAGCAGTTCATTACCATGCCATCGATTACTTTCAGTATTATTTCCTAAACCTAGCCACAGACAAAAGCCAAAAAGTTGAGTTATGGATCCCCTACTTTTTCAGCAATTAACCAAACACTTCTGTTACTATAGTGCAAACTTCTTTTCCTTTCAAAGTGAAACGAAAATCCTTCGCTTTCACCCAAGGAAACTTTTTATCCGGATTTTAACTCATAATTCTGTGTTAACCTGTCATGAAAACGGAAAAATGCAAACCAGTTAAACGTAACGAAACGATTCGCATGATCTTAATAGCTGCTGTTGTTTGGCAATGGTAAATGGCACACACACACACACACACAAGATAAAAAAGAAAAAAACAATTCAACATACCACCACCGTTTTTCATTTCCCTTTTCTGTCTTTTTCTTCTTGGCCTTAGGCTGGCCTGAGTCCGCGTCTTCCATTTTGTTTTGTTTTGAATTTTTGCGTCCAGCGACCCTCAGTCTACGCGCAGGGGAAATTTAAAAAATCGCGTGTCTTTCAACTGGGTTCCCGCTTTGTCGGTCAATCTCCCCACTCGGGTGACTGCAGAGGAGATTTTGTCATGGACCAAAAGTTTCGCGCAGGGAGGCTAAGTGCGGCAGTTTGTCGTACGCGAATTCAAATTTTAACGGAAAAATGCATTCTTCGAATTCCTTTGAGTTCGGATTTCTTGCAGATCATAGGGAGAAAGCAAATTGACGGTCGTATTCAGAAGTTTGGGCTCGAATTTAAAGGTCTATCTGCGATCGAATCTAACTCAAATTTGAGGGCCAAGATTTTTGTGTGTGAGTGAATACGGCAAATATGATTTTTTTGGCGAAATGTTCGACTGGGTAGTGTAATTTGCGGGTCGCCTAGTTGCATGCCTTGTTCTCTTTCTCTACTTTTGAGCGAGTCCGACCGTTATTTTGAAAACATCGCTTTCACGAGCCTTAATTCACCAAAATAAACACAGAAACACAAATCAAAACACCATGGCAGCAATTTTATGAGTTTTTATTTCATTTTCCTCAGTTTTCAAACTCCTAAATTTCGGTTTTAGTTCTGCTAATTTGATAAACCAACACAGCCATTACAAACGCACAGCCCACCACACAAACAGAGGATGGTAAGCCTGTGCATACATGCTTAGAATATCAACTTAACACCCTGAACTTTTTGAAGCCAATGCCACAGACCACACGGTAAAACGTGCCCAAACAGGAACAAATTTTCTTTTAAAAACTGAATGACGGGAAGAATGAGAAACATAATTAAAACTGCTCTGCGATCGTCTCAACCCGGTGCCATCCAGTCCGCAACTTCTACAGGTGTAGACGAAACTCCTGCGTTGATAGCCAGGCAAACGTTAACAAAGTATTCCAAGCCGATGACGCCAAGTCAACGCAAAGCGGAGGCTGTTAAAAGAAAACTCGACAACGAGTTTGCTGCTTCCTCATCGGAGAGTACGGAGGAAGATGGTGGACGCGAAGAGAAGAAAAGAAAGATCGATCACGCAAAAGAAGCCCATCAAAAACTGTGTATGCTAAGGCCATGGACACCATGGACAATGTTGCTACAAAAAGTGGACAAGCATGGAAAAGGTGGAAAAGGTGGAAAAGTAAAGAAAGAATATAAACAGGCGCTCATATTGGCCACCAAGCCAATCGTCTTGTTTCAGAAGTCTTCTTTTTCTGTCGAACTGTCTATTTACGCACGGGAAGTTTAAAATGTTAAAACCTGGTTCAAGTGTTGAAAGAAAAAAATGATCTCAGTATTAGAGCATGCTTTGCTCCATGTCAGTCATTTATTCTTTCCTGTTTTCTTAAAGTAAATACATATTTTTGTAATGTAGGGCCTAACTCTACATATTATAAGCATCATGTAATGTTTCCTTGCGACAACAGAACTGTTGAGAAAGATCGTTTACGTTCAATAAAAAAGAGTTAATCACATTTCTTTGTTATCGTTGTCGGTTGCCCGTGAAGACTATTCATATATCACACACCAGCACGTGTGCAATTTAGAATTAAAAACAATGCCTTAACTTTGGTGCGTGCTTTCGTTATTGTTCTTCGCATTAGCATTTAACGATTCTCATTAGCATATGAGAATCGGGGTTTGTGAAATCACTCTACTAAAAGAGTTTGAACTAATTTTTCACTAGAAAGAGTTTGATTACCATATAATCATCCGCATATCAACATTATACAGTGTCAAGCAATTAAATTCATTTCGCTACGGCGAATTTTCGTGAACATTTCCTCGTTCGGAACTTTCAAATCTTTCAAATTAGATTATTTATACAGAAATATTTTTCATTCAAAGTGGATGGCTGTTTAAATTCCACATGAGTTGATCGTTTAAAATTGTGCAGTAATAAACAAAATGCATACATGTGCATAAAATGTGCATACGCTGTGCCTAAAGTGCGCCATCACTGTGCCTCTTCTTTCTATAAAGTCGTGCCAGAACTGTGCTTCAGCTGTGCCTAAAGTGCGCCTAATTTGTGACTCCTCATTTTCCCCCTGTGCTACAGCACAGAATCTGTGCCTTTCTCTGAGAACGAATTTAATGCCTAAGCACGATGCTACCCTCGTGTACACCAGTACCAATTGCGCCAGATCTGACTTCTGTTATCGATTGCCGCTTCAAGAATGTTCCATAGTTAGAGTTTTTCAATGTTTTTTTGTTTTTTTTTGCTGAATTTTCGAAAATCAAACTGAACAAACAAGTGAACAAATCCAAGGAAACGCAATGCGCTCTTATACATTGTAAAGTAGAGAATCTTAGCTCATCGGAGACAAGCAAGATCAAGCAACTTTAGATGTATACTAACCGTACGAATCTCGTGGCAACCTTGCCAATGTGTCCACTGATCCGACCCGAAATAGGCAAAAAGTTGCGCTAAGAAGAATCAACCTCCACATATCAAGCTGACGAGGGAGAATGCCTCTAACAGCGACTGTATGCATAGTTTCCAAGGCCGGCTTGTTATACAATGTGTTCAGTGTTGTAAGTGTTGGGCAACTATTTATACGCTGGATAAAGATCTCAGTTCGTAACCCATGAGTTTTTTTTAGTATTGATTCTTATCGTTTAATCGTTGATGTAATGAAACGGAGCTAAAACTGTGCAAGCTAGCTGATATTTAAATCCAAAACCACGAACAAGGCGTGTGCGTGTCAAGCGCTGAAACATCGGCAAGAGTTGTGGCTTCTATGCTGCTTTCATGACTCTTTTAGAAAACGCTTTCAAGTTGCATTTTTTGATGCAGTTTAACTAGGCCTTTTAACCTACGAGTATCAACCAATAATAGCTGTTTTTTCTCATTTCTGGTGCATAAAAATTTGATGTGACGTCAAACTTAGTAACAAAAATATCTGAAAGGGTAACCTCAGGTTACTGAAAGGGAAGAATGGTTTCTATTTCTCAAAGCTGATCACAGCTTATCATCGTTTATAGTGTTGCGACGTAATATGGACAAGGGGACAGATCAAACCTCGTGACGAGACAGGTTTTCCTGATAAACTAACTGGTGATTAGAATTCTTCTAATTTTTTCTTTTGTATAAATGTCATTTGTATGGGAATAATTACACTAGACTGATTAAAGGATTACAGATTGTTTTGGAATATATAATCGCGAGAAATATTCATTTGTGTCAGCAATTGTAATTGTTTTTAATTCCGTTTCTGACCATGTTTTTGTTGTAATTATAATTCCTGTTTCCGGCATTCCAGCGTTCCGGTCTTGCTTGTATTCACCTCTTTAGCAAAACTCTGCCCCAGATCTCCTGCTAAGGGGTGCAAACGAAAAGGTTTTTCAAGATGGCCGCGAAGTCCACTTTCACAGTCGCTAACCAGCGAAAGCGAAGGCGCTCAGCGCAAACGGAGTCAAGCGACAGGTGAAAGATTTAAAAGTCTGTTATATATATATTTGGTCAGGGATTGTCAGTGAGTTGCACTGATATCGGTAACTGTGTTCTGTCGACTCATGCAAGCCTTGAGGTGAAAAGGAGGCGAAGTGGCAGATTAATAACACTGAAACAAATGAAAGCGACCACCTTGAAACATCACAATCCCTGAACATTCTTGTACACGTACTTTTATAAAACGTGAGGTATTTTTAGGAGATAATGATGTCTGAGTACCAATATACCCTGAAATAACGTATTTCAATCCCCTTATTTTTAAATCCTTCCCCCGCCCCCTTCACAATGGACGTTTTACGAAAAGAAAGGGTGTATTATCCTTTTCTGTTTTTCTTGTTGTTAAGATTAGTTGTCTGCGTAATTTTACAGCGTGCAAAGAAAGTCATCAAGTCCCATAGCTCTTCCAATCCTTTGTTTTTGTGCGTGGCGTTCCAAAATGTTCATGAACCGATCCAACCCCCGAAACAGTACACCGAGAAACACAGCTTTATTACGGACATAACTCGCAGGACATATGCTGGTATGATGAATATTATGGATGAGGCAATTGGCAATATCACTGAGGCCATGAAGGATGCTGGGTAAGCTGATAACGCAAAACATGACTAACATTGCGATTCAGACCCCAAAAAACCCGGCTGCGAGCGCTCCCCTTATTATATATTGTACAATTCTCTTAGCGGGTATATATTTGCTGGATACATATGCATTATATTTATTTTGTAGTTTTCTTATCATTGCTCTAAATACACGTATATTTTTGTAACGAGCATTTCTTGCTCATTAATGATATCGTGTTTGAATAAAGTTATACTTAATATACCTTACGAAGCTTTGCACTCGCTAACTCGGTAAGAGAATAAACGGAAGAAAATATCGCAGGTAATATCATTGTAATTTAATGGAATCTTATGAAAACGATTTTGTTTTCAAAATACAAGCCGTGGTCACCTTAGTAACATAATTTCCCCAGTATAATTTTGTCTTGGAAAAAACGCTGGGGTCTACAATTAATATTAGGTACCATGTAATTATGCAAAGTTGTACGCAAGCTTCTTGCCTGAGGACACCAATGCTGTTCAACCTCTTTCCCAGAACTTTTTTTCCTTTTTTTAAAGAGTCCTGAGAACGAGGTTGAATGGCGTCGTGATCATGTGACTCCGGTTTCATTGTGTTTGAGACAACATTACAACGGAATAATGTCATCATCGCACATGCTGGCTGTTGATTGGCTCAAAAACCATTTGGCATTGCGGTGCTTGATTGGGTTGGTCATCTATACAATATATATCAAAGTTCAAAACTTTTAGTTGAGGAACTGGCAGCAAGGTTTGAGTTTTTAATCAAGTACTCAGTATCCAAAACCTTTTTGTCTTGCCCTAGACGTTAGCACTTACCCAAAGTTTGAATTAGTTATTGACACCTTTCTAACATATTTTTGACAAATTTCCAACTGATTTTTTCCCAAACGTCCTTCTCTTGTGGCTAATCAGTCTAAGAACTATGAGGGAGGAGTCGACTGAGCTGATGAACGTGAAACTTGGACAACTCCGCCTTTCAAAGTTAATTCCTTCATTTAATTGGCCAAATGACGCGTAAGGCATGAAAAACATGTCAAAGAAATGTCCAAAAATCGTCAAAAAATAATCAAAACCTTTGTGCAGGTACACAGTGACAATGGCAAGGCGCACGGGGCTGTAAAAGTTTCAATTAATTAAGAAAATGTTTTACAGAAGGGTTCACTGTATTGTTTTGTCGAGCGTCGTCCGGCGTTTGATTTCTTCTGTACGTACAGGATCACGAATGACGTCGACGTAAAAGAAAAGAAACAAAAGACAGACAACAATTCAACTCCAAAATACAACCAAAACACAATGTCTTACAAACAAAAGAAGGACAATGTGCTCGGGTACCTGCAGAAAGACACCGTCGTTTGAACTGACAATTCATATATATGTTGGTACTCTTAACGACTTTTCTTTCATTCTGCAAGCAAACTTCGGTTGAAAAGCTGTTAATTCAGCCAGCACCTATTATAAACAAGAACTTCTATTTCATTTTGATCAAAAGCAATTATACTTCACGTTCTACTGTTTTCTTTTTAAAAATAGAGATATGGCTCCCAATATTAAGTAAATTCGATTTGGAGACGAACGTAACGGTTGATAATGACAACGTCTTATAAATTCTGTATTTTTTTCCAACTATAAAGACGGCATTTTGTCTGCAAATCGAATTTTTATAAGGAAGAAGTAACTTTGAGTACTCCCAAATATCAGATCTGTTTAAAGAACAGAATCCAGGTTTTAAATCGTCATTGAAACAGATGCGTCACAATGATTTCTGATACAAGATTTGCCATTATATCTATTCAATTGTTTGAATTTTCAGGTTGTGGGAAGACCCCTTATGGTTTTTACCACAGGTAATGGAGGAATTCCTTTGTATGGCGGATACAACTGGTGGCTGCGTGGATGGAAGTCCACCTTATGGGAGGGAGGGGTGACAGGAGTCAGTTTTGTCCATGGAAATATTCTCGGCAAAAAAGGAGTCATAAGCAAAGAGCTCATGCATGTAACGGACTGGTATCCAACGTTGGTGAATGTTGCAGGTACACACACGGCTGTAGTGTCATTTCTTTTTTTTTGGTACAGGCCTCTATCGTATATGCCCATTCAAATGAAAGCTACTGAGCAGTACTTTCCTGTGGTGCTGTTTATTATGCTGTACAAAGTGATTCTAACTTTTGAGTCTGCGGATGAAATCCTAAAGTGTGACCATTCAAATGAAAGCTACTGAGCAGTACTTTCCTGTGGTGCTGTTTATTATGCTGTACAAAGTGATTCTAACTTTTGAGTCTGCGGATGAAATCCTAAAGTGTGACCATTCAAATGAAAGCTATTGAGCAGTACCTTCCTGTACTACTGTTTATTGTCTATGGTCAGGCTGGCCTATCAGCAGTGCTTCTTGACAACGAAAGTCACGAACATTTAAGGAGGGTCGCGACAGTTTTTTTGGCCTTGGAGTGTATCTTTTAGAGTCAAAATTTCGCATAGAAGATAAACTTCGATTTCCTTGATACTACACCACCTTTTCAAAATATGATCAAAGTTTATTTTCTCACTGGTTCCCTAGCAACAGCTGTCACTATAGCAACGGTAACGGACAACCCTTCACTTTAAATAATGTCGAATATCTCGAAAACTAGTCAGACACTTTATGACGAAACTTGAACTATTTGAACTACTCAACCTACACAACTTGTATGCGAAATTAGGGGAAAATCTGTAAGAGCGTTTTCACGTAAATCATGATTCATTTTTTACGGGCTGATTTTGGTCATTCCTGCAATTGTCTCCAATATTTCAAGAAAGATAAAACTTCACGCTTTCTCTTTTCAGCAGAAGGATCTTTTATGATATCAAAACATTCTTAATGTACATTGAGCTTCCTAGGTGGCTGCGATTTTAAGATATTTAAATTTAAAAACTGCTAAAATGCAGCGCAAATCAGCCAAAGAGTCCGTAATTTGCATAAATAGAAATATTTCTAAACTGCCCTTACAGATTTTTCTCTTAAATTGATTGACGTTAGAATAATAATTCTTTTTGATGTTCCAGGAAGTTTTAGGCTGAATAAACGTTTCCGTTATTAGATAAGAAGGCTGAATCTTGGTCAAGTTTCAGTCGTTATTAACTTTCAACGAGCAACAGTTTTATTTCGTTTTTCCTGGTATATTTCTCGATTGTTCACGTGCACTGAATATTAATACACGCTGCGCTTGTGTCCACTCGTGCGTTTATAATTCCTTCCCATAATAACAAAAAAATATTCGTCTTCTGAGCTTGTTTCTCGTCATTTTTCGCCCCCAGTGTAATGCCATCGTGGGCGTTAACATGTATGTAATCCGTAATTAAAAAAGCTAAAACGTTAGTCAGTATTTAAAGAATAATGGCAAAGAGTCTCCAGGAAGATATTCGACATTATTTAAAATGAGGGCTTGTCCATTACCGTTGCTATGGTGACAGCTGTTGCTAGGGAACCAGTGAGAAAATAAACATTGATCATTTGTTGAAAAGGTGGTGTAGTATCAAGGAAATCGACGTTTATCTTCTATGCGAAATTTTGACTTCAAAAGATACACTCCAAGGCCAAAAAAAACTGTTGCGAGCCTCCTTAAAGCCACTCTTGCATTCGTTAAGATAATTAGTGAACTCCGTAAGAAGAAACAAAAGCAAACATAGGCGAACAATCAAACACACAAAACAAGAAAAGAACTAAAAGAAAAACAAACAATATAAAAAAGAGATAGCAAAACACTTGGATTGTGTTTCTAACTGATAGCTTTTTTTTTGGCACAACCCGTTTTAAAAACTTTTGACATCAAATGGTCTACTGTCTTTCTAAGTTCGTGATTTTCTACAGGCTATTGAAAAGAAAATCGCAGGCTGACATCTGCTGAACCTTGTAACTTGTTACCCCCCACCCCCCATCCATAGAGTTAATCTTATTGATTAATTTTATCCATAGAGTTAGTTTCATTGTCAAAAGCAATACATGTCACTTGCATGGACTCTCGACCTGGTCCTTGGGAGGGGTGGATAACAATCGATCAGATGACGTCAGATTTAAGTGATCTCCCATCCCAAGAGGTGGGTACTGACTGTTAAAGGGCGTCCAGTTAAATACTATTGACGGCACTTCGTCATTAATATGAGGCCTGAAACTGACATGAGGTCTCAAACTGAACTGAAAGAAGGGTGGATATTTAAGATGATCGCATGTTCGCAGGCTCACATTCCTAGGGGGCTGGGGGAAGGAAGTTCATTTCAATATCCATAGTGGTGTCACCTAGCCGCTTTACTTGAAGACCGGTGTAACGTTGTCGGTCAGTTATGGCAGTATGAATAAGTACATTTTGTGAGCATAACTAAGGCTTCGCTCTCGTAGGACTTTGGCCAGCTTTGTTACTATGATTAAAGATCAAATCCTAAAATTTGACCATTCAACAGAAATCTCTTGGCCAGTACTTTCCTTCTTACTATCTATTATCAATGGTCTGTATTGGATAGGTACGCAAGAGGCATGAATTGTGATATTTTGGAAATACTGTACTGTTCTTCTTGTTTTTTTTTTAATTAATTCTCTAAGTTATTGTCAATGTACCTTACCTTTTACCAAGTAAATAACAACTGATTCTCCGTTTCCAACAGGTGGTACTCACGATACTGATTCAACAACCCTTGAGGGTATGAACATGTGGAGCACCATTAACCGTCACCACGAAAGGAGATACTTCTCAATATCGACACGCACCCCGGAGACTTCTGAGAAGGAATTGCTTTCAGGTCAGGTGACATGAAGCTTCTAATGAATGTGCCTTCAGCCTTTTGGATTAAACCTCCGGAACTTAGGGGGACGCTGGATATGGAGAACAAAGACACAACTCCTGGCATAAATGAAGGGCTGGACTGGTCACTTGCCGGAGAAAAGGTATATCAAAGCTTAAAAACGATAATTTTGACTCCTTAGACCTTGGTTAAAGCCAATGTGGGTGTGCTTGTGTCTGTTTAAGAGTCGTACGTAAGCTCAAAGACAACGATGCACAATTGCAATGTCATTAAGATATCAGCCATTTCCTCGAACGAATGCTGAAAATGTGTATATCTTTTTTTTTCGGATTTAGGTGGTGAATCTTCTGCTATTTTTTAAATAATTATTTGCCTTTTTAATGAGCGCAAGTTTTGCCTTAAAGATTCAAATTTTGTTGGTCTTTAAAGATAAGCAGTAAAATTGTCAGTTTGCGAAACAATTCGAGCTGATTTGCGGGCTGAAAGCTACACCACCATTCTATAGAATTTTATGTTAAAATATAGCTTCGGGCCCGAAAAGTTACCAGGACTTTCTAGAAACGGGCCCCAGGCCTACAAACTTTAATTTATACGCTGCTATGGCCTTCTTCCTTTACGCTGTTCCACTTTCATTGTTGATTTCCTTATATACTGAAATGTTTTTGTTTGTTTGTTTGTTTGTTTTTGCTCCAACAAGTGATATTTTTCATACTTTTACGGGTTCAGAGTAAAAGTGTGGAGTTAATCTCCCTCAACACATATCAAAACGCTACACCTGTTGAAAGATGTATAGGGTAGGGTTACGTTTTTCAGATATGTTGATTTCGTTTTGTTAGAGCTCTGAAAACCTCGTTAGTGTTGCCCTGTACAACATTACTGCTGACCCGGCAGAACGCAACAACCTCAGCAGGAAGTGTCGAGACTATGTTGTGACGATGCTAGACAGGGTGCAGTATTACAGGAATGAAGTAGTGCCTCCTCTCAACTGACCCCAAGACCCTATGGCACTAATTAAAGCATGGGCAGAGGGGGTGTGGACTCCCTGGCAAGATTAAATTGAACTTCTTGACATTTCCGCCGGTGGAATTCTGAAAATAACAACAATAAAAAGTAAAAGAAACAATTTTCTTTGCCCCAAGAATCGCCATTTTACAGTTATTACCTAGAATCTAACGGCAAGGTGATGGTATTTGGGCAGCCAAAATATCAATGATTGGAGCTAAAATGGTTAAATTCCAAGTACTTAATAATGGGTAAAAATAGCTGGTAAGAAAACATCAATAAACAAGTAAATAATAAAACAAATAGGTTTTTAAAAGGAGAAAACCAGTTTGCTATAGAACAATAAATAATAAGGGAAAGTGGTTGTACACGAGACATGTGACATTCGGTATTTTCGAATTGCCCATAATACACTTAGTTTGCCCCCCCCCCCCCCCCCCCCCGCCCGCCAAAATTTTACATAAGTATTGTTTTCAATTTCTATTAGGGTTTAGGGTGATTATCATTCCCAGGAGAAATTGGAAACTATGTTTGTGCAAAATTTCGGGGGGGGGAGGGGGGAGGGGGGGCAAACAAAATGTGTTATGGGAAATTCGAAAATACTGAATGAGCTTCCTGTGATAATTCATGAACTGGTTAATAAACTTCTGTTTAAACTTGCGCCGGTTTTAAAAAGTGTTTTATTTGTTAAATATCCTGGAGCAACTTTAGAACACCCGTCCCCTTATTTACAAATGTCTTAAGTGCTTTGAAGAACGAAGTTTTGAAAACAAAGAAGAATAATTGTTATTCAATGACATGCAAATAATGGAACGGGTATTAATTCTAAAGTTTAACCAATATCCTTTTGTTGACATCAAGTTCTTACTCAAGTTTTCGGTGGAAATGGGCCTCCTGAAATTAAAGTAGGAGCCCTGTGAATGCAAATATGAACGAAAACAAGCTTAAGTTGCCGAGAAATCCCGAGAGAATAGAACAAATAATAAACTTTTCGGATGATTTTATTGCATCTGCCCAGTTTATCTAAGATTGATGATCGACTCCATCAACATTAAAATCGAATTTGCATATTAAAAACTATCAGATTTCGGACTCTGGAACCACTTCACGCGCAGTACTAATTCAAGGTGGACGTCATGACGTCAACACGTGATGCCTTGTAAATTTTGCGCAACAAGCAATCACAATCAGCAATACATCTACTCTACGTCGCTGGCAAGTAAACAATGGAAAAAAAGCAAAGAACTAAACGAAATTGGAGACAGAAAAAAGAAAAAGAAAACAGTTAAGTTGTGATCGGACTGTATAAGATTCCCACGACCCGTTTGAAAAACTTTGACATCACATGATCTCGGCCACTACGCCATGCGTGGAACGCTGTTAAGACCTGCCCTAATTCAAAAAGAAAAAAAAACAAACAAACACACACAAACAAAGAAAAAACAATTACAGTAAAATAAGACAAAAGAAGGTTTACAAGGAGTTCATAGTGTTGGGTAGGTAAAGAACATAAAACATGATTACATAGCACAAAACAAACAACCTGGGAAACGTTAAGCGGAAACGGAAGTCATAATAAATAAGAAAATCGTATATAACAAAGCCCCAACCCCCGCTCGAACCCCCCATCCAGTTACCAGTGGGTGAAAAAAAAAATCTATACCCCTTTCCTATCGAAAAAAAAAAACTTATTTTATCTTACGAGTAAGGGTGGTTCAAGACCCTATTTCTACATCACTTGCGTTGTTCCTTGGACAAGGGACTTGGGACATTTGTCTCTTCTCGACCTAAGCTCATAAATGGGTAGCAGCAAAGCGTTAGGCAATACTAACAAAACGCTGGGGGAGGGGAAAGGGGTGTAACATAAACCGAGTCTAAGTGCCGGCCTTGGCGACCCACCTTACTCATTCAATCCACGGGATTACCCCTTTTTAATCACAAGTTCATCATATGAGTTGACTGTTGTTGCGTTACAATTCTTAATTTTATAATAAGGGGTAGTGCATCTGCTTTGTTTTCATAACAGTAGTCTTATCGCAGTCTTCTTCAACATGTATAAGCTACGTTCGCTGTCCTTTCTTTGTATTTTATTCGCGGTGTATTTTGCTGTCGTTGTTGCAAGCAGGGCCAAAAGCGCTCCTCACATACTGCTTGTTGTAGCGGATGATCTCGGATGGAGTGATGTTGGCTTTCACGGCTCCAAAATTCAAACCCCAAACATTGACAAACTTGCCGCAGAAGGAGTCATTCTTGACAACTACTACGTTCTCCCTATCTGCACACCAACACGAAGTGCGCTGATGACAGGAATGTATCCCATCCACACTGGTAAGATTAATGCCTAACGATTGTTATTATTTGACCCTAGCGACCTTCTAGTGAGTGGAAAATAAATTGAAGGGTAACAATCCCAATGTTGATAGTGACTCAGCCATAATTTTAGACGGTTTAGCTAGCAAATCCCACAAATAGCAACACCTTTCAACGTAGAGAAGTCAGCGATACAGTTTGTAACGAAAGTGGCGAATACCGGAACGTGATGATCCCCCGAGATATCGCAGTTTGTGCTCGGTTCAGTGTTTGTTTGTTTTTGTGACATAGCATGTGATAGACATAATCTTATGGTGCTTCACTGCGGTATGCTATCGTTAATATTAAAACTCACAAGGCTTGTTCGTTCATCCGTTCATCCGCCTTCAGCCTCGAGCTTCCTTTCATCTGACTGTTTACTCATTAGCTCGTAGATAATAAAAGTGATCACAAAGTCCGAAATATATTGAAGCCTAAAAGAAATTAGTACCTCTTGAGTTTTAATATTAAAGGCAGCATGCCACAGTGAAAGACCAGTTTTATTGACATACTTTAAACAAACAAACAAAACAAAGAAGTGTAGTTATAATAATAGAATCATTTTCTTTTGCATATCTCGTTCACACTACACCTAAAAGCTGAAGAAGGATATGGGTTGGTAAGGAGAGAGGGCTGTAGGGGTACTCTTACTGTTATTTTATATAACAGTCCATGTCTGACTTTTTGTCTGCGACAGGGTCGAGGCCATTTGTTCGGTTAGCATTAAAAATACTAAAATGGGGGTCTAGTCCGTTAGATGGTCTACTCCTGGTTCAGGCCACATCATCTCCTGAACTACTGGGCCCGGTTATTCTCCAGGCAGGCTTAAGTTAACCCAGGATAAGCGTCAATTGTCAATTTTTAGATTCAACGGTGGCTTGCTGCTCCATCAACCTCGCGCCAAATTTCGAAAGACACTAGGGGACAGATCTTTTACATCTGCTGCCCCTACCCTCTGGAATAAGCTGCCTGCACATTTACGGAAAATGGACAATTTTATAAATTTTAAATCTAACCTGAAAACTCATCTTTTTATAATTGCTTTTTATAATTGTTTTTAATGTAGGATAAGATTTAGTACTTTTTATCAAGATTAGATTATTGGTGATATTAATTTTTATCTTTTAATTGTACTTTTTTATTGTCATTTTTATAACATAATTTTTATTTTTTACCTTTTTCATTTTAATATCTCAGTTGTAAAGCGCATTTGATCATATTTATATGTTGACCCTATTCTGCCTGGGGGGGGGGCACATTGTGCCCTTGCTGACTTTAACGAATTATAACTTTTAAACGGCTAGACGAATAATCACCAAATCTCATGAATTTTCCTAAAATTTATCAGAGAAAATTTTCCTGTGTCAATGGCATGTTTATGATGATTGACGTTTCCATAGCAACCGTCTTCTCAGAAGTGTATTTTAACTATTTTCTGTCTTTTTTCAGTCTTTTTCAGGTTTCCCCCCTTCGTTTGTAAGAAGAAGATAATTTTTTTTTACTTTTGTGTGCTTGTTTTGACTAAGTATGTTTCTTAGAACAAAATCATATACTTTTTGGTGATGTCATTGTCAGCTGGATGACTGCAGGTTTGGGATTCAAGATGGCGGCCTCAAATTCAAAATGGCGGGTTTGTGACGTTAACTGTGACGTCACGACACGTCATAAGCCCAGTCTGTTAAGCTAATGACGTGCTACAAACGTGCCAAGTTTCATCGCAAGAGCTTTAATACTTTTCGAGATCTATAGGGGGGACACAAAGTGCCCCCCCCCCTCCAGGCTCAGAAACTCAAAAAAAGCCCAGGCAGAATAGGGTTAATTTGCGCTATATAAGTATTAAAAATTATAATTATTATTTATTATTATTATTATTATTATTATTATTATTATTATTATTATTATTATTATTATTATCCTTAAAGAACTGGATTGCATGAAATTTTTTTCAGTAATAACTATTTGACTTTGGCTGCTTTCAATTGATGACGTAGGATTAGCACTGGAAAAGCTTTAAACAAGAGAAACAGACACCTTGCACAACATTTAACCCGGGGTTAGCACTAACTGGCTTTCGAACAAACGGACCCTGAACTTTAGAGGCCTATGTATGGTGTATTCAACCGCCCAACCAGAAAGGCGGACTTCAGCTCGAAATGGGGTCAGGGTATTTTAGCAATTACAGAAAGTTGTCTAAGGATTGTTAACAAATTCTGGGTTTTTGTCAACCTCGATCCTTCTGTTTTGCATCTAGCTGCACGTCTGACGCCACTCTCTACAACTTGACTCACAACGGTTGCACACACCTAACCTCACATTTCAACCCGGTCTAAAAGATGGGACTATTTTTAGTTTTACTTGCGTGTCACAGTTTTTTCTATCCCGTTTGGCCAGTCTTTTTGTAGCTCTTTTAGGTTAAATTAGGTTGTAGAAACCAGGCTAGGTTGGCCATCTGCATGGGTTAAAACTTTCTTCGTACAACTGCACTCTTTTAAAGAGGAATGCCAGGGTAAATTCTCATTCTCACAAACAGTGTAAATATACCGGCCTGAAATGAGTGTCAAGTCCAAACAGCTAGGAACACATATTTTTCACATCGTTCTAATGTAGTGAGCATCCTGTTAATAATGGATTTTGTGGATGTCGACTTGTGGTTAGTGTAGTTCAGTATTAAGAACGTTATTTCTCACTTTGTCACTCTTACGAAGGTATGCAACAATTTGTTCTGCTGCCAGCAAGCCCGTATGGACTGCCGCTCAACTTTACCACTTTACCCCAGAAGCTCAAAGAATCAGGTAAAACAGTTTAAAATATGTGGGAAAAAATAAACTTGGTGACAGAGACCAAAAAAATCCTTTCAATTTTTGTTCACAAATATTTATCAGGATTGTCGTTTTTATTGTCTGATCTTATTCCTTTTTCAATTTAAGATTATGCAACTCACATGGTTGGTAAGTGGCATCTGGGCTACAACAAGTGGGAGTACACTCCGACGTATCGCGGCTTTGATTCCTTTTATGGCCTTTACAATTATGGAGGAGACCATTACACTCACAAATTTTCAGGAGCGTTAGACTTTCGAGACAACAAGGAACCAGTGAAAAACCTGGATGGGACATACGGTACTTTCGCTTTTGCAGAGGTAATGAAGTAATGCTTCTAATTAATTACACGTCCTTTTCTAATTACAGCGCTAGCCAGTCACAACTCAAATGGCACAACCGAATAGAAAACTTCAGCACAATTTCATATTTAATATTAATCGAGCAATCAATTAATTAAGCAATCAATCAAGCAGGCAAGCGATCAAGTCATTTTGTCGCGTATGGTTGGAGTTCGGATTGAACGCTGGTTACGGTTTACAGGTTGGTGAGCGTTATGGGCGTTTCTCCGCAGGTAAAAGATAACAGTTATAAATACTAAAACGCTTTTTTTCTTCGTTGAGAACAGGTTTTCTCTGTTTAATCTATTTTGATCTATCTAATCAAGAACAATCTCCTCAAAGAACGTTCTCTACTGCATGTAATATATCTCTAATATGAAATAAATAAAAAAAGCCAATCAACGTATCAATAAACAAAAGTGATGGCCTTACACCCGTCACAATCCCTGATCATTCTTTTGCACGTACGGGCACACAATGGAAGCCTCATAGTAAAAGGAAGTAATTGTACGTGTACCAATTAACGCATTTTACTCTTGCTAATTTTTTTTTCGTTCTTGCCCTGTCACCCTTGCCTTTTTTGCAAGAAAAAATAATGTTAAGTATTTTGCTTTTGCAGCTCTCCTCTCATTGTTAAGATTTCTCTTGTGCTTAATTATAGCGGGCAAAGAAAGTCATCGAGTCTCACAACTCGTCAAATCCTTTGTTTTTGTACGTGGCCTTCCAAAATGTTCATGAACCCGTCCAAGCCCCGAAACAGTACACCGAGAAACACAGCTTTATTAAGGACATAACTCGCAGGACGTATGCTGGTATGGTGAACATTATGGACGAGGCAATTGGCAATATCACTGAGGCCATGAAGGATTCTGGGTAAGATAATGATACAATATTATACCAAGATAATAATAATAAACAATAATAAACATCAGAGGTTATCACAATTTAAAAGAAACTCTAAAAGAAATGGGTCCCTTTTGAACATATAGACTATCGAAGTATTCGGAATTAAGGTCTGTGATGAAATGATTACTTTATGAAGCGACAAAATCTTAGGATAGTACACAGTTTGTTAGGCTTGGTACCGACTAGCGACATAACGATCATAATCATAATCATAAGTACAAAGATAACGCCGTTGGGTCCCTTTTGAACATATAGACTATCGAAGTATTCGGAATTAAGGTCTGTGATGAAATAATAACTTTATGAAGAGACAAAATCTTAGGATAGTACACAGTTTTTTAGGCTTCGTACCGACTAGCGACATAACGATCATAATCATAATCATAAGCACAAACATAACGCCGTTATGTCGCTTATGTCCGAGTGGGAACGCCTAAAAACTTAATCACAAATGCGCTAACGATCGACATAATCCTAATCATAATCATAAGAAATTCATCGACCATTTTTTTGTGATTATGATTATGTCTTTGGTTATGATTATGTCGTTCTTAAAGATACCGGTTCCCACTACATCATAAGAACCTTATGTTTATGGTTATGATTATGATTATGTTTATGATCGTTATGTCTCTAGTGGGTACCAAGCCTTACATATCCTAATATTTTAGTACATCAGACTCATATCAGTCATACTAGGCTCGGCTGGTATCAAAAACCGATCGGCTAAAATAAACTCGTCTGATATGCCTCAGAAGTGTACCAAAATTAACGGTACGATTAGGTTTAATTTTTAGGTAAAGTTGATGCAGGCGTCTCACATAAAGAGCTTACCTTAGGGTGCGTTTCTTTGGGAAATCCAAATCCGGATTCTTGTATCCAAAAACGGATTTTGCGTTACTTTACCTTAATCCGAAAATGGATTAATCACGGATTAGTGATCTGAAGAATCCACACTCCGAGTGGCGGTCTTCCATGCAAATTTACTGGTCTCGCCATATTTTCTCTCGATCTTGCGTGACAAAACATTCGATCGTGAAAAAGAAAATTCAGGTGATTATTCCGTTCCGTATATTTGAAAAGTTTTCTCCAAAAGAACAGACAGAAGCATTGACACGTCCGGATAACTTCATTTGTGTACCATTTCTGTAATTCAGGGACCAGATTTTGCTAATTGTTATTTGTATTCCATTCTAGTCAATGGAGGGTCCTCTCTTGATTCTAATTGAATTTTAGGGCGGTACGAGAGAGAAATATCGTTCTGATATATATATTGCGTGCCTCCACCCTGTCTTGTCATGACAAAATAATCCTTTTTCGGATTTTACGTTTCTTTGGCGTCGAAGAATCCATATGATCTGGGATCCCAAATCCGTTTTCGGATTCTCCCAAAGAAACGCACCCTTAGAATACACCACGTATGTACGAGCATTGGATCCAGTGACTCTTTTAATTGCGTCAGAGTCGTCATTATAGTGCGGTATTTTCGTCTCAGTTTCGATTGGCTCATAAAGAGTCACACATTGAGGCACTTGGTTTGAGTTAGTCATGATCATCCAAAGACCAAAGTTTAAAACTTTTCTTCTAAGAACCGGCGGTGTGCTTTTAGTTCGTGAACATACAATTACTTAGTTTCAATAACGTTTACTTCTAGCCACTTACTTAACAGATTGCCCCGGCTAAGTTTTATAGTGCAGCGCGAGGTGTCGTTGGCACTTCAGCTGGTACTTGCCCAAAGTGTTTGGCGAGTTGTTGCCAACATTTTGGCAAATTTTGTTAGCTTTGTTTACCTTGTGGCCAATCAAATCCAACAAGTATGAGAGGAGGAGTCGAAAGTTTGAACGGAAAACTTGACAATTCCACCAAGTCCTATAGTTCTTTTATTTAATCGCGATCTAGTGCTTTCTCTTGATTGCGTTTGAGACGACTTTTGCGATAATGTCGTCTCAAAATGCTGGCTTGTGATTGGTTCAAAAACTGTCATGACAACGCTGCCAAGGACCAACTTTAAAAACTGTGTATATTTATTTAGGAAAAAAGGTTAATTTTTGCCTTATTCTGTTTTGTCGATCCCCGTTATTTGAAACAAAATGTGATGACACTCTGAAGGAATTTATTATTTTTGTTTCTGTAAGCAAATTTCGGTTCAAAGTTGCGAATTCATGAAGCCAGCACGTATTATATCAATTAGCAAGATTTGTGGATCTCGCAATACAAAACTCAGTAGCTGTTATTACAGTTATCAGCAGTTTTGACATACAAACGAGGCTAGTGGGTTATTCTGCCTTGTATCGCACAGCATTGACCCACTAGCCTCGTTTGCGTGCCTTTCTTAACAAAAGAATAATTGACCGCAGGCTCAACTGTAATAACAGCCATTCGACTTGGACATAGCGACTTTATAATGACAGCATTTTGCATATATCCTGAAGGAAAAAGCAAAACTAAAGACGTAAGTAATTCTCTCTCAAAATCGTTTAATACAACGAAGAATTAATTTTGGGTCATCTTAAAATCTGTTTATGGAATAGAGTCCAGGAATTTTACCGACAACCAACCTATATATACGCCACAGTGATTTCTGGTGAATAGGTTTGTTACTATTTTCAAATCTTAATTTTTGAAACATTTTAGGTTGTGGGAAGACACCTTGATGATTTTCACCACAGATAATGGCGGATTTCCTTTGTCTGGTGGATACAACTGGCCGCTGCGTGGAGGAAAGTTTACTTTATGGGAGGGAGGGGTGAGAGGAGTCAGTTTTGTCCATGGCAATATGCTTCGTAAAAAGGGAGTCAAATGCAAGGAGCTGATGCATGTTACAGACTGGTATGCAACGCTGGTAAATGTTGCGGGTATGTACACGGCTGTGTTATCAGTATATTTTTTGAACAAATTTCTATCGCGTGTGTCCTTCAAATGAAAGGTATTGAGCAGTAACTTTCTGCACTACCCTTTTTTGCATGTGGTTAAGCAAGCCTAACAGCGCCACTAATAAAAAAAGGAAGTCACAAACATTGAAACCCTCGTGCGTTCACAAAGATCAGGGTCGTAACGAGGTATGTGGGATCAGGGATCAGAAGGGTGGGATCTGGGATCATAGCCATTAGATCAGGGATCGCAGACCATGGGATCGGGATCAGCAGCTTTTTAGGGATCAGGGATCAGGCTGTACCATATTTGTGGGATCAGGGAAGAAAATTGGTCACGCTTTTGGAATCAAGGATCATAAATTTGCGTACAAAAATGGGATCAGCGATGAAAAAACATACCTCGTTACCACCCTGCAAAGATAATTACAGTGCTCCGTTAATTAAAAAACTCAAACGCAGACAAATAAACAAAAAAGGAAAAAAAAGCCCTTAAAAAACAACACTAAGAAAAACAAAAAACAAAAAAAAAACAAAAAAACAAAAAACAAAAATTGAAAAAAACATTTAAAAAAATGAAAACGTCTGGATTGTGACCATTGTAAAATATTCTTATCACTTTCCCCGATGAAGGCTAGAGTTTTAGGCGAAAAGTTAGGATTGTTAACTTTTATATTTTACATTTTCGAAAACAAATTTTAACAAGAGTAACGTTTTATAAATAATTGTTATTTTCTGCTGGATATGATTGTGATTCAAATTTTCAGTTTTAGCGCGACCCGTGACAGCCCACGGTCTATGCCACCTCGTCACGTATACAACGTTATTCATTTCGCTTGAAACAATCGTACAGAATGTCTTCCAATGTTCGTGGATGTCCAGCTACAGGCCACTGAAAAAAAATCGTGGGCTGACACATTCAGCCGAAAACCGCGGTGTCTGTTAATTGCAATTTTGTCCTCACTACATTTTACAACAACAAGGACCTTGGGAAAGCGATGTTACTGCGGACCAGATGACGTCACAAGCTCGTTTCTATTTTAATACCACTGGTGGTACTCAAATGGACACTTCCCACAGTCCTCACCCCTCACGGCTTTGTTTCCTAGGCCCGTTTCAAACGTCAAACTTTTCATGCGCAAATACAATAAAAGATATTAACTTCGTTGTTTGAAACGGGTGACATTAAAACTCATTATCCAAAATAATAACTAATAAAAATGTTTCCGTTGAAACCTCGAGAGTAGCGATTCAACTCTCTGAGAATGTTACAGTCCCACCGAAAATAATGACCTGAAATTTACCCAAAACCAGATCAGCGGCCACAATAGATATCCTGAGGACATCCGTTAGACTCGTTCTTAAAATACTAATACTCGTCCGAGTAGTACAAACGTTTTAATTGACAACTTCGTTGGTACGAACTTCCCTGAAAATAGAGCGCTCGGTCGTTCTGTCGGCGTTTGAGCCAATCAGGTTCACGAATTTGCGTCAGTCAAAACACGGAATTTTAACTAAATAGTGCAAAGTATTAATTTTCCATTTCCAACAGGTGTTACTCACGATACTGATTCAACAACCCTGGACGGTATGAACATGTGGAGCACCATTTCTGATGGCGAACCGTCACCAAGAAAGGAGATACTTATCAATCTCGACACGCATCCCGGAGACTTCCGAGAAGGAATTGCTTTGAGGTCAGGTGACATGAAGCTTCTAGTTAGTGTGCCTCCTGCATCATCGTATAAACCTCCTGAAATTTGGGGGACACTGGACATGGAGAATCAAGACACAACCTTTGGCATGAATGAGGGGCTTGGCTGGTCCCTTGCCGGAGAAAAGGTATATCAAAGTTTATAAAGGATGATTTCGATCCTTGAAGGCTTTGGCTAAGGCGAATGTGTGTATGTGTGTGTTTAGGAGTTATACATGACCTCAAATCGAACGAGGCACAAATGTGATAAAATTACGAAATTAATCTCTTTTTTACGGAAGAAAGCTGAAAAAATGTTGTAAACTACATGGCGGGATTGGAACGGACAATCTGCAGCAGTTTTGTTAATGGCTTTCCTTGTTATTTTTCGAGGACTATTAGATATTTCATTTTCTCTACCGTTTTTCAGACCAGGCCCCTCAAAACCCATGAGCCCGTGAGAAACCCCGTAAGAAGACATTTTTCATACTAGTATTAAAGTACACAGACATTTTGAATTAATACCCCTCAACCCGCCTCAAAACACCACACCTTTTAGGAAAGGAAAAGGTAACATGATAATAAAACAAATGATGACAGTACAACTTAAATAGGGTAGGACTGTTTTCCTGACTTGTTGATTTTATGTATTTGCTAGAGCCCTGTTAACCTTCCGAGCGTTGCCCTGTACAACATCACTGCTGACCCAACAGAATGCGACAACCTTAGCAGGAAGCATCCCGACTTGGTGAGGAAATTGCAAGAAAGAGTGCAGTTCTACATGAAAAGTGTAGTGCCTCCACTAAATAAACCGCAGGACCTAGAGGCAATAATTAAAGCAATGGCGGAGGGCGTCTGGACGCCTTGGCAAGATTAAGATGAAAGTTCCTTGACATTTGCCTACTACTGGTGAAATTCCGAAAGTGACGACACCAACAACAAACGATTTTCTTTGCACCAAGAAACGCAATTTTACAGTTATAACTTAGAATCTAATAAAAAGATGGTTGTATGTGGGCAACCAAATTGCATATGTGCAGAGCTGAAGTAGTAGAGTGCCCAGTAAAAATATGGCTTGCGCACAGACGGTTTCTATTTTCTTCGATTCAAGACAGTTGCCCCTGGCAGGCTAAGTAATTAAAATGGTTAAAACTAGGTTGGATAAAATAATCTGCTGGATTAATTGTTTAAGCAGCTGTTAAAGCAGCTGTTACGAGATTAACCGTTTAAGCAGCAGATTAACTGTTTAAGCTGGGGGACTGCTTAACTGTTTAAGCAGTCCATGCACTCAGTATTCAGTGTCTTCAGATTTTCAGTTTGAACATGTTTTATATCGTCCGAAGTTAAACTTTTTCTTCTGAATAATGTTGCGGCTGAACCAGTTTTCACCAATAAGACGGGTTTACCTCGGTGTAAGAACCTGACAAGATTTTCTTTGTTTGTTAGCTATTGTTTTGCTGTACGCTTTTGTTTGAAATGTTTTGTTTCCTTTATTTACGTCATCTGTGAGTTTCACAGGGTCTCACACCGAGTTAAAGCCACTAAGACCAGGAGCGAAACTCAAAACCAAGTTAACCGAGGAATTATGTCTTCGGGTCAGTTCTGTGACAAAACGCGAGAGGAATTTAAAATGCATTTTTTTTCTCCAAACATAGGTAACTTAGCTATAAGATGCAAAATAATCGGCTTAAATTTCTCATTTGGCTGCAATTTCTCCTTAGCATTTATTGGCTCGCTAAGTGTTGCTCCCGAGTGGCTGAAACATTTGCACCATTAATATGCTGTGGAGTGAAATTCTTGTTATTTTGGTGCTTCGTAATTCTGGACACACTTGAACGATTTTGTTAGATCTACATGTGTAGTTCATGTTGTAAATTCAGTAGCCTTGAGCGTGCTGATCGTGAGATCAACAATGATGGGCACGTTTGAAAAACAATGTCAATATATAGGGATTTTGGGACAGCTTCCCATGCTCTGTCCACTTTAATCCGTTCTACCAATTAACCTGTCTAAAACGATGGAAACCGAAGTTCTTCAGCTACGAAAACGGTGAGTTTTGAGTATGATATCCAGACTAGAGGCTTTAAATCTGACGAAGGTCTATCGAACTATGTTGACGGAGTTATTCAGAAACCCTAACTACAGGGGCAGACTTTGCCTGCATAATTGAAGAAACCGATTTTTGTTTCCCGATGAAACGGGTCCTTTCGTGTTCCAAAAACTGAAGTCAATACATGAGATATTACCGGTGCATTTGGGCATGCTCATTAACAGTGATAACTTTCGAAAATATCCTGGGAAAGAAAACGTCATGTCCTTCCCGCAGCGAGAGAGGTGTAGTTGACTGGACTCTTTTTACTGGCCCCCAAAACCAAAAGGAATAACAACAGAAACAATTGTGAGAATGGAAAAGCATCATTTTTGCAACCTTTTTTCGGCCACTATTTTTCCAGTTGGAAAAGGCTGAAAACATCAGTAAAGAGGGTGAAATTAGAAAATGCATTAGTCGGTACGTGACCTTAGAGAAGTGTTTGTTGAAGTAAGTTCCCCAATTCAGTTAGTTGTCTTTAGCCTAGGTTGTTAGCCGTAATTGTAAATTGTTGACCTTTGTTAATCGTCACAGATGTCCCCAATAGCCTGGTATCTAGATTGCATAAGTGAATTCCACATTTTCACAAATGGTCTTGGTGGGATTAGGAGACGGACCTCACTGACTGTAATCTGTTCCGCTGTTCCCATAATAACGTATTGTTTTTGGAGTGAGAGATCCGGACACTTGCAGTAATCGTTGACGACAAATATTTCCTGCTGTTCCTTCAACTTCACCACGCTTTTGAAGACCTTTATAACTTTCACAAGGTACTTCCTTTCTTGGGTAGATTCATTAAAAGACGATTTTAGTATTCTTGCTCGGATAACTGGTGGAGGAAAGTGTAAACAGCAAGTGAATTGTCTTATTGTATTACAGAACTGCTCAGAGCCATGAATATAGAAACAATGACGCCCACCCATATTGAAACTTGAAGCCTTTTCCATCTTAAAACTAAATCAACTAAACAGTCAAAATCTCATACTGTATTCCTTCAGTTTGTTGTAACATTGAATCTTAATGTCAATTTTTCTGCAAATGCAATAATACACTACTTTCTTCCAAAACCTACTCTTCTCTTATTTCTTTCCGTTATCTTTTTCCTTGTGTCTTCATTTACGGAACTAAAATAAAAGTTGGCTTGAGAAGGAAAGAAGGGAAAAAGAGGTTAAGACACATCGTACATACTTACCATAATCACTGTCGCAGTAGCTTCTGTTTCGTTTCTTTGAAATTCGACAGCGACGGCACTTCACTAAAATTAATAAAAGAAAAATCACATCACACAGAAGAAAATGAAGCTTTAATTTTCTAACCCGCTATTAAGTTTTCTGATTTAAAAAGCTTATTTATAAGTAATGTTTAATAAACGAGCAGGACTGCTTTATCAAGTTTAAAACACGAGGCGCAGCTGAGTGTTTTAGACTTGATAAAGCATGAGCTGCTAGTTTATTGAACGTCTTCAAAGACGTTCCTAGATGTGTCCCAACATAGTTCCTAACATCGATGCTTTTGTGGACGTTGGAAATTAGCATACGAAAAAAATATTACGTCGAAAATTAGTATGCGAGAAAATCAAATCTCACACGTGTTTTGAACTGAACGAAGAGGACATCGCGTCCTCTTCCAGGGCTTTTCGGGGAACAGGTCATCGATCAAATGCCTTGTTTAAATATGAAAAATCAAGTTTTGCGCAACAGCACCAGGTTAGTAATATTTTTGCCCCCCCCCCCCCCTGAAAATTTGGAAACCACGGGCAAAGCGTCAAACGCAGAGGCTATGGGAAACGACATGGAGTCGCTTCTGCCAGCTGATCTAAATTTCGAAATTTCAGATGATGTATTGTCTAATATGCCTTTACCAGATTACGGTAGTAATGTAATACAGAATTTTTCTGGATTTGTATTTAACAACTGTACTATTAATTTTGTACAAAAGTAGATTTACTGGGTGTGTAAATTAAAGAACATTAAATATTCTCCCACCATTTGTTGTTTCAGTTGATGTGTTGATAATAAATATTCATAAATCACGTGCAGTGACTTTATATTTGATAAAACACCGCATACTAATAAGGAAGAGGTTTTTATCAATATAAAGTCAATGCACATGACGTATTATCGATCATTTGATAGGTTAATGGGCTTATGAAATATTAATGAGTTTTTGAAGGCTCGATAAATCCAGCAAACCAGGAAAACATTCTCCATTAAAATTATGTCTGCAATTTGTAGCTGCCTCAAGAAGTTTCGTTAAATCACAATTCCTTAGTTTTCGCCTTATCATCTCTCGTGTTGTAAGGCATCCCTCTGAGATCCCTCTCACAACATTTAATTTCATTGTTTATGCTGTGCAGAGTGGTTTTAACTTTTGATTCTTTCAGTGAAACCGTGCAGTGTGGACGTGTAAAGGACAGCTACTGAGTGAAGTTTAATCATTCAAGTTAATGGCAGTGACTGAGCTGTAGTTTCCTGTGGTACTGGCTTCTTACTAAGCTGTGCAAAATGATCCCAACGTTTGCGTCCATGGGTCAAATGCTTTTGTGCAGTTTGAGCAGTACTTTCTGTGGTGCTCTCTGGTTGTCTTTTCCTGTTCTGAGCATGGGCACCAAGGGAGTGATATAACTAAAACAACAGTACAAACGTTCCTATCACCTGGTGGTTTTGTTGTAGTTGTCGTTGTTGGTTTCTTCGGCATCGAGGTGAGTGTTTGACTTGTTACTGCAGCAATATCCTCAGTTAATGGTTCAGTTGTTGACGAAAGTGCCTTATCTGTCGGAACTACCAAGGAAACAGAGAAATGAAAGTAAAGTTAATTGTTTCATGATTACTAAAACAATTAAAAAACGACACACCTCTGATGTTGGCAGTTAGCCAAGCAAATTAACTTCAATAGCGCACGAGATTTTAAGCTGAAAACCGTGGTCGATTGTGTTTTACAGACATTCACGGGAAGCACAATGGCGAAAGCAACATGAATGTCGCCAAAACAATAGGTTTACTCGTGGATTGGACATTAGTCTACGCCGAAGGATTTCATGATCTTACGGAACCCATCGTGATTTCATTTCACTGACAGCCCCCTAGAAAAAAAAAGCTATTTCATCACTTAAAATTCACTAAAATAGGAAGTCGCTAAAACTGACTCTGATTCGTTATGTATACCTGTTGTACTAGTCTCTGTTCTTACAAGCTTTTGCATCTGCGTTGTCCTCAGAGGACATCGTTTCTTTAAGACCGGCATCCGACGCACCATTGATTCTCTCCATTCCTCAACGTAACTTTCTCGGCTGATCTCAGCTATGGTTTTTGAAGAGCCAACGCGCTTGGTCAGCTGACCCATGAGAAGGTACTCTTTTCCAGGGAGGATGAGGGGACAGTGGCACAGATTGCTTAATATCCAGACACTTCTTATTGTCACTTCCGCGCTGCTCATCTTAAAAGAATGAATTACCCTGACGCGGTAGCTCGCATCTAGAGATAACTCGTTCACGGCCTCAGACAAAATCTTGACATGGACCACTAAAAAAAGGGAAACGTAAACTAAATCCAAATGCCATTATCATCTGAAAAGGCATGCGGTATATTATAAAGTATTGCTTTTCCGCTTGAGGTTTGTTTCTCTATCGCAATGGTTAACCGCGGAAACGTAGATTTGCACGACGGTTCACCAGCTGGTTTATTGACCTAGAAACAATGCACGCAAAAAGACGCCGACCCTAAGAGTGAAAATTTGATGCCCTAATCACTGGATCACCGAGCTTTGACATGCTGATACAGCGATAGAAGTACGGTAATGAATCAACTATCTGAGTAGCCTTCAACGAAGCTTAAAGGCCTAGGTCAAGCGGACCATTCAACATCATCCAATTTGTTGAATACAACACAGTTCCATAACTATTTGATGACAATCAAGCGCTTTATGGGTTTGGAAGAGTTTCAGTAATTACAATGGCTTAATAATGTGATCGCAATTGAGAAGTAACTGCTTACAGTTAGCCTTTAAACATAAAACTCGGTTCTCAGTTTTAAATATCTTACCGTAGTCACTTGTGCAGTAAGCTCTGGTTCTTTTTATGCGGTTTTCACAAGGGCCACATCGTTCTGTGTACATGAACAAAAAATTGTCGTCAATATCGATCACTTGACAGGGCCCAGGTGTTAAGGGACTGTAAGCTGTATAAGGGGTCAACTATTTTTAGGAAAAAAAGGCCTTAATATGACGGCCCAGCCGATTTGTTGAAAACTATTCAATTAGTGAACTGAAAAGATTGTATGATGTTTTGGACGCCAGATGACCAGAGTAGGAATGGATTGCAACTCGGAAAGAAAAAATGTGCCAAATATTTCTATTTAAAATCAGTATATGGAACATATTTGTGGCTTGTCCTCCCGTTAAGAATTTCACTGGACGTGCGTCTGAGCTACATTGTCTTAATTTTAGCATTGGTGTGAACAATTACAGCTAAGTCACTGCATTATATAACCGTAAACTTTAAAAACAGAACTCAACTTCTCAGAGTTTCCTGTCCTCGGCTTTTGATTTGACTAACTGTACAAGAAAACGTGATTTAGCAGCACTGAAAAAGGCATCCAAGAAGAAACAAATCTTAAATCTCGGTTACAATTTTTTTAACCAACGCACTTTGAGCCCCGATTTAGTGATCAAAATTAAAAGCAGCTAAATAGCTTTTGTTTTTCATGCATAATACTAAAGAAGAAATGTTCGATCTAGCTGACTGATGACAAACGATGCTTGATCGTTTAACCCCTGTATCTTAGACGATGAAGGCTGAAAATTGTTGCTGTTGTAGTAGCCTTGGTAAACACTTTTTTTTAAATAAACTTATCCGCACTTAAAATTCTCCATTTGTTACCATCATCACTAAATTACATTTGCATCTGTGATCTAATAAAACATCTCGTGCTCTTGTTTGCTAGGGAGAGCTGGGATGCATGGAACAATCCTTAAATCATCGTAGGACAAGTAACCTTGCAGTACATTAAACTGAAAACAAAATGAAAATGGCTGAAGATGCCATTATTGGCAGCTAGTTACCTGCAGTCGGAGTCGTTCCTACTAAAAATTCTGTGATTACACCAGTCACTGGTACGTGCACTGTTGAAACTTCTGTCTTGTCACCTGATGTTGTAAGTTTTTCGATCAGCGTGTGGATGTGGGAAGACACTGTAAGTAAAATCAAAAGCGGTTTTGTTATCATGGCTTTAATTTCTGACTCCTTTTGTTTCAAAACTAATACTAATTTAAAATGACAAAAGATAGAAGAAGGAGATTGATGTCTCTGCTACATAACACGGAATAGCAGAATCCTCAATATAGAGCGGCCTATTAAAATCGCGAAACAACACATTTCGAATCCAGAGGCCGGATTCAGAAGGTAGCTCTCCTAAGTATCCTTATCCTAAGTACCGTTTCCTACTATCGTTTCTAGGTATCGTTTATAACAATACTGTGGGGCACAGTTTAAGGACGATGACCAGAATCAAATGTCTTTTGGGTTGCCTTACATAAATATCAATCGTATTCAGATTGCTTCCATACTGCATGTGTGTTGCAAATGTGGTTCCACTCCATCAAATTCTTCTAACATTTCGTGTCTGTATTTAACTTTTTTTTTAGAGAAAATAAAAAAAAATTCATACCTGTAGTAGTTATTTTCGTTTTTGTGAACTGTGAAGATGTAGACATTCTAGGAGTACGAGCCATGGAATTTTTAGAGCAGTACTTCTCCAAGCGTTCCACTGTTTTTTCGAGTGTGGTATCCCATTCATCTATAAAACTTTGCCTGTCAACTTCTAAGAACAATATCGACCCGTTCATTGCAGCGTGTTTTCCGAACACAAGGTAATCTCTCTTTAACAGAAGTACAGTTTTGCAGCTACAACCGCCATTGTCAAATCGTATCTCCAGCTTTTTCCTCATCGGTTGGGTGGCCTTGAACGTGTTCCTGACTTTGACAGAGTACGATGTCTTGCCTCCGTTTTCGATTGCTTCTGACCGGACGCGGACAAGTATAGCTGTTATTATCAAAGAATAAAGTCAGTGTCAGAATATGTCCTGTTCATACCAGCTAGGCAATTCCTAAGAATAAGAATTTCCATTACAGAACGATAATACAACGTATTCATTCATCACTGTGTCTACCTAGGTCTGCTCAGACTTGGTGCCTTGCAGCGAGGATTTTCGAGTTCCATTAGTGCCTTTTTATAGACGTCAACCTTCCGTTTCATGAAAGCACGCAAAAAAGACTGCATGTACAAATATCCTGGCCGCTTATATTTGCAAATATTTTGTGCAATTGGATTGCGTGAACACTACTCGGTAGCATGGGAACCCAAATGGATATGCCTCAGGCACACATTTATCAAAATTGCGAAATGATGAAAAAATGCTTCACGATGCTTATATGACATGAAAGGCACCGGTGCGACGTTGTCTGAACGGGCCCCGAGAAACTAGTGGATAAAAGAACAGGAATCGTTGAGCATACCATAATCGCTGTAACAGTACTTCTCTTGAACTCTCTGAGACAAGTCACATTGAGGACACTGCGTCGCTAAAAAAGAAAAAAAAACAGGACCTCTCACTGAACGAAAGAGTTGTTTTACTTTTATTTGTTTATTTAACAATTTATTTATTTTTATTAATTAATTAATTAATTTATTTATTTATTTTTTATTATGTGTGCTTCACCAAGAAACAAGAGAAACAAAACTTGGAGTCTAGTTGCAAGGCAGTTAAGATGGCAATAATACAATGATTAATTTTATAAGGGCCAGGTCGAGCAAATGCTTTTAGCAAATGTGCTACATCGTAGTACAGTGGGAAACGAATATATGAGCAAGAGGTCAAGGGAAGCCATAAAAACCCAAAGCTGGATTTTGAGCCATGATCTTCAGACTTATTACCCGCAAATACTTTCCATTTCTTTGGGCACAGGTATAAGATTTCGTTCAACATGTTGTGCCAACGTTATTGATAAAAGATGCATTTTGAACATCGCTTACGAGACCTCTACGAGCTTGAACACTAGTCGACTCAAAAAACAAAAACCTAACAATATTGCTTTGATTTCGATGAGTACACGAGGAAGTGTCAAACATCAGTACAGCTAATTTGTTAAAGAGAATGGATATGACTTGCTTCAGGCCCTAACCCAGTTAACGCTTACGCCAGCCAACTTAACAGTAAACAGGAATATTCGACAAGTAGGAGTTCTGTGTAAAAGGTATATCAACTTGTCTCGCCCACCTGCTGTGCGATATTAAGACATAATGAGTATCACGTAAAAGGAAAATAATCTACCAGAATTTAGAGAACAGTGAATGCAGAATGCTATACCCAGCACATCAACTTACGTTTTTCCTCTGGGATAGACGTCCGAGTTATTGCAGCGTTGCTCACTGAATCTGACTTCGAGATGGGAATAGCAAGTTTCGATTTTTCCACCATTAAGGCTGTCAATATGTTAGATGGTTTTCCTGTTGAGGATGTTGTCTTCTGTTTTATCTCCCCTACAACCATAATTGAAGAAGAGATACCGAGCTTTGTCAAGGCTCTGGAGAGTAGTACGTCAGATGTAGACCATGGAGTTGCGGATTTTTCCGGTAATGTTTGAAAAGATCTCGGTATACGAATTGGTGTATGCTTTTGGCGACGTTTCTCTAATCTGCTGGTTTCCTGAGACATTGATGCGGATAGAGGATGATGGCTTTCTTGAATGAAAGTGAAGGACTTACGGATATTGACTGACGACGTTGACACCTTGAGTGTTAATTGCGACGAAGTTACAGTAGACATATGGCCAATGACGACTTCTCCTGCTATCACTGAGCTAAAATCTGGAGACAGTGATAATCGCATCGGCTGCTTTGAAGACGAACTTGGTACGAAGTCCCCAAGGCTATTAACGGCTTCATGTGAAGAACTTAGATAGGGCGACATAAGTGATGGTCTGGATGGATTTGACGATGAAGTTGCGGAGGATTCTACGCGGAAGGACGAAGTTTTCTCGTTCAGCACTGAACTTGAATGTAGAGATATTATTGATGACATAGGAGGTCTTAATGACGAGCTTATTAAGGAGTCCGCAAGGCTAGTATAAGTTTCAACGTTCAGTGAAGACCTTAAGTAATAAGACATTGAAGATAGTTTGGGTTGCCTTGAAGATGAAGAGTCCATATTAGAAGCCGCAGCCTCTTCACTCAGATCTATACTTAAATGCAACGTCATTATTGACGGCAATTCCGCTAAGGATTCTACAACATTGGTGATGGCTTCTTCTTTTGGCGTTGTACTTAAATGCGGCAACACTGAAAACATTGACGAAGGCGTCGGTTTCCTTGACGATGATCTTGTTAAAAAATGAGTGGTTATGACTTTTTCCATTGAAAGAAAAGGTAGTGATGTTACTGAGGGAGTTCGCTGTCTTGACGACATACTTGTCAAGATATTCACTTGGCTGCTAGTCACGACTTTCTGTATTGGTGTGGAGGTAAAACTCGAAGATATTGATGATTGGATAGACTGCCTTGGAGACGAACTTAGTGAAAAGTTCTCAGGGCCAGTTATGGCTTTTTCTTTCACTGATGGATTCAAATGGAGAGCACTTATCAATGGTGAGGATTGGCTTGACGACAAGCTTACTGAGGAATCCATGTAAGTGGTTGCAGCTGGTGAATGCCTGGGCTGTATTGAACTTGGTAAAGAGGTGGCAAGGCTTGTGAAGGCTTCTTCTTTCATTACGGATCTAAACTGTGGAGACTCTGATGACTGGATGGTTTGCCTTGACGGTGACCTTGTTAAGACACTCATATGGCTCGTCATGACTTTCCCCGCTGCTGAGATAAAGAGCGGCGAAAATGATGATGAGATGGGTTGGCTTGATGACAAAGTTTGTAAAACGTTCACAAGGCTGGTTTTACCTTCCTCCTTGAGGGATGACTTCATTTGCAGAGATATTGCAGGTGGCGTAAACTGCCCCAAAGGAGAGCTCAGTAAAGCCACAATAAGACTACTAGTGGCTTCTTTTTTCAGAGATGATCTCAACTGCAGAGAGATTGTTGATGACGCGGGCTTTCTTAACGGTAAAGGTACCAAGGATTTATTCTCAGAGGTTGCAGCTCCTTCTTTGATTACTGACCTAAAATGTGCAGACATTGCTGAATACAGTGGTTGCCTCGACGGCGAGATTGACAAGGTGTCCATACGACTGGATACCGATTCTTTTTGAAGTGCTAAAATAAAATGCGGAGACAACGGTGGTGAAATGGACTGCATTGACGTCAAACCTTTCAAGGCCTTAACAGGGGTGGTCGTGGCTCCTTCTTTTACTACGTGTTTTAGATACTTTGATACGTATATCGATGTTGCCATAGACTGCGATAGCGATGAAGTTGTCAACAAATGTAAATGTGGGGACGGGCTTTCTTGCCTAATAGCTAAAGTTAACTGTGGAGACGTTGAAGAGCGCGTGGTTTGCTTTGATAGCGAAGTAGCTAAGGAATCCATAAGAGCAGTTAAAGAGTCTTTCAGCGGTGTCGAAGTGAACCGCGGTGATATTGTTAAATGCATGAGTTCAATTGATAGTAAACTTATTCCAGAAATTTGTTGGCTTCTCGTGGTTTTTCCTCTTATTTCTGAGCTAGCATGTGGAGGAATTGGTGATACCATAGATGGCCTTGGTGACGAACTTGATAAAAAGTCTATTTGGCTGGTATTGGCTTCGCCTATCTCTTCTGGACTTAGGTCCGCAAATTTTGATGATGTCACTGGTTGTTGTGAGGGTGAACTTACAAAAAGGTGTCTATGACTAACCAAAGCTTCCCCTTCTATTGCTGAGCTTAAATACGATATTTCTGAGGATTGAGAGGGCTGGATTGTCAACGAGCGTATTTCGAGGTCCCTTTTTGGGGATATAACGTCCTCTATACTTGTCGAGTTCAAATGCCGGGGCATTGAGGACGATAAGACTTCCATTGACAATGAACCTTGTAATAAATACCTTTCTGCGGCCAAGGTTTCCTCTTTCACCGATGAAGTTAATTGTGTGGGCGTTAATGATGTTAGTGTCCTCTGCGACCAACTCGAAGTTTTAGCAATACGGCCAATCGTGTCTTCTCTTGTTGTTGAGTCTAAATACAGAGACCTTGGTGACAGTGTCGTTTTAGTTGCCAATGACCTTTCTAAGGAATGAAAGATGCTGGTTGTGATTGCTTCTTCGTTTACTAGAGAACTAAACTGAGTAGTCATTACTGATAGTCTAGGAGGTCTTGGCGAATAATTTGCTGATAAAGATAAATCTGAAGAGCTGCCCATTGCTTCTTTTAACGATATTGAGCTAACATTTGCAAACAATAGTGATTTCGTGGCTTCCCTTAAAGGATAATTTATCACTGAATCCATCAGACTAGCGGTGGCTTCTTTTTTCATTTTTGAGCTTAAATACCTAGTCACTGAAGATAGCATAGGTTTCGTTGACGACGCGCTTGTTAAGAAATTCATTTGAGCTGTCATGATGTTTTCTTTTATTGTTAACCTAACATCGTCATAAAATGAAGATTGTCCTCGTTGTGTTGTCAACGAAGTTTCTAAGGAGCCCATTTGCCTGATCAAAGTTTCCTTTTTATCCACTGCCGAGCTTAAAGGCGGAGTCGCTGATGATAGTCTGGATGGCTTCAACGATATACCTGCTAAAGGCTCCATAAGGGTGCTCCTATCTTCTTTTCTAAGTGCTGATATAAAATGCACAGACACTGATGACCACATGGGCTGCTTTAGCGACAAGCTTGACGACAAATCTGAATGGCTGTACATCGCCGCGTCTCTCAGAACTGAGCTTAAATTCCGAGAAACTGGTGACTGTATGGCTATCCTTGACAACGAACTAGCTTGAAAATCTTTGTGGTTGGGTGTCACTTTTTCTTTTATTGCCAAGGTTACATTCGCGTGTCTAAAAGATTGCATAAGTTCCCTTGAAGACGAAATTCCTAAGGAATCTTTAGACGCGGTTATGACTTCTACTTGTGAAATAAGACCCGGAGATACTGAAGTTGCCATGGTTTGTTCTGTTGACGACCTTGTCCAAGAAGGAAGAAGTGAAGCCAAAACGTCTTCTTTCGAATCTGAGCTTAGTTCTAGTGGCAATGGTGAAGGGATAGGTTGCTTTACCGAAGAAAAGTTTGAAGAAAGCAGATAGTTGGTTGCGTTTTCTCCTTTATTTGACCTGAAGTGAGCTGATGGTGTTGCTAGCGCTTCTTGCTTCAAAAGCGGACTAGGTACAGAATACACGTTTCTCGTGATTGTTTCAATTTTTAAAGGTAAGCTATAATGTGCAGACGGCGACATGAGTAGGTGTGGTTTCCACCAAGAACCTACTACTTGTTGGGTTGGCTTGGTTTCTTCTATCAATACTAAGCTAGTCTGCAAAGGCAGTGCTAACCAAATTCCTTTCTTTGACGACGAGCTTTTCGTAGAATCCAAATGCTTCTTCGGTGTTGATCTAGGATGTAGAAACGTCGGAAGTGACAAGGATGACCTTGACGATGAACTTGAGTTTAGATGGGAAGATACAGGCATAGGCTGCCTTGTTGCCAAACTTGAATACAAATGTGCACTTGTGGCTTTTTCTGTTATTGCCATGCTTAACATTGAAGGCTTTGCTGATGACATGAGCGGCGTTGATGTCGAACTTGTGACAAACGTCATAGGCGTGGTCATGCTTAATGTTAAGCTAGGATGTAGAGACGTCGAAAATGATATGGATGACCTTGACGATGAATTTGAGTTTGGATGGGAAGGTACAGGCATTGATGACGAATATGCGACAAACTCCATATGCTTGGTCATGGTCTCTCTACTTCGTGCTGAAGGAAAATGTAGAGACACTGGTTGCAGCTTGTGTTGCTTTGCCAGTGAGCTTACTAATGAAACGGTGTACTGGATAATGGCTTCTTTGTTGAAAGAAAAGTTAATCGGCACAGACATCAATGATGACATATTAAGCGTCAAAAGTGCGTCAGGATTTGTAAGAATGGACATTTCTTCTTTTAGGGCTGACCTGGAAGCCGGAGATCTTGATGATGATATGTTTTGCTTTGTCGACGAACCTGTTACAACGTTTATTTGCTTTGTAATGGTTTCCATTAGCAATGACACATTTTGAACAGACATCGACGATGGCGTGCTCTGCATTGTCAACAAACTTGTTACAGAATGCATTCCCCTGATCCTTGCTTCTGTTATCAGAGGTGAGCTTAACTGTGCAGTTACTGCGGATTGTGTGGGTTTCGTTAAGACAGAAGGCATGTAGCTGATCGTACGTCCACCTGGTGATGTGGCTAAGGGCAAAAGTATTGATGGCACAGGCTGCTTTGAAGACGAACTTACCAAACACTCCAAACGTGGCGCCCCATCTGTATACGTGGCCATCCCTTCCTCTTTCAGGGATGAGCCAACCTGAGGGGACTTTGATGAAATATTTGTTGCGTAATACATCTGGGTGGTCGGAGCGGCTTCATTCGGCAAAGATCGCGTTGTTGGTTTTGTCAGCATACGGTTTCTTGAGCTAAAACGTGTTGTCATGGATAATTGCTTGTGTTTCCTTGATAAAGAACTCACAACAAAATCCATTTGTGTTGTCATGATTTCTGCTTCAGTTGATGAATTCAACAGTCGAGAAGTTGATGATGGCATGTAGCCCTTTGACAACGAACTTGCTAGGGACACCATACGACGTGAAATTGCTTTTTCCATCAGTGCTAAACTATCATGTGAAGTGGACGAGGAAGGCATGGAAAACCTTGACGGCGAGATTGATGTCGAAGCTATGCGTAATGTCGTGTTTTCTTCTTTCATTGCTATTGAGCTTAAGTGCGCAGACGTTGATGTTGGCAGGTGGTGCTTTAATGTCGAACTTGCCAAATATTTCATTTTGATGGTAATCGCTTCTTCTTTAGGCGAAGGAATGGACATCCTAGACAAGAATCTTGTCAAAAGCAAACTTTCACTCGATGGTAGATGTGATGGTGCAATCCTGTAAGAAGACGCTCCGCCTACACTGGCAATTGACCTATTGAAGAGGCTTGTCAAAGGTAATAAAGAGTTCTCATCAGCTAAGGAAGTTGCCAATAGCTTGGGCGTTTTTATGGATGCTACTGATGATGACATTTTATGCCTTGGCAGCCTACTAGATAGCTTCTGGCTTTCTATTTTTCCACGTTTTCGTGTTGAGCTAAGCCAATGCGACGGTGATGGTGCAAGAAAGTAATGGCCTCTCTCGGTAACGGTAGTGTCCGCAGCCCGGATAGCCCCTGTTATCGTCTTAATTTGTTCAACGTGCTTTGTAAAAGATTCCTGTTCTACGATTTGACTCATTGTTGGGTGCACATGTTTTATGCTTTTTATGTTTGTAAATGACACTCTTGCATTTGACAAGCCCACCCCCTTATTAACAATTTCCGTTTGGTTCCTTGATTCCGACTTTTTAGCGTTAATATTTTGAGTGGTCGTTAAAGGATTAATCCTTACTATAAAGGAAGAAAGGCTTGAAGATTCATTTTCGCTTTGGAGCAACAGAGGATATCCCGACTTCACAATGTTAATGCCCGAAGATATTGGTGCTCTAATCGAAGTAGTTGTTCGCAGCTCAAGCGATTTCATCGCTGTTTGATTTAAAGACAATAAAGTAGACTTGACAAGTGAGAAATGCGATTGGTCATACAAGGGTGTAGCGAAATCAGGTCCAAGTATAACTGACGATTGTTCGGAAGTTGCCATTCCTTGCGACGAGGTAAAACTAATTGTGATCTTTGGCATAAAAGATTTTTCCACTGTAGGTTTCTCAACTGTTTTGTAATCACCAATAGATGGACTGGTGAAGGTCGATAAATGTTCTTCGCCAATGAAAGATGACAGAGATCCAAGCTGGGAACTTTCCATAGTGGAGTTCGGCTCTATAGTGCCAATTGAAGAGATATTCATTAACTTACTGTTCTCTAACGCGGAAAATATTGTCGGGAGCACGATCGGAGAAACGTCTGAGACCGATGTCCCCGAATATGGCCTTGCAAGCGTACTGAATTTTTTACTTGCCCCTGTGGAATGTGTTGTCAAGTTGTAAGATTTTGCCAATGTTAACGTCCTATCAAGAGTAATGCCCTGATGACTCGTTGATGATATTGCTGCATTAGCTTTAGTGGGTGATAGGTACTGTGCCACAACACTCATGTAGTTTGATAAAGAAACAGGATATTTAGCTGGTAACTGGCCTTCAGAGTTTAATCTTGAACTAGATTTTAACAGTCCAAGTTCATGCATTGTAATACCTTCATAATCTGATACAAGAGATGAACTAGATGCATCACTGCGTAACGGCGAAAAAAGTGGTTTTCTGGAGCTGAGTGATGAAATTCCAAAATTAGAAACTGCTGCCACATTTTTGACATCTGACTGAAAACTTTCAACAGTTTTGAGTGAAGTTAATAACTCTGTGGAATCAGTTAAAAGTTTAAGCTGCTCTGTTGTGCTAGAAATTTCAAAAGACACAGGGGATGGCCTAACAACTGGAAGAGTCATCGCTGGGGCTTCTTGAGTAAAGATGCCAGTGCTTGGTGAAACAGCAGACGTTGTTACTGACGTGCCGCTAACTTCAGTGCTATTAGAAGTAATTGTACTGTGGTCCACACGTAACCCAGACGAGGTCCGTTTTTCAGTCCAAGAAGATGTATACGTTTTCCGTTCGTGATATGAAGATTTAGCGCCAAAATATTTCACCGTACTCGTAAATACAGAAGGCACCTCTTGCCTTGTCGGTAAAACAAAACTTTCGTAAGCAGTTTTGTTATCATTTACGTAAGACTCGACAAATGTCTCAGTAGAAGAATGAAAGGGGCTCCTGGTAGATGACGAAGGCGACTTATTTCCTGGACTCAAAACACTTTCTCTTGGAGTAACGCTCGCTTTTTCTATCCGTTCTTCCAGCATTCGTGTTTTGAATGGCGCGGAATACTGCGATGGAGATATTACTTGGGACACAGTAAGAATCTGCTCTGGTTGGAACAATTCAGAAAACATTTTTCCAGGTGTAATCGAGTAAATCTGTCTTATTGTTCCGCTTGTTATTGCTGGCCTCGGGAGGTGGACTAGCTTCGACGACAAGGATGTTTCTGTATTCTCGATTCTTGATGTGGTTGGTTTTGCTTCTGTTCCAAAAAAAATAGGGGACAAATTTGTTACTTTGAGGCTAATATTAAAGGAAACTAAGCACAAATGGCTGAAATGTGAACTAAAGCTAAGCTGGTAGCTCGAATCATCGAGGGTGCGCCAATTAAGGTTTAAGAGGAGTCAGTCCAGTGAGATTAAAGGAAGGAAGGGCCTACTGTTTTACAAAGTCTTGATAGAAGCCCAGAAAAAACAAAAGTAGATGCAAATTGAGCCAAGACCTGCGGACTCATAAAAATGCCCAACAATACATTTGAACCATGCTTCTGGCATTACAAACAAAGGCATATTTTACAATGTTGAGTAAACGGTCTAGAAAATCTAAGCCTAGCCTTAAATTAAGATAGAGAAGTACTTTCACTTGAAACTGTTTACTTCTAGTAGATGTTACTTCTCAGACCCAAACAATGTTTGCTTAGCATTAATGCTACCGGCCAGTTGCACCAGGAGCAATTCAAGAACGAAATGAAGCGTGTTTATCCACCTTCTGTAGGGCATTCCTGAGTGTTGCACAGCTCTACTGCATATCTTTCACCAGGACACCCAGACCTGACAGCGGAAGAGCTAGGTTTCTTGCAGTAGCGAAACCTTATCCTCGCTCCTCCCCCACATGAGGCGCTGCAATCATCCCACTGTCCCCATTTCGACCACTCAGCCGTCATCTTGTCACACGGTACATCGTTACACCGCTGAACTTCCGTCTCCCTTTCTCGGAACGAAGACACGGCACTGCTACCGCGTTGTCGAGCACGCACTTTGATTCCTCCGCCACAGGACACGGAGCAAGCTGTCCATCTCCCCCACTCCATCAGGGATTCCACCTCGTTGTCTTGGAGAGAAAACTCACTTTCAGGTGCGTCTAAAAGAAGACAAATTCAAAGAATGTCAAGTAAGGTCACACTCTTGAATTATCAAAGTTACTGTACAGCGTAATAAGATTGACCTATAACCACAGTTATTGATGAGAAAATACAGAGTAGAGGCACGTAATTTTCTACCGGCGAAGTGTTGTGGAAACCTCGAAAATCACAGAGAATGGGAGGGGGGGTAGAGTGGGGTGGAACTGAGAATAGTAACACTGATACCGACTTAGGCTGGGGAAGCGTTTCCCAGCCGCTAATCATGTCTTCATTAAGTCCTCATTGGTTCTTTTATGTCTTTAATTTTTTGGAAGAACTCGAACTGGAGACGGGACGTTTACATTCACGCCTTACAAAAAAAAATTAAAGAATGGGAAACGCTAAACCAAAACAGGAAAACAAAATTATGATCGCGTGTTCTCGCTCTTTCCATGTGAACTTGTCTAAAGCAGCCATTAATCCAGATGTGGAACATTAGTGTATTAATTAAACATTTTTGAAATTTTTTCATTCAAAACCTAAAGGTACCTCTCTTTCACCACAGAAATACTGGCAGATGTACAACAATTAGTAAGTTATTCAATATATAGTTTTCCTACATAGTTCACAGTATTTTGGTCAACTGTTGAGAATTACAGCCTACCTTTTGCATCAGTCTTGCCCTTCAGTGGCTTCCAATACTCAAAGGTTGTGTTTAGCTTGCCCGTTATTAGCAGTGACTATAAGAAAAAGACGCTCATTTAAGCTATATTTAACAAATAAAAAAGCCAAAACCGTGCTTTGTTCTGTGATAAAGCACGCAAGGAAGTGACGAGAGCACGAAAGAAGTGTAGGGTGAACACGAGCCGCAGGCGAGTGCTTCTCCCTACTTCTTGAGTGCTCTTGTCACTTCCTTGAGTGCTTTATCACAGAACAAAGCACCGTTTTGGCTTTTTTATTTGTTTTATGATATAGCTTTGCTCACATTTGTAAAGACGAACTGGCTTTTAATTGCAAGAAATCAAGTTTTTTTTTCATAGCTTACAAGCGCGTGCAAGAAAGGTTTTCAGCTTACCAGCGCGCGCAGAATGGCGACACCGGCTACTCCGTGCATCTGTACTCTGATAAAGCACGCTGTTTCAACCAATCAGCGCGCGCGTTATATCGAAACTTATTATAAAATTTACTATGCTATGACTAACGCAGTAATTTTTTTTCATTTTTTTTTAAAGTAGAGTAGACGCCTTTATTTAGAAAGAAATACATAATAAAGCTATTCCCTGTTCGGAGGATAAGGGCGCTTATAAAACAGTCTCTGAAAGGGTTGAATACCGTTCCAGGAGTATTTCAGACGGTAACATAAGGAATTTGCGCCACCGAGAAAAAAATGAGAGAAAAAAAATTAAAATCGAGGAGTTCTTGATATTGTTACAAGCAAAGTTTCATGCACTGTCACTGATTTACCTTTACATAAATATCTTCGTTTGTGGGTCCAGATATCTGGATAGTTTCTCTGATGTTGTCTGAGAACCTTTTGTATTGCACTTCTATGCCACCCACTTTGTACGTGCCTGACCAGTTTACGATCCGGTGACCGTTGACAACATACTCTCCATTTTGTCTCCTTATTGCTAAAACGTTAGAAAATGAATGAGTAGCTGTTTAAGGGAGCTTAAGCAAGCTACTTTTCTCAGTTAGAAAGCCCAACGATACCAGTTGTGTTTAACTAATAATACGTACTCATTCAGTCAGTGTCATAAGCTATGCTGACTTTCGTGCTCTGATAATATTATTGTAGGTTGCTGTTTTTTTGCTTTAAGGATTTCTCTGCTTTTTTTTTCTCTTTCGGTGTTCGGTTATTTAATTGCTTGTTTGCTCATTTGGTGAAGTTACGTTCCCTGTCACTTGTAATTGAGTCTGTCTGTCTGTTTGTTTGTTTTTTAAGTGATCCAGTCAGTCATCTGTTTTATTGCCGTTTTTTCTTGTTACCTTGCTTATCTGTTTCTTTTTTTAGTAAGTTAGTTTGACATTCCTCCTCCTGTTTACTTTTGTAGAAACAATTTTTTTTTGTTTGCCAATTTATTGGTTTCGATTCTAGGCACGTATATCAGCACCTATATCACCCAGAACAGTACTCTGATGCATGTTTAGATTGGCACGATATCTATAAATTGCCTTTTAAGGTTCTCATAGACCCTAGATCTCGAGAAGTTCAGTACACTGAAATCTTGAACACATATTTAACTACGAACTCATTTATTTATAAAATAGGTTTGGCAACTTCACCATTATGTACATTCTGTGAACAATACAGCGAATCCCTTGAGCATTTATTTGTTACTTTTTTTTTTACTAAGAATTTCTGGTTGGACCTTATTAGTTGGTGTAATGAATTGGATATATATATAATTGTCGAGAAACTTTTAAAATACCGCGAAGCTTTTTGGAATTGGCAAAGGAAAGAAAACTTTCCATTTCTTAATCATAATTTAATTTTGGCAAAGCAACACATTTATGTCGCAAAAAATGCACCTATCCGTCATTTAAAATCTTTTCTATATTAAACCCAGTTATGTTTACAAGGTAGAAGCACAACTTATGAGGTTAAATAATAAACTGTCTTTCCATAAACGTAAATGGAGAAAGTACAGGTTAACCTCCTGTGGTAGTGAGATGTAAAGAACATTTTGTATTTAGCAGTCCTTAAGTTTAGCTTTTAGTAATATTTAGGTATTGTAACGTTTGAAATGTCGTTAGTATGGTAAGTGTACGTAGCAGTAGCATTAGTAGTAGTAGTAGTAGTAGTAGTAGTAGTAGTAGTAGTAGTAGTAGTAGTAGTAGTAGTAGTAGTAGTAGTAGTAGTAGTAGTAGTAGTAGTAGTAGTAGCAGTTGTGCAAGTGTTGTGAGTGAAGTTTTTTGTAACTATAAGGAACATTAAAGAAAATATATCAGCCTCTTCTTTCCTGCTTGCAAGACATGGCAATAGACATAGACATGTTTTATTTGTAAACGCAATGCAACTTGACAAGATTGATACTTGCCTAGTTACATTGCCTAAGCTTGAACGAGTTCGAAATATCAATTAACACTAACGTGGGATTACAAGTTAACCAAGCTTTTTCTTTCTTTCGTTTAAATGCATTCCCTCTGCTAATTTTAACTGAAAGGCTGAAAGCAACCATAGTCCAGATAAAGGGCAAAAGAAATTGAGTTAGCAGGAATGCGTATAGCTAAGCTATAAAACTGAATTCAATGGCATGAACAACTTGTTGTTAACACATGTATTACCCAGATAATTCCATGTTGTATCTGAAAGAAAAACACTCGTTGATCCTTTTGGGATGACCATCAACTCCGCATATCCTGTTTTAATCAAACAGCAAAAGAAATCTTTATTTTACTCGACATTTTTCCTCCTATAGTCAGAAAAAAGTGAAAGTTAAAATTAAAAGTTGTGGATTAGTGTGATTCGTGCTTTGATTGTTACTTAGGCTATAAAGAGTTCAGTATTATTAACTATTCTTATTTGTTGAGTCAACTTTTTCAAAGATAAAAACCTAATGTTTCCATAAATTGCCTTAGACTGATGTAATAGCAATTCCTTGCTGGCTACTTCTTTTCCAACTAAGAACATGTAACATTTACATTCAACACATTTATTTTTACTCTTACCCGACATCTTTTCAAACTGAGTCTTTGACCGTTCTATCCTCCCTATGATTGGCTCACATGTGGTAGAATTCCCTCCACATACTCGGCACTTGTCTAGGTAGACACCGGAGTCGAGTTTTTTGTCACATCCCACTGGCTTAACAAGATAAGAACACACACAACCAGGTTACAGGGCTCAATTGAAGGCATTAGGTTAACATTCCTTTATCAGGTAAGCAATATAAATGCACTTGTGATAGGGTGTACAATTGGATAAGATCTTAGAAAAAAATGATAATGACTATAAAGCAAGAAAAAGTCACATTCATCTGTCTCCTAGTCGGCAAAGAAGCCAAGTCACAGCTTTGGCGCTTGCATGAGAAACAGGCGCAAAACCAGTGAGCCTTGCCCATTGATTGGCCAGGAATAGCTAGACGAAAGACGTGAACTTTGGTAGATGACTCATAGCTAAATACAACCGGATAAGTACACCAGACTTGCGCTGGGGACTCAAATCTCTCGTGGAAGGTGGCAGGGAATTGTTGCAAAATCTACCCCGAAGAGAGGGACGTACTGTATGCAGGAACAGTTCTAGTGTGAGAGGGCAATTCAAAGCCAACGTTGGTCCCCTTAAAAAGATTTTTAACGAAAATGGTTAGTCTACACTTTCTGTACGGCTACTCTTGTCCCCGCGTGATTCTAACTTTCGTAAAACATTACTTTCTTTTTCTAATTACCTTACACCGTCCGCGAACACAAACACCGTGGGGCTCCTTGGAGCACTGCGTTCCGTCTTTTGCTCTTCCAAAGTAATAAAACAATTCCCCTCCGTATGGATAACAGAACAACAAGCACTGGTTGTCACCTGGTGGTAAATATAGCATGTCAAAATTAAAGTCGGAAATTAAGCGTTCAAATAACTTTTAAAGAAAGCACTTTTAACCCTGAGGGGGAATAATAACACTATTTGTAAGTTGGTCTTATACTTAGGAATGTGCATTGGCTCGACGGTAGTGTAACAAAACTGGGGCGATTTGTCTCCAGAGATCCACTTTGTGTACCACAAGCGTTGGTTTACTGACGTGGGAGAAATATCAACTCTCTCACATTATGTGCCATGCTGACGAGTCCCAAGTAGAACGAAACTGCTATCCATTGCTAGGCCTGGTGAAACATCAGCTGGAGATGAGCGAATGCTCGTACCTGACTGTAAGTCCAACTTACAAATAGTTTTATCAAATAACTTTTGTTAGCAACAAATTATCTCATTTAGAGATCGACTAAAATCCACCATCATGCTACAGCGTGGCGCATAAAAAATGTCGCTTCTTTTAATTAATTCAAATGCTTTCGTGAAATCGACTATTTTAAGGTTACCGTGTACCTTCAGAGGTGTCTTCAGTCTTACGCATGTAGCGCTTCTCAGTTTCGCTACAGATACCCAAACCCTATATCAAATTAAAGCTTATAAAACTGGCTATTTGAATATGCCACTAACTTTTCACGAAAACGAATTTTTAAGTTTTCCGCGAAGTCTGAATATGAAGGTCTAGATCGCCTTTTGAAAGCTCCAGGTCAAAGGGAATTTTTTAAAGTTTGCAATTTTTTTGGCTTGGTGAAAGTCCGGCATATAAGGGCTAAAAAACCGTGTTGGGGTTTTCCTTTATTCAGCCGCGTTCAAAAGCTTTCAAACATTTTCTAAATCGCAAGAAAAACATACCGAGTAACGGCACAGAAATGGTTCTTAACGAAAAAATATTTAGAAATATCGAATTCCCCGAAACGTTCTTGTTGAAGAAGCGTCAAGCTAGCGACTCTCCAAATTTGATTAAAATCGAACAAATCGCTTTGAGTTGGAACTCTTTAAAGTGTCACCTTCAAGCGAAAAATGAATGTCGAGAAATAGCGCTGAAAAGAAAATCTTCGCTACGCAAACAAACACCGCCTCCAAACACCTTTGCCGTCAGTAGACCAATTAGTGGGTGCTATTTTATCTTCCGGTCACCTCCCGTGGAAATTTCGCGCAATATTCTCTCCACGCAAATCCTAGTGTTCCTAACAGTCAACCGTCTTTATGCCATTTTGTCGAATTTCTTTCAATGTTGGACGTCGTTTAATTGATATTATCGTGATGGGGAGAACCAAAAGAGCGAAAACCTCAAGCCAACCAGCTCACAGTGGGCCTAAACTGAAGCGGCCAAGGCGGGCAAAAAAGCGAAGCGAAGTGAAACTGAGCGCTGTGGAGCGCTGTGATTGAATCAGTACAACTGCAGCAGCTCTTTTGAACAGCGCTTCTTATATTGGTTGAATGGGTACTTATTGTAGTGTCAAGCTTAGCAAAGCTTATAATTGAACAATGCTCAAAGGGCTTATTTTTACTTGCGTTATCAAGCAATCGCATAGAGCGTGTTCGACACACAATTGTTTTGTCCGTTTCTCGCCGGCAAATAGGGAATTTTTAAAGGCAATTGTTGGTATCCAAAAGATTTCAATATTGTTTAGACATATTTGTATCTTTTCAAAAGAGTGTAATAAAGTAACAACAAAAGAGCGGTTTCATCGGGATCTGATAGGCCAATGTACAAATGAGTGAAACTATTAGCTGTGACAGCAAGCGCGAAGAGATCAAAAGGTCGTCTACCAGCGTTGGCTATATACCACGGGCTACATGTACACTGTATTAACAAATCTAAGATAATAAAATTCTTCTTTTTGCATTAAAATCAAAGCATTGAAGAAAATCAAAAGAGAACACGGGTAAAACCAGATGAATTTAAATTCACTATCTCTTTATTGTCGGTTCTTTGTTTACGCTACGCGGGAGCTGGTAAACGGTAACAGTTATCAGGTTACTTGAATGATTGTGTGTTGTAAACTGTATTCATGTTAGGTCGCTTGTTCAGGGCTGCTCTACTATCCCAGAGAGATCAAACGGAGGTCCTACAATGTATTCCATCGAATTGCAGTAATAACAGATGCTGTACGTTTCGGCGTAGTTTGCGCTCGCAAAATATTATTTGGTATTAAATCGTCTGGCGATTCACTGTCACTATTGCGATTAAAATCAGTCCAAACATTCAATAACCCTCTTTCTTCCGTTCTAAGGATATTTTGCCTGCTCGCTCCGATACTTTCCTCGTAATTGGAAGGTTCTGACGGCCATTCCTGATGATATGAACCTTTGTCTGATGCAGCGAGGCTACAACGTGTTTCTTCTGTCATGCTTTTCTTGTCTTCTGAGTTTTCCTCTTTTTTCGCTTTTTGAAGTTAGCCTACGGACATTTCCGCGGCCTGTGGGTTTCCATAGCAAAGTCATAACTTAGAAAACCGGGCTCTAACGACAAAAATATAACATAAACGGACATAGAACGCTTCGGGAAACAATAAATATGGAGGCTCTCCCATAAACAATCTTTCCCGCGAGAATCGTTCTGGATGGCTGCACTCGCATCAGTTAGCTGTCAATCAAAAATGAACTTTCACTTCCGGTAGAAAACGGTCATCCCATTTTCTTGGCGAATATTTGCTCTTTTTTCAAATTTCTTTTTCGGAATTAAAAGATTCCAAGGAAACGTTTATTTTTATGGAAGAAATAAAAATCGTAAATTTACCATTTTTAACGTACACGGTAACCTTAAATTATTGTCAGAGGATAGCTTTAAAGCTACGATCTGAAAGAAACAGGTTGGCTTTCGGGAAGCTACTCTAGAACAATGATTGGCCAGTCGATCTCATGAAAGACTACGAGTTCGAGAGTTTCGGTTTACAGGTACAACCAAGCAATAGTACCAACATTACAATATTACAAATTTTGGAGCATCTTTCCATTTTCCGTGACTTTCTGCGTCAAAAATGCCAAAATCGTTAAAGTAGAAACTTTTTAAAGCCGCTTCGGCACAAATAGCTCAAAATCGCGTATTCCTTCTCGCCCGCATGTCAGGCCCGTCTCTTTCCCACAAGTGATTTTGGCGAACGCTTGCTTCACTATGTCACGGTTGTCCAATACACCCAAACTGACTCGATTCGTCTTAGATAGTGAAGAATCGTCTCGATTCGACTCGAATCGTCCGTTGTGTAGTCGGTTCGACTAACTGGAAAGTCGATTTGCAAGACACTTAGAAAAAATCACACAAGAAGGCGAACAGGGAGGGTAGAAAACGTGGTCGAATCGACTCGATTCGACTCGAATCGTCCGTTGTGTAGTCGATTCGACTAACTGGATAGTCGATTTGCAAGACACTTAGAAAAAAATATCACGCAAGAAGGCGAACAGGGAGCGTAGGAAAAGTGGTCGAATCGACTCGGTTTAAGAACGAGGAAGGTTCATGTTATCTTCTTGTCGTTCCGTGTGCAAATCCTTCAGATCGACAACACAAGCGAGGAAGAAGGTTCATTACAATGTTCCTGTTTAGTGTCCATGTTATGCGTTCCTTGATATGTCTCATTGTGTCGCGCGCACATACTTGAAGGACTTTACGACCTGATTTCCGTTGAGTCGAATCGACTTTTAGGAATACGAATCGACTTAAATCGAGTCGATTCGAGTCGATTCGTCAAAATTTTTCACCTCCCTGCGCATTTATTCGCGACCTGACTTCTGGTAAGTCGAATTCCGCTAAACGGACTTCCGGTGAGTCGGAAGTCTTTGATCCTCGAGCTGACTCGAATCGTCTTTGCTTTAAGACGATTCGACTCAGTTTGGGTGTATTGGATATGAGTGGAGGCCACTATGTTGCGCTCGCTTAACATACTGAAGTTGTTGCTGTTGTTGCTGCAGTTGTTGCTGTTATTGTTGCAATGAAACCAGACACTTACTAACGGGCATTTGGAGTTTCTAATAAATTCAGTATCAGCTAACACTGAGAAACCAGTCATGTCTGGAATGCAAATTACATTGGTACTGTCAGTGCCAAGGCCTGTAAATCGGAGATCTCTCATAATACATCACTTTTAGGGCCTCGCACTTGCTTGTGTGCGGTACGTAAAACGGTTAAAAGTTGAGTTAACTTGAACTCACTGTAATTATGTAATTAATTATGATGTTTAAAATTCGTTTTATAGCATCAAATTATCTACAACAGCTTTCTCTTTGCTGGGCGCAACGGCAGTTAGGTAACGAATAATTATTTGTGGTACCTCGGACATATGACATCCACTTCGCTCTGGCACCATTGACGAATATATTTCTGCCATTATACATGCCGCACTGTACATCGCGGAAACTTGGACTTTCCAAAGGACACGCCTGTAAGATAACATCGCCTCATTAGGAAATTGATGTACATGTAGGGTGATGTTAGCAGCTGGTTATCCAATTGACCATGATTTCATTTATGGACAAAATGTTTATGAGATCGATCATGTAGTAAGCAAAGTGCACTTTATTCAGTTATAAGCATGCATGCTTGACAGAGGACATACCATCGCGATAAAAAGGTATCGTGAGTATTTGATAACAAATTATCAATTATCTGTTTTTACTTGTGGCAAACAGGAAAAAAAGTTCTGAGTCTCTTAATCTGAGGGGATGGAATGACAGAAAAATAATGAGTTTCCGACCGCCATCAAAATCTGTAGCTCGCCCGCGGGGGTGGGGGGGGGGGGTATTCCCTATAGTGGGCTATATGGGAGGCTCCGCCCGCAAGGGGTGTGCTTGCAGCATACTAAAGGGTGGGGGAATTTACTGTTTTAGTTTGTTAAAGGGTCGTCAAAATACACTTTAAACTGAACGAGATGGCTGCTAGAACAGTTCAGTGACTTTGCAGCACGGTTTTGTTTGTTACCTGTGTGTTACAGGTTTGATATTTCCTGGGCTGTTCCACACACAAGTCTCTGTTTCTCCTGATTAAAAAAAAATAACATTTTGAAAATACATGCCATATTACATTAAAGTCATATGAAGCAATATACCAAAGGAAAGTTGAATGAGGCAAAGATAGAAAAGAGCTTTTTTCGCATTCGTGCCTTTGACTTTCAAAAACGAATAAGCTTGTAATGGAGGCCGTGCGAAAGAGTATTTTTGATCAATAAGACTAAATTATGCGCATCTGAAAATGGTTTCCTTCGTCTCCTCTGCAGGCGCGTTCCAATTCATGCGAAGGACACCATGCACCATGTACTGTGTTAACATTTCATCCATATAGACCTTTCCGTTCATCACGACAGACCTTTCCGAATATAAATATTGTTGCTTTCCCTTAGCACAAGGGAAATGTATGATCTGACCCACAAGCACGCTTAGTTTTCTATATGTTAACATACTGCCATTGCTATCGTAAAAGTCCAACAAATGTTAGTTGTTTGACCTTGATTTAATGATTCTTTTCTCGTGAATTTGGTGATGGCCATGCATTTTCATCTTGTTTTACAAGCTGAAACTAAAAATCGTTCGCAAAACGTACCATGAGGAACGCGCTGACTGCTGACAATCGTAGTTACAACAGAGACGGATATTGTAAACGTTTGAATGCAGGGCTGTTAAACTGATTGCAGGGAATCCTAAGGAAATGACTTGTTCTAATTAAGAAACTGACGAAAACAAAGTATGGCTGTTACTAGAACAAGACTGATATATAATGTACCTTAGAATTCGTAAATCATACCGTTTGCATAGCTGACCTCTGAATTGTATTCCAATGCCACAAGTTCTTGAGCACGGACTCCAAACGGACCATTCGTAAAATTCCTCCTCAAACTCCGGAAGAAGACTTTCCTTTTCAGGCCTTTCAATGTCACCTCGCTTTTACGTGAAAAAGAAAAGGGCTAAATAAACAGTCATGTATCTGTCACACAGCCGCGATAAGGGATCTGGCTATCGACAAGTTAATGGCAATAAGGGATAACCCACTTGGTGATTATAAGTATACAGTCGAAGCTCTCGTAAACGACCACCTCGGGAATTCAGAAAAGTGGTCGCAACTAGAGCTGGTCGCCTACGAGAATAGGCTCTCGTAAGCGACCACATGACAAAACAATAGAGAGTGGTCGCTTATAAGAGCTTTGAGCGTAAAGCTTGGCATATGTTAATGGTTACTCAGTTTAATTTATTGCCTATTAAAAAAGACGTCCGCATAGGTACAAGTCAAAGAACCATTAGCACTTGTGTTATGTATTACTCTAAATTTGAACAAGAAAAGAGTGCTTTTAGTAAAGTGTTGACCGAGTAGTCGCTTACGAGAACTTAAAAACAAAGGAAAAAGCCCGATGGTAATTCAAAAAAGTGGTCGCGGTCGCTTACGGGAGTGGTCGCTTACGGGAGCTTTTGATTACAGAGTTTTGGTGACAAGTCAAACGGGGTTTCACAATCCTGGTCGTAACTAGAGCTGGTCGCTGACGAGAGTGGTCGCAAGGAGAACTTTGACTGTATTATGGATGAGGATGACAAAAGCACAGGAAAGGCGATTGACCCTCCCCCCCCTCTCTCTCTCTCTCTTACTCTCTCTCTCTCTCTCTTACTCTCTCTCTCTCTCTCTCTCTCTCTCTCTCTCTCTCTCTCTCTCTCTCTCTCTCTCTCTGAGAATTTCATCCTATTCTCACTAATTTGCTACTCGAGGTAATAAGTCTGCATACAATAGAAAACACTGAATGATGTCAGAATGTGGAAAATTAGATCCATATTTTCTGAAGTGTGAAGTTTAGTTTGGGATAAACGGTTCGTTGTCTTTAAGTCTTAAGGTAAACAAAGGATTTCTTCACGCAAATTAAGATTTCATAACCATTTTCAGGAGCCCATAGATATGCTCCTGCTATTTTAAATAAGAAGGATTTATTTTTCACTTTGTAATCTCTCACCGCAAAAAAAATATTGAACATAAGGAAATTTGCAATTGTGTTCACGGGTTTAGTTAGAATCGCGTGCCATGGATTCTTGGATACTTTTAAAGATCACTCAACATGGAAATCAATCACTTAAGAGTGGGCAATGAAGCTGATAATTCGGGTCAAACCAGACAAAGTTGTTATTGATGTTTTGTCTATCCTCTAAACAAACAAATGATGATAATGTCACAGCAATGGAAATAAACCTCCTCATAAAGAACAATGTGAAACCAAAAAAATAGTTAGACTCTCATTTTTAAGGGATGGATAGGGATTGGAGTGAGCAAAGGTGATCAATTACGTGCTCTAGCGTGTATAGGCGTATTTGCCTGGAGGGGATAAAAGAGTGGTTACAGTATTTTCAAAGCAATTTTGAAAAGAGATTTTCTCAGCGTGGGATAATAACACTGCATTCTTGAACTTAGCCAGCATTGTATTCGGTCGATCTCCGAGAATTCCAAGAGTTCTGGCAATTATAAACATATCGTCTGGTCGTCACATCTTTAAGCCATCGTCGATAAAGTTGTTTCCAATTGAAACGTTAATTTACAGGGATATAATGCAATCCCCATGATCGATAACAAATTTTTGTGTTCTCGTTTGCAAAAAAAAAAAAAGAAAAAAGGAAAGAAAGAAAAAGAAAAAAAAGACGCTGAAAAGATATGCGTGTTTCACGTACACCGAGAACCTTCAAACCAAAATGTATCGTTATTTCATAAATAAAAAATATTTGGACCAAATATGAAACATTGTAATTATTATGATAGACCCAGAGACAATATCAATCAAGTGAGGATTAGTCATGAACCTAGAATAACTCATCTACATTATAATTCTGTTTCGGTAATCCAGTTTTATCTTTGACCATTTTCGTCTCGGTTTTAATTCCCCTCAGAAAACCCAGACTTCTAGATTTCTCTGTCCCGATTGCAAAGAAACCTTTTTTCTTTGGAGATCGTTCAATGAACTTTGACTCCTTAGTCCTGACATTTTTGTCGTGAAGCCAGACAAATGGCTGCTTGCAGATTTTGAGCACCTCCCTGTGATACTGTTTATATTTTTTTATGTAGATATATACTGTTGTACGTTTAGGGCCTTTGGACGAAGTTACAAAGTCTAACCATTTAAATTACGATTCAACATCCTGTGCAGTGGTGGTGCTTAATTCCCTGAACAAGATCGTTTTGACTTTTGAGTCTGTGAATAAAACCCTAAAGCCTGACCATTCAAACGGAAGCTACCGAGAAGTACTTTCTGGGGTTTCTTTTCGTTGGCAAGTGTTTGGCAATTAGAAATGTATGGAAATGTTTCAAAGTTGTATTCTGGTAGTCTTACAAGGTATAGCCGACGTTTTCAGAGGATCTCCGTCTCCCGGAATAAAAGGCACGCGCGGTATTTTGGTTTCAGTCCATGAGCGACCATTTAATTTCCCAATCCCTAATAAACCAATATGGCTTTCGGGATTTGACTCCAATATTTGAGCTTACTAAACAAACATGACCGAAATGTCTTCAAGCTGATTTTAGAAATATTTATATTCAAAGAAAGAACTACAATATTTCATTTCGAATTTTACTACTGCACAGACAGGTACCGCAATTTAATCTGCCGTGCCCCATGTGAAAATCAAGGCCGGAAGGAAAACACATGACTGTTACTTACTCCGTTTATTGCTTTGGAGCATCCCAGCAGCACCATGATAACAAGACAAAGCCTAAAAAAAGCAACATTTTGAAATGTCTTAGCATTGACTGCCCGCGTGATTTAACGTACGTAATTAAGCAGACAATCATGTTTATTTCCTACCTCTTTGAAGCGTTCACGGTCAGCCCGCCAGCTTCCATCTTTGTTGTACTTACAACTCCTCCCGTGCGTGAGATACTCCTACATATTACAAATGGCTTCTCTGCTATTCCGGCTCCATCAGACAAAATATTCATAAACCATTATGATCATTTGCCGATGATAAGATTAGAAAGGTTAGTGACCTCTGCGACAGCAATATAAAATATAGTGATGATTGAAGTGACCTCAGTGGACCGGGAGGAGGTAATCCCACATGTAAAAGGTGACAACGAGTGCTCGTCATACCAACTTTTAATCTCTATATTTTGGTGGGGGGGGGGGGGGTGGGGGGGGGGGGGGTGGGGCGGGAGGCAATCCGCAGAAATGTGCATGGGTACGTATCGCCTGTTTTCCGGATTCTAAACTTATTCTCTGGCTGACCAATCTTTTAAGGGACTGTTCTAGGCCTCCATAAGCATGTAGACAGTGGGGAAGTAAATCGAAAATAAGAGGAAAGTGAGGATAGGAGGAGGGAAGAGCCAGAGAAAAAAAGGTCCCGCGCTTTATTTTGGATAGTGCCTTATCTCTCAAGTCCATGTCTATGGTGCTGTTCTATTTTTAAGTCATTTTGTCAAATTTGATCATTTGCTTTATTTTCGCGTTTGCGTTCTTTATCTCAGCGTTTCTTTTACGCTTGAGCCTGGAACCGAGCGCGAGCCTGAGCCTAAGCAAAACACGTTATATTCCGTTCCATTTATACCAGGGTACGTATACCAGTTTTTAGACCAGGCTTCGATCTAAAAGCTATTCTCGACTTGATAATCGTACCCATTCATACTCACCCATACCTCACCCGTACTGTACGTGTTTCACTACTTGCTCAACTGAACTACTGCTACTGAATCAACTACTGCGACTGAATCACCCCTTGATTCTTTGCCCCCCATCCCCTCCGCCTATGATGTTACAGATATATACTTCGATATATTTCGGATAACGTGAAACCTCTGTAGTTTTGGCAATTATATTTGGGGTGCTTTTCCAACACCTAAATTTTGCGAATTATATTCTTCGAAGGAGTCATCATGACTGGTACCAGAAAAATCTGCCGCTGAATTTGACGAGGCATAGAACATCAATGCCCGGAACGTACGCATGAGCTATAAAATATTTGTTGATTTAGCCAACTCATCTGTCATGGTTTTTTAATCACCGTCAATGCGGAATGGATCACTTATTCAGTTGGTAATTTTAATATTCCATGCCGTTTTTGTTTTTGCACTGAATTTAAAATGGAATTTCCCAATCAATGTTTCTTGAAGGAAGCCCGTCTTAAAGGGAGTAAGTTGTATTAAGCCTGTTTTCTCTCACAAGACAACCTCCAACAATTTTTGCGTGCGTGTTGGTACGTTTCATGTCTCTTAATAAAAGACACTCAAGCCAAGGATTAGAAAACCCATGCCACTTGGTGATCTGAGTTCTTTCACGTCTCTCTCTAAGTAGCGTGACTTTTAAACCAACAGTTAGTTTAGAAATGAAGCCAAAATCCAAATTTCTTCATACATCCGACTACGCTGGTAGCTTAGCATGATTGTTCACTTTCTAAGGAAAAGTGATCAAAAATAGCTGATGGCTACAGATTATAAGAAAGGAAGATTATCTCATGAAGGCTATTCGTTATTTAACTATGAGTACAGCATGACAGGAAAGTTGAAGTTTTTTACCTTCTTTCCTTCCAATGCTTGTCAAAGTAAAAAGTCAAAACAGAAGTAAAGATAAACTTATTGAGGCTCTAGATCATCTACTGTTGTTATTTTGTTTTAACATTCTTTCTATCGTTCTCTTTTGCAAACAGTCACTTCCGATGTGGTGAATAGATGTGCTGTGTGAAGAGCTGACGTAACCCACTCGTTCTGAATACTGGAAGTCGTTGAAGCGCTCGTCACTCGCACGTGGTTAAAAATTTCCTTGTGAACTTACTGTTGGTGGAAAGATTTTGGCAGGACATTTTTGAGGGTTGGTGAAAAGCGTACAACTCACCTTAGGATTCTCAATGTTATGTCAAACATTTGTATCAGTTTCATTTACAAATTTAATTAAACTAGTATATGCAAAAGGACTTTTTCTAGGTTACGATGTGGGCCGTTTGACTTTTTTGGGTTCATTTTTAGCCTGATGGGACTTTTTAGTGGTATAAAAATGTGGACTCATTCGCACCTCCCCCTCACCAATATCCGTATCTGACGAAGCCCTCCTGGGAAGAAGACAGTAGGTCTGTTGGCTTTACTTCTTCAAATTACTGACCTCTAAATTGGTTTTCAACGCATGACGCTCTATCGTGTATATTCCTTGTACTTGCATAGTTGCAGCTTCTAATTTCTAACGATTCAAACAAACGAGTAAGTCATGATCACTTGACTGAACTATAAATTAATATAGCCTATATTATCTTTATCAGTGTGCTATAAGTACAGTATTGTACTGTTTTTTTCTGTGGGCGCTGATAAAAGGCCTAGTTCAATCACATGTAGTTATGACTGAAAACCAATAATTAAAAAATTCTGTTAAATTAACAGTGAAAAATTGTGTCTGTACAGAGGCTAGAACTAAGACCAAGGAGAAGTAAAGGTATACGCTATATCTTTAGTAACATACAAGATAGTTGCTTACTTCAGGGGCATATGGCTGGCTTCAAATAAATTTAGCAAAAGAGATACATTGTGATGTCATTACTGCAGGAATGAGGGGAACTCACCCTATTTCCATAAGGGATATGCATGAAACAACCATTCAAATACTTGCTGAGATAGATAGTCCAGTTTAGATTGACGTCATATCATCATTATAGGAAAGTACACTTTTCTAACAGAGTGAGCGCTAGGTGGTTATAAAGAGCACGAGGGCCAGGTATGTGTATTTTTAGGTGACAGAAATTTTCCTTTCACCCGCGGGCCTGTCACGCAGTTCAGTAGCTTAGTACTTCTAACCAAGAAAACAAAAGAAAGAGCTGAAACCTAACCACCCAAAGGTCCGTTGTTGTACTAGACATAATTCAAATAAAATGGACATGTTTACGGTATTCCGTTCTAGCAGAGAACCTGGCTTTTTACAGTGGGGACAAACAATTCTCATTTATTTCTGTGGCATTCACAGCCCTTGACAGGCTCTTCTAAGATGTCAATGTGTTATTGCGTGCACTTAATCTGACCTGAACAATTTGCTGCTGCAGTAGCTTTTTAAAGAGTGGCAAAAACGTCGAGCTAAAAAAATCGCAGATGTTGCGAGCATCGTACACAATTGGGTTGGCGTGGTGAATTGAGATGTTGGTTATGTCATCATCTCTGATTTGCTGCAACTGGCATTTCTTGTTCCAAATTCGTAACTTCGTCGATGGCACGTGCTTCAGTTTCTAGCATGAAAATATATAGTCGATCGTTTCCCGAGTCCAATCATTTTGTTTTATACTAAATCAATTATAATACCTGTCTGCAGGCTGCGCCTCGTTGGCTACTTGCTCAAACTCGGCCTTGCAGTTAATCAAGTTTATTTATGCAGAGAAACAAAGTATGGCGCCGGTTATGGCAAGGTTAAGGACTACACCAAAATCTTATGGCTCAGTCAATTCCGAGCGTGACCATTCCTCCTCCCCCCACCAGGCATTTGTCGTTCTCCAGGGTGGGGCATTTGTCATCAGTGCATGGTCTGCCCGGGGATGGGGCATCTGTCGCCGATTTATTCAAATAGAGCGAATTTCACATTTTTACTGCTAAATTTCTGCTTATTTTATTAGTTCTTAAGAAGAAGGCATTGCATATTCTTATCAAAAGAGATTAGTCAGTTCAAAAGCCACGTATTATTATTTTACTAGCCCCCTCCCCTCTCAATTTGTTTCCATTAGCTTAGCCCACAGGAACAAGGACACCTGTTTTCTGAAAAATAACGGCTTCGATACCTCCTTCCCCACTCCTCTGTCACCTTTATGTTAGTTTTTCTTTTCCAGTACTGCGATGGGCGATTTCAGAAGGAACTTGGCATGCAATCGAGTTCCTCCGCCATCCAGTGCCGAACTCGGATCGGTGAAACGGACAGATATTGCACTGCATAAAAGCTGGTTCTTGTGCACGCAAGCCGATAAGCTTTGCCTCGCTTTCATCTCCAGAGAATGATCAAGCGGACTGATGGCTACTTATATCTTTCTGACATGTGAATAAAGGAACAAGTTCAGTCGACTGTTTTTTTTCTTTCTCGACCGTCCTGGGAACACAAACTGCCGACGACGGATTAAAAAGAACAAGAAAGAAAGTTTCGCTCACGCGAAAAACCGACAAAAAAGCGCTAACTCGCGTTGCTGTTGAATTCAGGATTGTAGTTCGACACGCGGGGAATGTAAAATACACATATAAAATGCAGTTAATCTACAGAATTACGTTAACGTTACGCATTCGAGGATACTCTTCCCTGCAAGCAGAGGTTTCTTCACCGCCCTTTGTTCCGGCGGGCGGATGAGTAACCTCTGCGCAAAACCGTACGATTTCCTGTCTTGCATGCGCAATATTCGTCACTCTCATCGTCACTTCCTGTCTTTAACATTTTGCACGTGCGCTCATACGTCAGCTTCACCAAAACCTGTCAACTTCATGAAAACGTAACTTTCAAAGGGTTACTTTGAGCATCACTTTGCATTCTGGATAAATGTCAGTACCAAATAAAGGTTTAACAATTGCTGCCTTGTCTTTCCGCTGTTTTTCTGAGCTGGGAGAAGTTTGGGAAAAAAGATATGTGCAGAGCTGACGCGTAGAACAAATTTGAAAGCGTATCACAGCGCGCGCACTTTTTGACAACATTCACAGCATGCGTAAGCGTTAAACTGGTTGACAGCCGGTATATTCGTATAAAATCCTGGCCCCAGTTGTTCAAAAGTTGGATAGCGCTATCCACCGGATAAATCTCTATCCAGTGGATAACGCAATTGGTTTCCCTAACACTTATCCACTGGATCGTGATTTATCTGGTGGATAGCGCTATTCAACTTTTGAACAACTGGGGCCTGGACGGCGGCAGATCAGAGAATCGGAAAGAAAGTCAGAAAATCCTATCGCGATCACGTGCACTGGTCAGGATGTATGCAAATTTTTGCATCGACTTGTAACCGCTCGACAGGTAAACAACTGAAACAACTGCAAGATGGAAAATCTCCCGATGGACGCTTGAAGTAAGGGATCATGAATGTAAAGGATCATTTAGCAGATTTGACGGGAATATTTTGTCCATGGCACAAGGAGAGGAAAGATATAAAGAAGCAACATTGTGACGTTTCGGTTGGAGAATGTTCGCTGTTCGGTGAAATTGAAGAAGAGCGGTACACGTACATATGAAACGTTCGGAGAAAGCAAACACTGTGAACCACTAGGAATAACATATCCGTGTACAGTTTAGTATATTTAACTTGTTTTATGCGTCAACGTTGCCAATATCTGCCGATATTACCAACTGAAGGAATTCTATGCCAGGTCACTCTTGGTCACGCAATCATCAGATGGTGTGATTTTGCGCTTTCTAAGCACGATTTTAAAAAAATTTCGTGAGTATTCTAAAATCATTTGCCCAAACAAATCTTAACATAATTCGAAAGTACAACATCATTAGTCTTTAAAACCTAAGTTTTATGAAATTCCAAGTCAAGGCACATGGTCAAATTAAACTCGCCGTTCTTTTTGACCTATCGATTGAGGTAACAAAAAGAAGCCTTAATCTTTTTTTATTCCCTTGAACACTACTATTAGTCTTAAGTTTATAAAATCATAAGGTTTGGACGACGAAGAGTCATACAACAAATTGGTAGTATTACAGTCTTCCCCGGTTCAATAGTTTTGATACGCGAGTCGAGTGAACTTGAAGGAGTTTTTACCCTTCCTGGTCTGGCAAAATCGAGCTTAGAGCTGTGAACGGAGCTTTTCGTTTTTCTCAGAAATGAAGAGTTATTTCACGGAAAAAACTACACAGCGTTTGTATACTTACAAAGGGCTACCACCATGCAAAACAAAAGCGAATTTGAATTTTCAAGCTTTGCCGCTCAATGTTTGATTTTTGTACGGATTTGCTCTTAAGAGCGAATGTTACCAACGGTCAAACATTTGGTGGCAACAGCTCAAAAATCAATTCCGCTCATATTCTTATGTTAGGTAGACCTTAATGTGAAACAAATCACTGCATAGTTCGTTTGGCTGAATATCGATTTGTTTTCAAGAAAATCGATACTATCGTTTTCAAGAAAATCGGTGCATGTATATGCTAAGTCGAGTTAATAGGATAAAACACCTTCTGGACAGTAAAACTCTTATTTTTTTAATAAATGCCTTTGTTTTTAGTAAATTATATTATTGTTCTACTGTCTGGAGCAACACGACAAAAGAGAATATAAGAAAGCTCCAATTAGTTCAAAATTTTGCATGTAGGATTGTTTTTAGGTTTGAAAAAGTATGACCATATTACTGAAGGCCTCAAATCTTTGAATTGGATAAGTGTAAAAGATAAATTGCTTTTAAACGATTTAGTAATGGTTCATAAATGTCTACATGGGCAAATGCCAAATTACCTAAGTGATAAATTTATAAAACGCTCAAAAATACATGATAGAAATACTAGGAAAAAAGATGAATTGAATTTACCAAAATGTAGATTAAAAATAGGTCAGCGGTCGTTTGCTTTTCGAGGCGCCAAGTCATATAATGACCTCCCAGACGATATTAAGAAAACTAGGGACACAAAGCATTTCAAGAAGAATTTATATAACTATTTATTAAAACTTTAGAGATTTCCCCGTTATTAGCTTTTATTATTTCGAAATTTTTAATTCTTACAATAGTATTTTATATTTTTTAGAGAAGATTAGTATTTTCTATAATATATTTTTTGTTATTAGTTTATTATTATTTGTGTATTTATAGCGGAAGAGCCCCTTTGGGAGCTATAATAAAGTATGTATGTATGTATGTATGTATGTAGCTGATAAGACGAGTCTGAAAGAAATATTAGTATTTTTATGAAGAAGAAGGTCAGTTTAGTAAAGAAACATCATTTGATTTATGATTGGCTCACACTTGTTTTAAGAAGAGACATGCAAAGTTAGTGAATCTTGGAAAATTTTTTTGAGCCAAAATTGCTCCCAGGGGGGTCCAACTTAAATTGCCTGTCACGTGACCAAATTAGTATTAGAAGACAAAATAATATCGATTTGATTACTTGCTCATGAGTAGCTTTTAGCAGGAAAAGTTTGAGATAGGGTTGCTTCTGACCATTTCCAAAAATCTTTGAACCTCTCGTGGACTGGCTCTTAAATACTAGAAAGACATTTATCACGCTCTGAGAGCGAACCTTTGTACCAGATAGCAAGTAAGTAAGATAATATATAGATTTAACCAAGCCTAAAAGCGGAGCCCCAATTTTTTTTAATTACTGGAAGTTATTCTTTTTTTAAAGTAATTACCAAAACAAAACAACAGCAACAACAAGAATAAAAAACTAAAAAATAAATAATCTGCTCCCCTTGAGGGTCGAACTGGCGAGCCGCCAATAGAGCGTTTCATATGATGTCATGGCGGCCATATTGGTGTACCAAAAACAATGAAACAGCAGCCATATTGGTCTACCAAGCCAATCCTGTGAGAGTTGAAGTCTTTTCTTATGTAAACACTTTCTTTTGTTCCAATAAATTTACATAGCTGCTGGTCATGCGAGTGAAAACGCTCTATACCGCCGGAATGAAAAGGGATAATGTTAACCACTATACAATTCGTGCTAAGCTTTAAAAAAAAAAGGTTTTTCAAACGGCGACGGTGGTCATGCGATTTTCCGCCAAGAAAAACGCCGGTTGCCTATAAGCAGCGCGCGATTTCCGCCAAGCCAAAAAAAAAAGGTATTCTCCATCCCCCCTTCGGATTGTCTTGCGACTGCTCTCCCCCTCCCCCAGAGTCTGTACGGGCGGACGGACGGACGCTGACATCAAAACCAAAATTTCTCAGATCCATAGATTACCAAATTTCCTTACCAATGGTGCTCCGCTGGCGTGCTAGCGCGCGGGTGCCGCTATAAACAAAGAAGCACTGTTAATTTCACAGAATTTTATTGATTTTCCGTCATAACTAAAGCTTTGGCTACCAGTGGTTCAATAACAAAAATTATCAGTCACACATATGCATTTTTGGCCTTTTTGCGAATTAAAAAAAAAACGATTCGAAGACCTTGCAAAAAAGATGAGGAAAGAATGTTTAAAGGTTAATAACACAGCTTAGGCTACGACAAAGCCTGCATAAACCGTGCACGAAGTTATAATGTTAGGCTGCCGTTTCCTGATTCTTGTTTTATAATTATGAAAATCATCATTGAAACTGCATTATAACATAGCTAGCAAATCCACGCATTCAAATTCACCATACGTAAGAGTGCCCCATAATCTTGTTGACTGCACGTTGCTGGCGTGAGCAAACTTAACCTGATTTTTTTCTGTCTGTAGAGGCCAAAAGTGTCTTCTCCGCGAGCATCTCGGCGAGTAAATGACCAAAAAAAATCACTTTCGGCAGAGTTAGACTAGGGAGAAATTACAACAGCGGAAAGCCATAGGGAAGCGTTTAATAGCAAGTGTCACACGTAGTCGGTGATTCACTACTGAAATCAAGCTAACTAAACACAGAACAAAGTAAGCTGTGAAATTGAAAACCAGAAAGGGTGACAATTTTTTTCGGATATACCATACAGAATAACGTAGGTTTGCCTGCAGTCGATGTAGCTCTGAGTTCAAGTAGCTCCAAAAGTCCAAATAAAATAGGATGCCATGTAAAGTAAGTTGAATGATCGTACATTGCGCCTCTGAACCGAGAACCACAACATCTTGTGATTTGTGTTCCCAGATAGTAGGCTGGTGAGTTCTAACGTTTCTCACTTCAGTAATCTGTTTCTGAGCTGTACTAGAACTTACCTGTTCAAGTTCAAATTCTGTCTTCAGTTCGATCAAAAAAGTGCAAGATGGCTACGTTGTGGGAACGTATTGCAAACTCGTTCGTTTCAACTCTCGCAGCTACAATGGTGGAATCATACAGCTTCAATCCAGTTTGGACGTTTAATACAGCAACTTTTCAGAAAACATCAAACCACATTTTAGAGCCAACAGTTGGGAGACTTTTTTCCAAGAATTATTCTCGGGCGTTCAGTTCGGTGCAGTTTCGGATTGATTCCTTGATTTATTCAGCTTTGCAGAGAAGAGTCGCAATTCAAGGTCTTAGTTTTTTTTTTCTTTCAGTAGTCATCTCCATGGGTTTTCCTTGTTCTTTCTTGATTTTTATGGTGACTAGTGATCGAGTTTTGAATCATTTGTGCATTCGTATTGCTTATTAAAAATTTCAACGGAAGCGAAATGGAACGGCAGCATTGTTCAGAACAAAAACTACACATAGTAACTTCAGTTTCATAATCGTTTAGTTTTTTTTTTTTCACAATCGTTCCGTTTTCGCCGTGCATTTCCACTGGCTATGTTACAAGACGAGCTTTCAGCCGCCCAAAACCTATTATGCAAATTAGCTGAGGGCACATTGAATGTGCCCTCATCTAATTTGCATAAGTAACTTTATGCCATGGTTTGACACCTTGTAGCTTCATGAAGATGGGATGAGGTGTTATTTCAATTAGTTGTGTGCTGTAAAAGATGACACTGCTGAGTGATGTTTATTACAATTCATTGCGGATAAAAATAATTTGGCTTCTTAGTCACTGTGTTTAGTAGCCTGCGTAGCTGGCGGTTTTTTCCCTCGCGAAGGCAAAAACGAGCGCGAACAATATCGCATCCTACGCTTACTAATTTAATAGGCTAAGGTGGCAATAATGATTACGACAGGGCCATGATGTCGAAAAACATTTATTTTAATTTTTCGGGGTATTATTTGCCTTGCTCCAGCACCAAACACTACAAGCTAAGGCTTAGGCGAGATGATACAATACATCGCCTATTTAAGCCAGTTATTATCGCTCGATCACTTTTGATTGCTGCAACGACAGAATAAGCCAAAGCGCGATGTTATACATTCCGCTTCCAGGTATCTGCTACCCAGGGAAGACAGAATAAGTGAAAGCGCAATGTTAGTCATTCCGCTTCCAGGTATCTGCTACCCAAGGAAGACAGAATAAGCTAAAACGTTAGTCAACATTCCGCTTCCAGGTATTTGCTACCCAAGGAAGACAGAATAAGCTAAAGCGCAATGTTAGACATTCCGCTTCCAGGTATTTGCTACCCAAGGAAGGCAGAATAAAGCTAAAGCGCGATGTTAGACATTCCGCTTCCAGGTATCTGCTACCCAAGGAAGACAGAATAAGCTATTAAAAGCGCGATGTTAAGCATTCCGCTTCCAGGTATCTGCTACCCAAGGAAGACAGAATAAGATTAAGCACGATGTTAAACTTAACGCTTCCAGGTATATTCTACCCAAGGAAAACTGAATAAGCTAAAGCGCAATGATAGCGATCAAGTTTCCAGGTACAGCATATTATCTAAGGAAATCAGAATAAAGAGCCCGATGCTAATATTTCGTCTCAAGGTATGCACAAAATCGTAATTGTGATTGCTACTTACGAAAGGCCTCTTGTCTCTTTTTGTCTCGATTTCATAGCATCGTAGATCGGTCACGTCGTTAAGACGCAACGATTTTCAAAACCTCGTATTTCCCGCCAGCATGGTGTTACACGCAAAACACAAATGCAATATCATGTTTTGAAGAAAACCTGATATTACCCAAGATGTCGCTACAATAATTAGGTTGAAAACCGTTTATACTTGAAATACAGTAAGTAAAATATCAAAAGGAAAACTCAATAAAGCTGGGGAATGTTAATACATGATACCAGTGTAGCTCGAATAAATTATAATCGGAGTCATGAAAGCGCCACGTCCCATGCGTCCTCTAACATGCATTTCTTCACATAAAAATCAAAAGCCTTAGTCTAAAAACTGATTGATGTCGGGTTCTTTGCTCGACCTACATACAAATCAACGCAACTTAATAAAGCAAATTAACATGCGGAGCTTTCTAAGAGGCATCGAGGAGAATTTGCAGGCTTACGTAAATAAACAATAAATTCCCGCCAGATAATTCTCACACAAAATTATGATTCTGTTTTGACAGCCTGCCCAGGAAAATCTACTAAAATCACCCGGTTTTGGTTGCCACAAAGGACTGTGGTGGCGGTCTAGCAAAGAAAATATATTATAAAACTGAAACGACGAACATCATTACAAACGGCGTGACAAGACTGAATAATTCTCTAGTTCTGTTTTGGGTCTCGTTTCCTGGCGTATGGTGACAAATCGTGCAACTTAAACCCTTTCTGTTGTTGGCATTCGACAAAGCCAGAAGAAGGTTAACCGAAAATCAGACTTACTAACCTTAAAATTCCCGCACTTGCGCTGACTACGCTCGTTCTTTCCTGTAATAATTTTTGCTTTACGACGTGATCGCTTTTCTCATAATCTTAATGTATGTCACGCTGTTAAATAACCGCACGGACACATGCCGACCGCACGTGTTGATATAATTCTTTACATTGCTGACAGAAATGATTCGCGTCAAATAACGCTTTTAATGAGTACATGCTGCGAATTTTTTTCATGGCATAAGTTCCTCGGCAATGCTCAGCTCTTCTGCGCAGCAGCGGCTTTCAATGGAGCCTAGCTTGAGGGCCACTAGGAGAAGCACGAAAAAAAATCTGTCAGATGGAATGAAGCCACGGATTTCTCATGCAACCAGCCAAATATATAGAATTGGAGTTTTTAGATGGAGCATTGAAATGAGACTTATTTGTAATTCACTTATTTGTAATATCACAAGAGCGTGATTTTACAGGTCAGTGCATGCCTAGAAAAATATAGAAATGAATTATTTATTGTAAAGAATTTCAATAAGCACGTTTTCGAAGGAAGAAAGAAAGAAAGAAAGAAACAAAGAAAGAAAGAAACAAAGAAAGAAAGAAAGAAAAAAATACAACTCAGACAGGATGTTTTTGCTTAAGAGCGTTCCTCTTAAGAGGAACTGTTATGAAAAGGCACACTTGTTCCTATAACAGTATTAAGAGATATTGGCCGTACATTTATATCAGCAGAACTACGGTTAATCCAGAGGGATCTTGTTCCATGATACACAAATGTTTGCCATCATCTCTGGACAGAGATGATGACACACATTACGTTAAGAGTGCTTTTGGTTTCCGTTGAGTTTGCTTACTGAATTTAAGAGCATTAATTTCATAGATGTCCTCGAAACTCTAAGAATGAAGAAAGAGGTCCAAAACAGTCCTCTCTTGATTAAAATCTGACTTCTTGAAAGGAAACTCTCAGAACACCGCCAAATCCGTAAAATCCGCCGCATTTTAGAAAAAAAAAAAAAAACAAAATCACCCTGTCAACTTCCACCTCAAACTGGAAGTACAAAGGCCAGCAAGAAATCTGTGGTTAGGGCGGGATTCACGGATTTTACGGAAACTTTAAGCTGCAAACATCTTTGAAGAGAATATATGAATATATTACATACATAAGATACTTGCAGTTAAAAAAGGAAGTATTAAATCATGTATGTTCTAAATATCCGTGAAATCCGTAAAATCTGCCGCATTTTAGAAAAAAACCAAAATCACCCTGTCAACTTCCACTTCAAACTGGAAGTACAAAGGTCAGCAAGAAATCTGTGGTTAGGGCGGGATTCACGGATTTTGCGTAAATGTCTTATACAAATATGACTTAACCCTTTCAATCCCATTACCAGTTCTCATTCTCCTAACCGATAACCATACATTTCTTTGTTGGCCGTTCCTGAGAATTTGGTGTTAAATCAAGACCGTATTCCCGAATTAGTCCATGGGCCAGACCAGATTTCGGTACCAAATAGAGGGACAAAACGTGAGTGCTATCAATTGATAGTCCTCCCTGAGGTGTTTTGAAATTGGTATGATAACCTTTCTAGAAAAGTAGCTTTTACGTAGTTTTTTAAATTTGAAATCTCTCAGAATACCCATTTAGCATGGAAACGAGGCTGTGCATAAACCTCTTATAAATATGGGACGAATGCAGTTTTTCGGCACTTTTGATGGTAAAAAGGAAAACTGCTGTATATTCTTTTATCGGATTTGGTTAAAAAAGGAATGTTACGACAATGAAAAAATTAAAAATGGGAAATCCGCATGACCGTATGGGTTGAATCCAACATGGTGGTTCCCTTGACGGGTGAGTAGTGCTTCGTTGTGTTCTAAGTTTGGATATTTTTTACAGCCCTGTTGTTTTTGGAGAATAACTAGCTATTAGGCAATTAGATAAATGCACAACAGAGCCAATTAGGTGAACATTGAGCTTTTACAGCAAGAGTTTTTTATCTCGTGGTTGCAATAGCAACCAAGAGATTATGTGACCACTTTGGTGCATTCCTGTGCTTACAGTATTTCTGTGACCAGTTGTGTAAATTCGGTGTTGTTCATGTGATGTTTGCCGTGCTTTCGGCCCTGTCGGTTATGTTTTCGTTATTTTTAGGCGTTCATGTATCAGAAAACTTAGGGTAATGGATTTCTCGCTGATTATATACTTTTGGAGGGATTAAACTCGTGTCGTTTATCAATGATTTCACGCTTATTATTGTTATTATTATTATTATTATTATTATTATTATTATTACAAGTGAGACCGGAAAACAATATTATAATTATTAGTTAATCATTAGTAATACACCTCTCATCAAATTAGAACCAGTGTTTCACAAATTTTAAATAAGCCTCTGTTGTAGGTAATATAAACTTAAATATGCAATAAATGCTTTATTCAATAAGTGATTTGAAACCAGGATACTATAGTGCAATACGTTGTGTACTACTCTACAGTGTAAGACGCTCTCATACTCATATTTTTCTCCTTATATGGTAAAATGACGCTATAGTTGAATCATAAAAATGATGATGATGATGATGATGATGATGATGATGATGATGATGATGTACCTTATTTACTTGTATTAATTCCCCGGGACGTTTAATTAATAGCAGGAAGTAGTAAACCCTAAAACATCCTAGGGCATTGCTTTCTTTCTTGACTGTCCAATAGTGGTAGTTACTCAGAAGGAGTAGCTTACTGGAGTTGATATGAAATATAATTTAAATTACTTAAAAGCTCTAATAGTCCTGTCTCTAATACACCTTCTTACCTACTACTTGCTAATTACAATAAATTATTTGCTTACAATTATGTCATGACATTGGGACTTGAAAATTATTTGACGTTTCGACTGATGCCGGGTATTATTTTACTGCCAGAGGAAGATGCGAAGAAGTGCAGCATTATGCATGGAATTACTTACATGTAATTCAGGTGAATCAATTCATTCATCTCTTTTAAGTACCAATCAGTCAATCAATCAACCACTCATCCAACTGGCTGATAAATCAGTCAATCAGCCAATTAAAAAATAAATCATTCAATCGATCAATCAATTAATCAGTCAATCAATAAATCAATCTCGAGACTTTAGTTCTTTTTGGTTTGATAATTTGTCACTAATAAGCATTGTTACTGATTGCCATAATCTGGTACCAAAGAAAAACAAAAGGAATAGCCTCTTCCTAAATCATTCAGAATAGTCTGAAACCTAACAGGCAATGAACTGACAAAGTGGATCAGACTGTGGTGAATCAGTCAATCGATATAGTTTTCCCCATAAAGAGAATTCAATCAAATAAGTCTGGCTCTTTATTCCTGGGATAGTAGTGGGGTGGGGGGATACTCCCCCAAAAAAAGATATGGGGCAGGGTGTGCTCATCAGATATTTTGAAGCAGAGCCCTGAAAGGTGTACTCCAGGATTCATTCCATTTTCATACATCATCCACTTAGTAGTACTGAGGGGTCAGTCAAACTAATCAATGACATCAAAATATTAAGCAGAAAAAGACAAAAAAATATATAACCTTATTTCAAAACTGCTCTTCAAATTTTTTATTTGAATTGATAAAGTGTGTCTGGGAATATAGCTAAAAGTACAAATTTCTTAACCAAACCCTCATAATAAACTGCCATATTTTCCTGACATCAAGTTGATGAAAAGAAAACCTGTAAGAAAAACAAAGCAGATTTTAATTATCGCAATTACCAATAGTAGGACAGTCGGTGTGCACGCGCCAGAGAAAAATGAGAGACTGCTCGTAGTCTATGAGAATGGTACCAACTTGGGCCAGTACGACTTTAGATCGACTCCAAATGCTTACCTCTGTTTACACGAAACATACAAAACATGAAGCTAGTATAAAATAATTATCATCTTAGGCTGTGTTTGCACGAGTGATTTCATCCCAAGATGACTTTCATATTGGTGACTGGTCATTTACCTATAAGTTTTTACATAGGTTGGAGCTGAAATGGTGTTTACCCCAGGACGATTTCATCCCGGTGCTGAAGACCGGGATGAAATCATCCCAGGGTGAACACATTTCAGCTCCAAATCATGTAAACATTTACAGGTAAATGACCAGACACCGCGATGAAAGTCACCCCGGGATGAGATAAAAGTCATCCCGGGATAAAGTCACTCATGTAAACAGGGCCTTAGGCTGGTTTAACTCATCACTGCTGCTGAACCAATATGAATGACTCAGAACGGTTTGAAATCAGACTGGGGAGAAACTTAAGCATGAACAGGGTTCCAGTTGGTCTGAGATATTTGTTTTGGGTATGCACATTTAATAAGTGGCGTTGGAGCATTCCAAGCCGTTGGATAATAGATAAACTGGATTTTTAAGGATGGGATGGTTGCGGACCATATTAACACAAACAGAGTTTAGATTGGTCTCAGGTAAACACTTCATCCAGTCTGACTTTCAGACCGGTCTCATGCAAACAAAATGGTACCAGTCTGAATTTGCACCGGTCTCATGAAATCAGGGCATTACTGCCCCTGGGTCTCCGAGGATGTTGTTAAACATTCTTGAGAGCTGTTCAACTTTAGGCTAAGGGGGTGTTTACATAATTCCAACATGATTTTCATTCTGGTACAAGTTCCTCCCGATTTCCTCTTGTTTCTCTGTATTTGTTTAATGATTACAGCACAAAATCTCATAACTGTTCAAGTCATACCTGTGTGAGCTTGCCCCAGTAGTGGTACTGGGTCACAATAATCACTGTGGTACGGAAACCCATACATGGTATAACTATTTGATTCATTCTGCATTAAGTTTTAACCCTTTAACCATCAAGAATAAATCTTACATCACCGTGAAAAATGGAGTTTGTAACTTAAGTGGGTATAAGGTTTTCATCACCTACCCCAATGGAAGTCTTGATGGAACATTTATGTAAATGTTGTGATTTAATTTTATCCTTGGTTCAATTTTTATTTTCCTTTGTGAGTATTAGGATTGCCAAATTTTCTTTTTCTGAAAAGGCTGTTTTAGCCACCCAGTCTTCTATGTGTTTACATGACAATATAAAAGAGATCATGCTCAAATTCCACACTACAGAAATTTGTGCTTGTTCTCACACACTTTAAGGCAGATGGTTTAAATATCTCGTATATTTGAATGATTTTAAAACTGTTTAACTGGGTTCAGAAATTGGAATCAAACACTGCTGTATGCATATTATTGGTTTAATTGTGTTCAACTACCGAACCCAAATTAAATCGATCATTGCATTTGACCCAGTTTATTTTATTGAACAGTAAGATAGTACGTAAGCTGGGATAATTATATGATTGATATCTTCCATGTGCATACCTTCACTGCAAGAAAAGCTGCATCACTGATCACTGCTGACATATACATGTCTAGTATAGATAAAAAAGGATCAGCGAAAACAACAACTTCAGGGCTAAAAATTGACAGTCTCCTGGTTGCCAGTAGCAATTTAAAACTGACCAGGGCCACTAAAAGTTGGGGTTTGTTTTTATTGACATGTGACTCCAGTCTTACTTAGAGTTCTACAGTATGTGGTACTTTTTCCACATGATTATTGGCGAAATCCCTGGATAAAAGACTTACTTCTCACCCGGGTTGGGAGGGGTCTATTCAAGTAAATATGGTTTTAAATTTTTTGATTTAGACTAGAGGATTTTGAAAGCCACTTTATCTAAATGGCCTGGTCCACTATACTAAGCGAGCAAGTGAGAAGACCCTGGGGACGAGGTTGGAACTCAAGGATACTGGCCCGAGTTGCAATTCAATGATTCAAGTACTGAAGTTAATTTTTCCCCTGCAAATTATGGAATAACTTAATCAGTAAAAGTGGAGAATGAGATGTACAAAAAAATTACATCCACCTGCTTTGAACTCGATTTTCTTAAGCATATTTTCCCAAAAGTGATCAACACATAACTTTTAATAAACGTTTTACATGTACCTAATTCGAAATTTAAATTTGTTGTTTGTCATCAAATCATGCCAACTATAGCTTTGAACCTTACTTGATCTAAGAAACATTCGTGAGACATTAGATGTATATAAATAATTTGCAAGCAGTGAAGAAAAGCCCAGCTAATAAACAAATGGAGTTGGAGATAAAATGAAGTATGTTATGTGTTATGTTATGTTGTTATGAGATGTTTACAACACGTAAGCTTAAATGATGCTACACAAAATAATTTAAGCTTATCTGCCAGTAACAACATTAGGAGAATAGCCTGACCTTCTTGCCTTAAGCAATAGCTGTTTGAAACATTAATTTTAACAGCAACGCTGTAATTAAAGTTACTGAAAACATAAAGGATGCGATGCTACACTTTTACTTGGCCAACAAATAACATACGATTCACAGACGAGTGTACAAAAACTACATCACTACAGATAACGTTTATTTAAAGGCTTACGAAACTTAATAAGCTTTAGTTACCAGCCTAAGTGTCTATCTTTCGGCTTTTTGCTACCGGAACGAAAATGACAAATTATTTAAGCACTGGACTAACGATAAGTTAGTCCATGATCGATCGTTCTCAAACTCATTAATAATTCAGAAAGAGAAAACAAAGGAAATCACTACCGTGACGGTGGTTTGGAAACCGGATCTTAATTAGCATAAAGTTTTGCGAACTTCTGCTTTGAATTTCTCCAAGAATTATGAATGGTTTGAGAAGCCATATCAAATACTCGAAAGAGTGTTTCATCAGGTATCCAAACACCTCGAAGTCGGTTAAAAAAACTCGGCTGCGCCTCGTTTTTTCAACCCACTCCTCGGTGTTTGGATATCCTAATGAAACACTCTTTCTCGTGTTTGATATATTACGTAAAGCCCTGCTAATATATTACGCTGTTTACCGAAGACAATAAAAAGCTATAATTACACGTACCTGACGTGAGCAATGCAGCGAAAAATGAAGTGCTGTCCTCTTTCCGAGAAACCATTAACAATTCTTAAGCAGAAATGGACCACAGAAAGTTAAAACACCTTTTCACCCCATTTTTCAGCTTTTGTCGCTAGCTTTGCCGCCGCGCCTAAAAGGTGTGCACCAGTCTTCCTGAGCAATCCGTGACATTGGTGCCCAGTTCTCCGCGTGCCTGCAAATTCACATCCCTAAGCTATATGAAGACGAAGTTTTTAAAAAAAACTGTTAACGTAGTTAGAAAGAGCATAGTTTGAAACCTAATATGCTGATTCGTTTTTACATTTATATTAAAACCTCACTAAATAGGGGATTATCAAAAGTTTAAGGTTCATTTTTCAGTGTGCTTTTTTCAAAAGGAAAAATAATAATGGACGTTTTTGAATAACCTGCAATTTTTTCTGCAATATTACTATGAGAAATTACGAATTTATTGAGCTTAAAGCAGTTTTAAAGTGATCTGTGCGCTCTGGTCACGTGACCAATGACGTCACAACAGTGAACATATCATGGTCGTTACTTTCATGCGAGGTTCTATTAACCAGCCAAGCTTTGTTTCTCTCCCCCTTAAACTAACACAGCTACTGACTCCTTACCAGTCCCCTGGGAAATGCTCCTGTACAGAGCCACCTTAACTTTCAAATGCCAGATGTCAACTGGCAATTTCCATATTGCCCATTCCAATGACTATCAGGGCACGTTATCTGCTTTTGAATTGATGGAGGTCTGTTCTTGCAGTGAGCTAAAACATATTTTTTGCCATAGTCACGTGAATAATGACGTCATCACCCTAACGTTAATATGAGGGATAACTTTCACGAAGTTGTAAATAACACATGGTACAGCATTCTCTTCGACCCCAAATTAACCAAGTTATTTTGCATTGAAATTTTTCTGGTGCAAAGCATTCTGGGAAGGTTCTTATTATAATTATAATATTGTTTTTAATTATTATTATCAGTAGTATTCAATAGTTGCACTACGCTTTCTCTGATATCCTCTTAATACTGGGCTTAATAGCACAAATGTTTCCATTCGTGTGTTTCCTAACACTGTTGTTGAGAGCGGTAATTGAAGATTATCCACAAAACAATAACGTTTATGGAATTTGGAGCACAGTGCTAAAGGTAGTGTCCGTGATATCAAGAAGTCTACGCTCTCAAGAGAGTCCCCTTAGAGTGCTTAACGTATGTATAATAATAATAATCTTTATGGAGGAAGCTCCCGTCATATTAAGTGGTTTTTAGGGAGGTCCTCCGAAGACAAAATGAAGATCCAATTGTTATTTGCATCGGTCATCCAGACAAAATTCATAACTTATCTTGGCTGTGCCTCATTGAAGTGTAGGTTTAAAATGCAGGTAATAGGTTCAAACTTAAGCATGAGTGGTAAAGAAGATGTTTTCAATCATCAGCCCAACAACAGATACGAGTAAAGAAAAAACGAGATTTTTACGTGAAAAATTCGTCATAACTGACAAGAGAAAGAAAGAGACTGACAAGAGAAAGAAAGTTATAGAATCAGATCAAACTTCATTGTTTATTAACCAGGATCCCAAAGAAGTTTCGGGCTCCAGGGCAACGGCCTAAAAGATGCAGGGCTCCAAGACAGTAAATTTGGGGCTCTGGAGCTCCAGTCCACTGCTTACTATCTCTACTGTGTACTGCGTACTGCCTCTGGGCAATGATGTTTGCCAGAGAGAAGTACAAGACAAGTCCGTCTTTCTCAGAGTTCAGCGCGCTTTGTGACACCTGCCTGGATCATCTCCTTTTCACTAACTGAAAACTGTCTAGCTTCTGGATGTCATATATCGAAATCGCAGAGACTGTTGAATTTGCTGAGAGCACCAAGGGAGGTAGACTGGGAGCGGCATCTATCAGCAAAAAGACAAATGGTTCTTTGGTGTTTCGCAGATGATGATCTGAACTATTCTCGCTACTTGTCTGCAGATCTCTCTAATGTGTCTCACCCCGAAGAAGATCACCAGAAGCTTGGGAATACCTTACATCTAGAGGATTCTCCGCCCAGTTAGGAAAATGAAACCCCTTTGGAAAAATTCCTATTGACCAAGCATGCAAAGAGACTGTCAATAAAGATACACAATCGGTAGGGGCACTAAGGGGTTCTACTTTAAAGCAGTCCGCGAGTACTATCTGGCTGCTGAATACTGCAGTATCTTATTGAAAGAGATAAAGGACATGTTAGATTTGAAGAAATTAAGTTTCCGGCACGCCGATCTCCAGAGTACTAGAATTAAAAGAGATGAGGCTGATGTCAAATCTCGGCAAGAACGTCATGCTAGCCCACATATAGGGCACTAATAACATTACAATCCTATATGAATATATACACCAAGTGATTAACGCACCTACCTCCACTAACACACACTTTCCTTCACTTGTACTCACTTTCCTTCATTTGTACTCACTTTCCTTCATTTGCACGCACTTCCCTTCACTTGTACTCACTTACCTTCACTTTAGTGCCTTATATGTGGGCTAGCATGACGTTCTTGGCCTATATGTGGGCTACCATGACGTTCTGGCCCAAATCTCTGCTAGCGATGCTCCAAAGCCACTGACTAAACCCACTCAGCAGCAATACCCCGTATGTCTGTCAACCGACAAAGTCGTTTCAGTTGAATTCGTTAAGGGGGGAGACTCTTAACCACATATCAGGTATTTTGTCATACGCTGTTTTGCAGCGTTTTGTGCCGCTAGATTGGTGAAATGTATGAGGATGAACACCTGAATTTTAAAATTCAACATTGCGCCGTGCGTAGCTAGTACCAGTCCCCATCCACGCAGTACAAAGAAAAACCTCTAAAACTTGGAAGAAAAGAGCTAAGGCTCCGATTTTTTCACGAATTAGAGATAAATCAGCCTTCTTCACAATTTGACGAACGCAATTACTGTTGACGTAAATAACAGAAAAACTGCAGTAGAAAATGTATAAATTTATGTAATTCTGACGTCATAACTTCTTAAAAAATGCAAATTTCAAGAAACTGTTGCATCACGTTTTGCATTTTAATGATCGTTAAATGTTGGCATCATTTTTAATAACTAAACCTTACACTGTTTGTGTTTTAGGCTTTCTTCTGTTAAGGTCACGTGACCCGCCAAATATGGTTGAGACTCGAGAATCTTGAAAATGTCTCCCATTATGCAAATATGGCCAAACAGCTTATCTGTGGAAGTTAGGGGTTCAAGATATGACCGTTAGGAACTTTTCGTAGCAACAGCATGGAAGTTTAGAGTCTCCCCCCTTAAACTCCAGAAGTGCACGTGCCAGGTGAACAGCTTTCAACCAGGGGCAAGTAATATGAATGTATATGTATATATAAGGCACAGGTTGTTCTTTGTTAAGAAAGGTAACATCGACTCAGTACCCAGTTACCACCATGTGCTGACTGCTTATACAAGCATGCTTCTCGTTCAAACTACCAAACGGCAATCTGGAAGTGGAGCCCTCAAAGCTGCCCTGAAATATACCCACCCCATCGGTTCTGGCTGGTTTTAGGAGGAAAATAAGCTGGACATTCATTGGATGAACGGTGGGCCAGTGCTTACTGCCATACTAGAGCTGTTGTCTTCGTCCCGCACAACGGTCATGCCAACGTTCGATCTGCAGCTGTCCAGCAATTCAAATGGCTTGAAGTGCACGGATATATGCAAGTCACTAGACTTTGATAACCGACGTGAAAAACCCATCCAGGAATTTTTCTCAGATGACACAGACTCAAGTAGTTTAAGGCCTGGGTCAAGGGAGTAATCAGGAATGAATTGTTTATTCGCGATATTTTTGGCTTGGAGTATGCAGATGAAACCAAAATTTGGCTCGTAGAGAAAGATCATCGTCCTTAATATTTTAAGAGCATTACTGAGGCGTTTTCGTCACGTCACGTGGCTCTTCTTCCCAAAAATAGCAATTATTTGCTGAATTGTTAATGAATTTACGAGGCAACATCGAACAAAAACGCTTTCTAGATGCAGTTTAAGCATTTCCTGCCTCACATTTGGAATGTTTGTCTATTGATTAATGAGCCAATAAACCGTAGAAATGCGTTGTATATTGCTTATATTAACTAAACCAAAGTTAATATAAAGTTGTAATTTCTTCACTATTTCCATTCTACTGCACACCATCTTCAAATTCACACTGAAGATGGCAAACGTATCTGCCGAAACATGTTTGCAAAACTCAAAGCGTCGTGTTGTTCATTAAATTTATAACAATCCAGAACTTTCATAAAATTTCACTTTTGAACGTTCACATATTCACTTTTAAAAAACCAGGACATTGTTTTGTTTATCAGTACAACTAAAACTCGCGTGATTTTTCGAGATTTTTACATTCTAGTCGCATTATCTGTCACGTGATCAAATTGTATGTTAAGGCAAAAGGGGACATTAACATTAATATTCCAGGTAAGTTTCATGCGGTTCTATGCGATCTAGTGGAAGATATTATCGATCAATCATTTTTCCCACCCCGACTTTGAACTCAGGCCTTATCCTGCTCGAGAATGATGACGATGACACTAAGGAGTAGAACGTTTCTTAAAAATAGCTCCGTTCTAATTCAACCAGCTATTTGCCAAAATATCAGAAGTAATTATATCAACTCTAACTTGAAGTTGTGTTTGCTTCCACAACCTCTTTTCCGTTTTTGTTCTGTCGTGAGTTTTGAAAAATTCTCTAAATTTAGCAATATTATCCGTTGCCATGGAAACTGTTCAGGACCACACTTATGTTTAGTAGAGTTTAACTCTGGAAACCTTGCTCGGGATTATTAGACTCTAAAAGCCTATCCATAATGGCGCTTTCAGGCTTCCATTAGACTATTATTAGTCATCTCTGTGCATAATTTGGTCACTTTGTAAATTTGAGTGACGTCACTTTATCACGTGATAACCCCTTTAAAGCTACTCATTTGGCATGGTTATCATACACCAAAATAAACTGGAGAAAACAAAGTTTTCAGAAATGTATGTTAGAATTTGTCCTTCTTTTTGGAACCAAATGGCCATTTTTGGGGTCCTGGCCCATGGACTAAATTGATTATTTTCTTAATTCTCATTATTTGTCTCCTTGACAGTGTGTTAAAATGATGAGGAGAATTTAAATGCTGGACACTCCTAGGAGTAAATGGGTTGATACTGCTCTTTTACAGTGTAGATGTCTTATATTGTTCATCTGAAGACAGTTAAAGTAAAAAAAAGAGAGAGTGAGAAGTATAAATAACACAAGAATGAACCAGTAGAATTTGTCAGTTGCGATTTATTTTGTTATCTCGTCGATTGAAAGTTATCATATCGATTAAGTAATGGGACTGGGACGAGATCATGGCGGCGTAAAGACGTGTGCTACAACCCGCCCGTAAATTTTAGTCTTTTCTAGCTTCTTGTTCAGAGCCTATGGCCGAGGTTATTTCGAATTTTATTTCCAAAAGAAGAAACCGGTCATCAGGGTCGGAAGGAGAGGAAGCAAATGAACCGAAAAAGCTAAGGAATACGGTCCACGAGAACGAATCTCAAATCGCCGAAAGTGAAGAAGACCAGAACGTAATTGTTATAGCGCCTGAGATGACCGTCGACGTTGCCAGCAAATTAGAGGTAATACTCGTCAAATTAAATAACATTGAAGTGTCGGTAAAGAATGTAGAGACTAACCTCGCTAGCCTTGAAAAGAGAATGACGAAGCTGGAAGAAGCTGAGGTTTCGACAAAATGTGACATCGAAGCCGTTAACAAAAGAATTGACACGTTGGACGAGAAGCTAACTAATTCTCCAACTGTACCAGCAATTAAAGATCAAATGGACAAATTCAGCAGCGAATTACTTCAACTCAGGAAAAAACAGGAAGAATTAGCTGCACTTCAAGAACAGCTAAAAACGAAAGATTTATACTTGGAGGCATACTCGCGTCGCGAGACTATCAAGTTCGTAAACATTCCCGAAGAAGATGAAAGAGAAGACACCGAAGAAATAATTCGCGGCTTCCTCGAACGGGAGCTCGGTTTCGTGGAAGCTGGAACAGTTGAAATACAGAGAGTTCACCGTGTCGGAAAGAATACCAGTGAAAGCAGAAGGCCGAGAGCAATCCTTGCTAAATTCCTTAGAGCCAAGGATTGTGACAAGATTCTCTCATTGGGGTTTCGCCTTCGTGACACCGATTTTCAGATGTACAGAGATTTACCACGGGAGATCGTCACGAGGAGAAAAGCACAGATGGCCATTTTAAAGAAAGCAAGGCAGCATAAGTTTCACGCAGTGTTTAGTAAGGCCGAGCCAGATAAGTTGTACATAGGTGGAAAGTTCTGGCCGGTAGGCAAACCCTTTGACATCGAAGAGCTGGATTCCTAAACTAGGACGATGTGGAGAACTTTAAGACATTTTCTATATTTTCAACCGGTACATTTGCACTAAAATATAAGGTAACTTCATTTATAAGAAGCTATGAATGCTTATTTAATTTACGCACTTAATTATAAGGGCCGGGGGTCGCACTAATCCATACAGATTGCGCCTTTATTAACTATTGCTTGGATCCGGTCGACACAGCTTTAACAGTACTTTACTGGCTGTGATTCATACTTTTTCTTATTTTAAGTAGAATGTTTTTTTCTGTTGTATTTGTCTTTATGTGGGCCATTAAGTCAGTCAATAATTTTATTAATAAAATTTTTTATGCTTTTTGAACACAACAACTTTCGAGGAAACGCAAATTTAAATAATTAGTATGTGTAATCAAATGGTGACGAGTGAAATTAGGAAATAATTTCACGCGCGTTTTGTCAAAATTCTAATAATTTCCCGAGCCTTTAGGCGAGGGAAATTATTAGAATTTTGACAAAACGCAAGTGAAATTATTTCCTAATTTCACGAGTATACCATTTGATTACCTATTAATATCATGGGTGACAAATTACGCTCACAATCGTCAGGGTTTTGACTTGTTTATCGTGTCGAGAACTCCAAAGTTCACATTTTTCTGAGTGAAATAAAGAATAAATCTTGTGGGAAGTTTTTACCACGCTTTGACGATTTCGTGTAGTTGTAACCAACAGCAAAATACACCAGACTCTGATTTTTTACTTGAAAAGTACCAAAACAAATCGCTTGGCAAAGGTTATCCGCGTTTTATCCGGCAAATTCACTGAATCGAGCACCATGTTGCTCCATCCAGCAAGGTTCAGAAGGCTTCACAAATGCATTCAAAATACGCACAGAAAACTTGTTTTAACGAAAGTAAACTTCGGAAGCAAATTTGTATTTAAAACTGACCTTTACTTCATTCGAAGAAGTGCCCAAATCCACGGAATTACTTCTCTGAGTTCGCGGTCAATCACTCGATCAGCAACTGGCTCGCCGTTCAAAAATTTTCGCTGTCACACTGTCACAAATAATTTCTTCTTTTTGACTCGCAGTTGATTTCTGAGAAGTTCAGTCAATTAAAAATCAAAATTTACAGATTACCGATTGAGTCCTCAATAAATATTTCCAGAATAGCTTTAGTTCTGCACAAAAAAACATCTTCATCAACCTCGACGCCATCTTGGCGCTGAGCTATAGACCCGTTGCCATAGCAATTTTGTAATTTCACATGTGAAATTATAAATTAACGCTGAAATTTCGCGCCAAAATTAAGGAGTAATTTGTCACCCATGATATTATAAGCTGGAATAATGACAACAAATATACAATTCAAAGCTATCTCGCTGAACGTTCGTGGAATTCGCACTTTCGAGAAAAGGAAAACAATTTACAATTGGTTAACTCAAAAGAATGCAGATATTTGCTTTCTCCAGGAGACTTATAGCACAAAAGAAATAGAAAATCAATGAAAATCCCAGTGGCGAGGCGAAACTTATTTCGCGCACGGCACTGTGCATAGTCGTGGGGTCGCCATACTTGTACGAAACACGCTCGATTTCACACTAAAATCAGTCCAATCAGATGAGGAAGGAAGATTCCTTTGTCTTGAAGCCATTATCCAAGACCAATTGTTTCTTTTAGTCAATATATACGCACCCAACACTATGGCTGTCAACCGAGCCAGACCTGGCGATGATATTAAATTATAAAGAAAAAACTGAAAAAATTAGAAGGCTATTAAGTTGCTGGCAATACCGTAGGCTTTCGCTGCTAGGAAAAATCACCGTAGTTAAGACACTGGCCGCATCACCGTTGGTTTATTTATTAGCGCCGCTGCATTCTAACCACCATGCTATAAAAGAAATAAATGACATGTTCTACCATTTCCTATGGAATGGCAAAGGTGACAAAATAAAGAGAAAAGTTATGATCAACGATCCCAGAAATGGAGGTCTGAAAATGATTGATCTCTGCTCCTTTAACAAATCTCTCAAAACAACTTGGGTAAAAAAGTACTTGGACACGACCAACAAGGGAAAATGGAAACTCCTCTTCAATATGGAACTCAAGAACTATGGCTGTGAAAATCTCTTCCGGGGTAACCTTAACGTTAATGACACAAAGAAAATGATAAAGGTCACGGATCCCTTCCTTAAGGAAATATTAGAATACTGGGCCGAAACCAATTTTGAGCGCCAAGTAACTTCTGAAATCAATTTTCGCGAACAGAGTTTATGTTTCAACTCTTTAATAAGGGTTGATAACAAGCCAATTTTTTTTAAGGATTGGCTTGAAAAAGGTATAACAAAAGTTAAACACCTTCAAAGGACGGAAAACAAAGGATTTCTGTCACTTAATGCTCTTGCGTCAAAGTATGACATAAAATTACGTCCTCTTAGTTTCTATGGCTTACTATCAGCTGTAAAGTCCCTTCGAAAAACCGCTACCGGAGCTGCTGAGATTAGAGGAGGCAACTCTGAAACGCTCTGCGATAAGATTATAAAAAGTCAAAGACCAGGCCCGATAATTTACAAAAAGCTAATCAGTACAAAAGGTCTAATCCCGAGCAACAGCCAAAACAAATGGTTTCAGGATTGCAATTTTTTAGATGAAAAAACTACTTTCAACTGGGAACAAGCGTACCTCATGGCTCCAAGTTGTACTAAAAGCACCAAACTGATCGAGTTCCAGTTTAAACTTTTGCATAGATGCATACCAACTAACAAGTTCCTTTTTAAAATAGGAAGAAAGGAAAACGAAAATTGCACTTTTTGTCACAGTGCCTCAGAGTCATTAATCCACCTTTTTTGGTCATGTCACGTGACATCCTCCTTTTGGAAAAGGGTGACTGACTGGCTTCAGGACAACCTCTCGATAACAGGCGAATTCACTTTATTGAATACAACAGCTTTGGGCCTGAAGCCGGATCCTCATTCTAAATATTCACTTCAATTAAACTATATCTTGTTGCTAGCGCGGTATCATATATGGCAAGCCAGATTAGAGGAAACCTCACCAAATTTCACATCTTTTCTACGTCTTGTTAAATCAAGATATGTATTAGAGACAAAAGCGGGTGACACAAAAAAATGGATTCCTTTTGCAGAATGTTTATAAAGAGCTTATCTCCTGTCCCCCTGACTGAAGGACTGTTATGCTCATATATAGAAAATATTGTCTAAGTATACTTTGTATATGTATGTAACTATGGCAAACCCAAATAACTTTCAAAATGTTACTTCCCCTCTCCCCGACTGACTAACTCTTTGTAATTTTGTAATGCGCCTAAACCATTGTAATTAGGATCACTTACTTTTTACTCTGCTGTATTGTTTAGTTATGTGCTTTAGTGTTTGTACTGTATGCGTTGTTTTCTTTTTTGTGCTTGCAAGTAATTAATTAAAAATAAAAAATAATAATTTAAAAAAAAAAAAAAAAAAAAAACCCTTCAACTGAACAAACATCGTTTTTCCGCAAACTTTCTGATCTCATTAACAGTGACGAACGCTACGAGCAATGTAAAATCATAATCGGAGGTGATTTTAATGTCACTCTAGATCCATCTAAAGACTGCTCTGGTGGCAATCCAGTCTTAAAAGACTCGGTTAAAGCGCTGGAAGAAATTTTAATAGAAAATGATTTAATTGACATTTGGAGAGTCCAAAACCCCGAGTGCAGAAGGTTCACTTGGAGACAAAAAACACCACTTATTCAACGACGGCTTGATTATTGGTTCATTCCGGAGTCACTTCAAGATGATGTCGCTAAAATAGAAATCGTACCTGCGGTGAGAACTGATCATTCGGCAGTTGTTATCGAAATTAACTCTTTAGACACTCAGAATCATGGCCCTTCTTTTTGGAAAATAAATAATAGCCTTTTTGAAGACTCGACATACGTTGAATTGATAAGAGAAAATATTCCCGTCTGGTTCAGCGAGATTAATTTTTGCACAGATTACCGAATAGTATGGGACTGGATCAAATATAATATTCGTAGGGAAAGCATCTCTTACAGTAAACAAAAAGCGCGTGAAAAGAGAGAAAGACTGAAAAACATTGAAGAGACATTAAAAATGTGCGAGGAAAAAATTGCTGAAGAACCATCTTATGAAAATATACAAAAGTTAGAAACAGCCAAAAGCGAATATGAAAGAGAATATGACTATATTGTGAAAGGGTTAATCATTCGTTCCCGTGCAACATGGTTCGAAAAAGGTGAGCGAAACACTAAATATTTCTTAAATCTAGAAAATAATAAAAAGACAAAAACCTGTCTAAGAAAGCTATTACTGACAGATGAACAAGAAAGCACAAATCCAAGTATAATCCTTAATGAAATATATTCCTTCTATTCTAATTTATATGATGAAAAGACAGATGTGGAGATCGATCAGACATCTTGCCCCTTTTTGAATAATCATGATCAAATTCCTAAGTTATCTGTTCCAATGCGCGACAGCTGTGAAGGAGAGCTGACCCAAGCAGAATGTTATAAGGCTTTATCTGCATTTAAAAATAATAAAACACCAGGAAACGATGGGCTATCGGCAGAATTCTATAAAGTATTTTGGTCTGAAATTGGTGAAGTCCTGGTTAATTCTCTCAACTACTCTTATCGTTGCGGGGAACTATCAACAACTCAAAAACAAGCTGCAATCACACTAATAGAGAAGAAAGGAAAGGACAGAAGAAGGATAAAAAATTGGCGACCTATATCATTGGTAAATGTCGATGTTAAGATAGGCTCTAAAGCCATTGCTATGAGGCTAGAGAAAGTGCTTCCGAGCATAATTCAATACGACCAAAGTGCTTTCGTCAAAGGACGAAACATATTTGATGCTGTCCGCACCATTAATGACATCTTTGATTTCACCCAAATGAAAAACTATGCTATTCTGAAAAACTATGCTATTCTGACTGCAATTGATTTTGAAAAAGCTTTCGATTCATTGAATTTGAATTTCTTATTTCATTCTTTAGAAGCGTTTGGTTTTGGTGAATCTCTTATTGCATGGATTAAGACTTTTTATAAGAATATATCAAGTTGTGTTTTTAACAATGGTTTCGCCACACCTTTTTTCCAACTTAAACGAGGTGTACGCCAAGGTGACCCTCTGTCACCATATCTTTTCATAATAGCCCTCGAATTATTAGCAATTAACATTCGAAACAACGAACAAATAAGAGGCATTAAGGTTGACGGTAATGAGATTAAGTTAGTGATCTTTGCCGATGACATGACAACATTCGTGCGCGACACAGTTTCATTCTCTCATCTAATCAACACCTTGGAACAATTTACAAGTTATTCGGGATTAAAAATGAATCATGAAAAGACGGAAGTAATGCCTCTGGGAAATATGACGTTAGAACCAACGGATGTAGGCGTGAATGAGATAAGCAGTATTGTCAAAATTCTGGGGGTATATTTTACATATAATCATAAGCGTTTTTATGAAAAAAATTTTGAATCTATCGAGAAATCTTTAAAAGAATTGCTACAAAGCTGGTCTTGGAGAGGTCTTACGTTGATTGGAAGGATTCAAGTGATCAAATCCTTTGCCATACCGAAAATCCTTTATCGTGTTGCTTTGATCTCGTGTAAAAAATCTGATTTTGTCAAAAAAATCAATGAATTACTTTATTCTTTTATTTGGAAGGGTAAAGACAAAGTAAAGCGTGCAGCCTTGATAAACTCCATTGAGGAAGGAGGTTTGACAATGCCAGATATTGCATCTATGATTTCAACGCAGAGAATATTGTGTATCAAGAAATATTTGGATAATTACCCAGCAAGCTGGAAACTTTTTCTTAATTTCTATTTGAAGAACGTTGGGGGCACGTTTTTGTTTCACTGTAACTTTGATTATAGGAAATTACCAGTTGCTGTTCCAGAGTTTTATAAAAATGTATCCAAACCTGGTCCTCATTAAATGAAAACAACCCCCTTACAACAAAGGATGTTGCGAATCAGATCCTCTGGAATAATAGGTTTATTTGTATTGGCAAAAATTCAGTATATAACCGAAGGATAAGTAGTGTAGGTCTAAACAAGATTGGCGACCTTTACGACGGTGCAGGGTTGCTAGTTTTCAACATGGAGCCTCTGAGATCTATTCTATCCCCCAGCGACATGTATTTATTGATTAGTATGCTGGACGCCATGCCTCTGGTATGGCGTAACCTGTTAAATGGAAGTAAATCATCTATAGCGCTTCTCACCTCTCCCTTTGAGCCTAATTCTTTTAATATACTTTACGAAAGTGATATAATCCCACTTGAAAACGTTCAGTCGAAATCGCTTTATAATAAATTCGTCTCAAAAGTTTGCACTAAGCCTACTGCTAGGAAGAAATATGAGGAAAGCTTTAACACCGAAGAGTCTCAATTAGAATGGAAAAAATTTATCTAACACCTATTAGAGCAACACTAAGCACAAAACTGCGGGAATTTCAGTATAAGATACTTAATAGAATTTTATATACAAATGACATGCTTTTTAAGTTTAAGAAAATCGAATCTCCTCTATGTTATTTCTGCGAAAATGATATAGAAACCATAGAACACTTTCTTTTCCTCTGCCCGAGAGTTCAAGTTTTTTGGAGTGAAGTATGCTCTACTTTCGGAGAAAAGCTGAACTGGAGCAGATCTCTTCACATAAAAGATATTTTTTTCGGAAACCAAGACCTAAAAATTCACAATAACTTGACAAATTACATTATCCTGGAAAGCAAATATTTTCTGTATCGTTGTAAACTAAATAAAACTCCATTATCTATTCTGCATTTAACAGAAAAAATTAAGAATACATATTATATAGAACGTTCTATTGCGACAGAAAATAATAAAATTGGTTTTCATTATGAAAAGTGGGAACCTCTACTCCCACTTATCTCTCCTTGATTAGTTGTTGTCATCTTTTTTAAATTATACTGCAAATTACATATCAGACTGCTGTAATATACCTAAGTTGTTGGCCTTTGTAAACCCTGTTATTTTGTAACCTGTCACTTTGTAAATTAAATTAGCCATGTTAAATTGTATGTTTTGTAAACTCGAAAATTGTAACCTTTTGTTTCCGTAATTAACTGTATTTTCCTTTTATTGTGCTGTACATTTCTTTTTTTGCTGTATTTTTATGTAGTAAAACAATAAACAAAAAAAATACAAAAAAAAATATCGATTAAGTAATGCATATAAGGAAAGGAAGGAAAACGTCAACCTTGTTTAAAAGAAAGTCACTTTTCGAGTGCAACTTTGCTTACTTTACTTCAACTATCTCTTACACGATAAAGGGTGCGTCGGGTCGGTCCCATATTTTATTAGACGAGTTTTGGCACATTCGTTTGTTTCTAAACATTATGTCAAGCTATAGCTGCATTTTCATTCCAGCCCTTTTCTTGAGAGAGTCTGCCGTTCTTCCGTCTTGAAATTTGAGATTGGGATCCCTCAGAATTGCCGTCCACTGCCCAAACCCGTGCCGATCGATTCCCTTCTTGAGAAAATCGTCCTCGTCTGCCGTGAATTTCAACACCCGACGATAATTTCTTTGAACTCGCAATTGGTTTGTTGGAGGGGAGTCCTTTTCTTTAGGGGGCGTGCTCTTTGTTTCTGCTGTTTCGACTGGAGCTGCAAGACTTGAGGTTGAGCCGCTAAGCCTCGCTTGCACTTCCCTATCCACCTCCGAGCCTTTCGTGCCATGAGCTTTGACAGCAACTTCGCGCGATCTTTGCTTTTGATAGTGAACTTTTGCAACGGCAGAACTGTGTTTTTGGTCTTCTGACAAAATTTGTTGCTCCTTGCTTGTGAGCAGGTTGAGGCTTTGCGTCTCGACAATTTGACGATAAAAGCGCGTCGGATGAATGAACTTTCCGATTGCATCAAACACTAGTTTACTCATGACGTCGCCCAATTTGCTGTGCTGGCCTCCATTTCTCGTGACCAGAACGAACTCGCACTGGGGTTTTAGCAATGGCCTTACGAAATTTATGTAGCTATCGAGCACCTGCATGCTTGCATCGGTCAGAATTAAGGAGTCAAATCCATATTTGCTAGCAGTCTTGAACTTTTTCTGGTCGATGAATCCCCCGTTCTCCTTAGCTGCTCTGACCATGTCCACTGTCAAATACTGATAAGTCATAGGCCGAGATCCCTTCACCTTCATGAACAAATACACTGCGACAAATTTCGTGGCAAATGTTAAGTCCGAAGGATTAACTTGACCTGGAATAGTTTTGCACGTCTTCACAGTGTTCTCGTAACGAGGCAAATGAAATGTCACCACTTCTAACAGTTCTTCCATGGTTGCCCAGTGCCCCCTAGCATCCAAAGTTTCAATGTCTAGATCTTGTGTCCACTGCAGTCTCATCATCTTTGCGACGGTCTTGCGAGCTCGTTTAAGGTACAACTCCGTTGAGGACAAATTTCGAAGAACTGTGTCTGATGCGCCGTTTATTTTTCTGAAGTCCATTAATTCGGAGATCGTATCAATGTAGCCCAATCGGCCACCGTGTCCGAGTTTGCATTCATCTTGCAAGTAGTCGATAAACTTGAACAACAGACTATGAGAACACAGGCTAAAGTCCAGCACTTCAAAACTCAATTCCTCTTCATCTTCGCAGCAAAATTTGAGAAATTTAAAGCATCTCTTGGCTATCTGCTGAGCTGCACGATCTTTCTTGCAACCCCCACCACTTCCAGTCAACCATTTCGTGAATAACTCGCCAATTTGGCTGGAAACTGAAAACGAAGGCATTACCCTGGCAGTTTGTTTTGTGGTTTCTCCCGATGTATCATCATCGGCATGTTCTTTGGTACTTGAAATGTCGGGTTTTTCGTCAAAGAAAAAGAACCAACTGTGCTTGGTGTTCACATGTTTCCTGCAGCCACGTTGACTTTTAAATCCATCGTGATCACATGTTTGTATTGGACAGTGATACAAGCTATCTGTTTCTTCTTGAAGCCGTTTTGGTTTTGGTGATGAGCCATTAATTTTCGACCAGTCAACCTTACCCTTTTTGTTCATGTCGGACATCTGAGTGATTCACACAATTTGTTCCACTTACATAAATAGTGAACAAAACACAAAGGCGACAAAAAACAACGGCTGCTTTGTGCAAGTTTAAACTTGCTCCAACCTGCCCCAACTTGCCCCTGCTTGCTCAGGCATGTGTCTGCTTGCCACTGTTCATTATTCTTAAGTAAGTTTACAAATTTAAGGTGATATATGACGTTGGTGCGATTATTCTCAACCTTGCCTGGGCAAGTCTAGAAGGGCCTCGAAAAGTCTTTAAAAATCTGCTATTGACTCTGCTTCGTGTTGTTTGAAACTTAAAACACTACACCAAATGTTTTTGCCAATTAAAAAGCGATAAAACCATAGATGGCAAGAAAAGAAGAATGTTTCTGTTGAACAAGATGTACAAAGAAACTGTCATTTCTAAATAAAAACCATTTTACAAAAATAGGAACTAATGGTTAGGAACAAACTGTTCCACGTGCCAATAAAAAGGAACATTTCGTTCAAAACGGAACTGTTAATGGGAACAATTGTTCCTCAAGTGAATAAAAAGGAACCAATTTTTCAAAGCAGGAACAATGTTAGAAAGAAACAAACGTTCCTTTACAAAAAAAAGGAACATAATTAACTGGGAACCAAAGTTCCTCCTGTCAGCATAAAGGAACAGCCACTCTAAAAGGGAACGCATTAATAGGAACAATTGTTCCTCACGCGATTAAAAAGGACCAAAATGATAAAAGAGGAACAATACCATTGGGAACACCTATTCCCAGGCCACTCATTTAGGGACAAAAAGTTCTTTTCAATGTTAAAAATTCGGAACAAAAGGTTCTTTTTAGCTCTTAATGAACACTTTGTTCCTATTTTTAACAGCAATTTGTTCCTTTTGATGCTAAAAGGACCACTTCAAAGAGGAACAATCATCTCTTCATCGGAACGTTCCCAAAGCAAAAATGGGAACAGTGCTCAAAAATAAAAGTAAGTTAAAAAGCCACTTAAAGGATGAATAAAACATGCCAAAGCATCTTATGACTCTCTATACTGAACAGATACAACAGCCAAAATTTGATTGATAAAATCATGCTAGAATATGTTCAAATTTGGAAGTAAAAATTTTGGGAAACGTAGAAGAAAGAAAGAAAGACAATTCATAAACTACTCCAGTCCTATATATTTAGCTGGTTACATAAGAAATCCGTGGCTTCCATCCCACAGTTTGTTTTTCTCAGCATCTTTTCTCTTTCTTTCGGGGATTTTAAACTAATCCAAGAAGTTTCTATTAATTAGTAGGACGTGGTTTCCGTTTCTTTAAGGACAAGACAATACAGCAAAATGAGAATAACGAGAAATAATAGTCTAGCTAATGTATCACTGTTGAACCGATTTGAAGTCATTGTTGATATGCTGACCAGAAACTTAATGCTAATTGAAAGAGCTAGGAAGTAACCCAAAGTTGGAAAAAGGTTGTTTTTCTTTTTACTCAGAAATCTTGATGGAAATATCACATACAAATAGCCTTGACACGGAAAATCCTACAACACCATGATGAAACAGGTGGAGAACACACTCGATGGTGTTTAAACAGAGCAAGGATAAACACGGGTTGAATACACCAAGTCACCTGTGCCCCAACAACCTGTCAAACTGCAAACCAAATTTACACTGCTCTTAAAACACAAAAAGGTTGAAGGAAGTAAGTTTTATTAAAACTGTTTTCTCTCGGAGACAATCTCCAACAGATTTTACTGGCGTGTTGGAGCGTTTCACAGCTTTTTAATAAAAGACACTCAAATCAATCAGAATTCGAAAACCCAGTTGCTAATCGGAGTCTCTCACGTCCCTCTAGTAGGGCGACTTTTGAACTTATAATTGTTTTAGAAATGAAGGCAGACTCTCGGCCAAAAGCCCTCATACATCACTGGGCTGGTGGTTTAGCATAATTGTTCACTTTCAAGGAAAACCATGTCACAATATTAACACTAGCTGATGGCTATTTATGACGAGGAAGGGAGATTCTCTCATGAAGGCTATTCACTGCAGGCTGTCAGGGAAGTTGAATTAAGTTTTTGTCTTTCCTTCCAATGCTAGTCAAAGTAAACAGTCACAACAGAAGTAAAGAGAAATATGTCGAGACTTTCTTTCTAATCGTTCTCTTTTGCACACACACTTGTGATGTGGTGAATAGATATGCTGTGTCAAGTGCTGACCTGATATTAAACTAGAAAATGAATATCAGAAGTAGTTAAAGCGTACGTCTTTCTGAAAACTAAAAAAGACCGATTTTTTATGCCACTAGAGTTTGATTGTCTGATTTCATATGGTGATTTAAAGTTCAAAAAAAAAACATCACCAGCATCAGAATACTTGAGGGAGAAAGTGGGCATGGGGGGATCGGGTTTAATAGCGACGGGGAGGTGCAAAGGCCTTTTTGGGGGCTTGGAATGTGCAATTTGGTTCTTTTTTCAGTGAAAAATTTCCTAGTGGACGGTGGACTTACTTTGGATGGAAAGAGTTGGCAGAAATTTTCTTAGGGTTGATAAAAAGCGAACTTAACTCACCTTTCGTAATGTTGTCAAACAGTTGAATCAGTTTCTCTTACAAACTTAATTAAACTACATACAAAAGGACTTTTTTAGGTTGCGTAATGGGTCGTTGGACTCTTTTGGTGGTTCACGTTTTGCCTGATGGGACTTTTTTGGGGTATAAAAATTTGAGCTCATTCGCACCTCCTCCCCCCACCCCACCCCCACCATTATAGGGGACTTTAAGATACAGTGACTACGGACTACGGACTACGGACTACGGACGGGAGGCACTTTAGGACTGGGACGAGACATATGTGTTCTGTTGTCCCCACCGTCGCAAGCTCACGACGGTGCGTAGTGGACGGATTTCATGTAGTGCAGCGTGGTGTAGTGAGGCCTTATGTGCCACTCGGCATAAAGACATTGTACTTAATTACTTATTACCTGTCTTAATTTACTTTTATCTTCTTTTATGTACAACCTAGTCAAAGCAATTTATTTTTTTGTAACAACTCAGCTCGTTTAGTTTACTTCTATTCTGGGTAGTTTTTTTGCCTATTTTAGTTAATTTAGTTTATAGTGTAATTTTTTCTATTTAATTTGGCAAAATAAAATGGTTGTTGTTGTTGTTGTTGTAGAGGATAAGTGAGTGAGTGAGCGTGGTGTAGTACGAGGAACTGAAGATGGTATGAAAAAGTAGTCTAAAGTTAGGAAATTGAGGTGTTCTTGTACTGTAATGCTTGAACTACAAACTAATACGCATTTGGAACAATTTCAAGTGCTTATGAACTCAGAACAGCGAAAAATGTACGGCTTACTTTGTTTACTGATTTTGACCGCTGCGTTGTTTTCCAGAATGAAATTAAATTGGATGCTTTGAATATAGCTTGTAATATCAACTGTTCTCTTTGCTCTTTCTAGATACAAGTGGTTTCCCTTCAAGTTGAGAAGTAATTAATTTAATAAAATATGTCAAATTTGCTACTGAAGTATTTTTGCAAGCGAAGTAATTTGAAAACGAGCCCTGAAAATTTGATTAAGCTTGCACGCAAGCCTCACGTGCAATTACATTTTGAATTGCAGTGCGGCGATAACAACTCAAAACCAGAGCATCTCGAATCTTTTTAAAAGACATTTTGTGTCTGTTTAGTGTAGAGTTGACCTTCGCTCTTTGTTTGTAGTACGTTATCGGTAGTCTGCGGTCTTCACTTCGCATTTTCGCGCCACTCGTTGTGTACTCGGCCCAGTATTTCAGCCAAAGAAAAACACACGTCCAACTGTAGTCCTTAGTCCGTAGTCCGTAGTCAATGTATCTTAAAGTCCCTGTTAGCATCTGATTACCCCTCCTAGGAAGAATACAGTAGTCCGCTAGCTTTATAGTTTTCTTCTTCAAATTGCTGACCTCTAAAACTGTGTTTCTCGCGTCTATTTCTTGTCCTTGGGTAGTTGCAGTATTTTTTTCCCTTCAGGTGGTTTCCTTAGTTTATAATTTTACCTCGGATACCTCAAACGTCGTTTGGCATAGTGTAATGAAATAAATCTAGTCCATAACGTTTAATTAATTTTTACTCAAATTTCGAAAAATTGAGCAGGAAGTACCTGATTTTCCTTTGTGTAAATTTGTATTAATAACTTCCTGGTGCTGTGTAACACAAACTGTGCCAGTTCTTCCTGTAAGAATATATGATATTGGACAGTGGGAATCCCCTCCCTGCGACATCTCGAAGCTTTTTGGGGCGGATTCAATCGCAGCATAAGCGTATAGCTGTCGAATTTGCCCTTTGGAATTTTTTTAATTGTTTTCAAGCTTAAAAACAAAACAAATTCCAGTGGACAAATGCCATGGCTATACTGGTATGCTGAAAATGATTCTGCCCTTGATTTTCCTTGAAGGTTCGACTGGGTTATCAAGAGTCAACTTATCCTGATAACAAGTCTTTTCAAACATCACAAGACAGGGAAGATTGGTGTTTACCAGTGAATGCCTGGAAAATACTGTAGTGATGAATACAGAAATAAGTCGTACAATAATATAGAGTCTGTAAGCATGTTTTGGAAAGAAAAAAAGGTTATTCAAAAATTACTCCATGATCCGGTCCTGTTAATTTAGTTGGTGGCTTCCGTCCCATAGTTCGTTTTTCAATATCGTTTCTAGTTCTTCGCGGATTTTAAATTTACCCATGAAGTTCCGATTTATTACAAGGAATTGGTTTCCATTACTTTAAAGTTAAAGACAATACAACGAGTGAAATGACGATAACAAGAAATAATAGCCTGGTATATTAGTGTTGTACTAATTTGATTGTTGCATGATATACCGACCAAAAACTCAATGCTTATTGAAAGGGCTAGGAAATACCCCAAAGTTTGAATAAAAGTTTGATTTTTTACTCATAAACCTTAATTGTCATTAAATATCATTCAATATCGAAATATCCCTTACAAATGGCCTTGACACTAAAAATTCTACGACACGACGGCGATGAAACAGGTTAGCAGAACACGCTCGATGGTGTTCAAACAAACTAAGGATAAACACAGGTTGAAAACACCAAGTCACCTGTGCCCCAACAAACTGTCAAACTGTGAACCAAATTTGCACTGCTGTTAAAACGGAAAAGGCTTTTGTATACAAACGGCAACCTAGCTAACTTGCAATTGGCTTAGGAACGCAAGAAAAGGGACACTGAGTTTATATAGCTGGCTTGAAACGCAGAGCCGAAGCAACTATAAATGACCGATCAAAGACAATCTGCGAGTCATTGCCTCGTCATTTGTTCCAGGGGTAAAACATGCGTGCTTTCATCGTTTTGATGTTAGTGGGCTTCCCCTCGTACAGCACTGCTAAGAACTATGTGCGAGTGTGTTACCACACAAACTGGTCTCAGTATCGTCCGGGTGCCGGCAAGTTCTGGCCTGAAAACATCGATCCCCACCTCTGCACCCATTTGGTGTACTCATTTGCAAAGATTAACCGCAATAACGACAAACTGGCGATGTACGAGTGGAACGATGACAAATTATATCCAAGGTTTAACGCGCTGAAACAAAAAAATCCTGTCTTGAGAACGCTTCTAGCCGTAGGAGGATGGAACCATGAAAACCACAATAGCCCGTTCTCCAAGATGGTTAAAACCGCAGCTTCTAGAAAGGTACCGTATATGAAAGACATTAGGCCCATACGCACAAAGAGCAATTAGTTTGTTTCTACCAAACATTATAGCAAAGTTTACATCTACCAAATTTAAACTCAAACAAATATGTTCGTTCTATGGTTAACAAAAAGTATTCAAAGACAATAGATGTGAACCACTGAAAACCGAAATGAAATTTACATGATTGACACTAAGAGTTGTATTTGACAAAAAAGCAAAGTTAGATTGATTGACTTTGTCGGCAAAAAGGCTCATTCATCTTTTGCCCTGTCTTGATAACATTTCTAAAGAACTACATTTCCTCTAATTATATGGTTTTTGTAATTGGTTGATAATTAGAAAATAAACTAAGGTTTTATAAGCAAGCTAAAGCTACAAGAAAAGGTATATATTAAAAAAGCCTTTAGTGTTATTATTCTCTTTTTGTGAAGACAATGAGAATTATTCAAATTCTCATTCTTCTTTCCAGCTCACTAGTACGATGCATAAATTTTACTTTATTCCTTATCAGTTTCTAAGAGGACAGCAATATGCATTGTTGAGTGGCTTAGGCTACCCGTTATTGCTATGTTGAACTTATATTTCTTTATTTTTGCTACAACATGCAAGACTGGCGAGAGTTTCAAATTAACAGTAAATGGTAATGAGAAGTTCTAGATATCCCATTAGTCACATTACGTATTCATCCACCCCAGTTTCTGTGAGCTTTACAGTTTACAGATTTCTAGTAAATTACATATTAAATCTGTTAATTATTTCTATCAAAAAAGGCAAAGGCCTGTCTTTCTTTCTTTCTTTCTTCTTCTTCTTCTTCTTCTTCTTGTTTTCCTTTCGTTTGTTCGTTCTTTCGTTCGTTCGTTCTATCATTCCTTCCTTCCTTCCATCCTTTGTCCGTTAGTTCGTTCTTTTGTTTGTTCTTTCATTTTTATCCTTTCTTTATTCGTTTGTTCGTTCGTTCAGTCAGTCAGTCAGTCATTCATTCTATTCAGCTGAAATATTTCCATTTTTGCAAATTTAATTTTTACCTCCCTTCAAACGTCAGGTATTTACCGACTCTGCAATTGAAATGCTGCGAACGTGGGGCTTCGACGGTCTCGATCTCGATTGGGAATACCCAGCCACACGAGGAGGTTCGCCTCCCCAAGATAAACAGAGGTTCACAGTTCTCTGCCAAGAACTGTTAGATGCCTTCAGGGCAGAAGCGGCCCAGACCGGTAAGCCTCGTCTGCTCCTGACTGCCGCTGTATCAGCTGGTTACAAAACCATCGACAAAGCGTACGAGGTCGATAAACTTGGCCCACTGTTCGACATACTAAACCTGATGACCTATGATCTTCATGGCAACTGGGACAAAGTGACGGGACATCACACAGCCATGGTAGGAGACGACAAGCTTACTGTGCCATTTGCAGCCCAGTACTGGATCGACAAGGGATTTCCAGCCAACAAGATCGCACTGGGAATGGCTACCTATGGTCGAGCATTCGCTCTGAAAGACGCCAACAACAACGGTCTTGGCTCTCCAAAGCACGACTGGCAGAATCCCCACAAAGGACAGTATACCCGCGAGGCTGGATTCCTGGCCTACTACGAGATTTGCAAGCTTGGCTTGAATATAGTCAGTGCAGATCGGAGTGCCGTTAAGGCTCCGTACGGCCACAAGGGTACCATCTGGGTTGGCTTCGATGATCGACGGAGCCTTTCCTACAAGATTGAAGCGGTGATCAAGAAGAAGGGTCTCATGGGAGCGATGTTCTGGGCCCTCGATTTAGACGATTTCAGTGGCAGTCAATGCGGTGAAGGCAAGTATCCTCTGATAAACTTCGTGAAGGAGTCCCTGGATAGCAATGTCCCACCGCCACCCACGCAACCCCATACAACTGCGGGACCCGGCCCGGTCACCACCGCACCACCCGGTCCGGTCACCACCGCGGCGCCCGGCCCGGTCACCACTGCTGAACCCAGCCCTGTCACCACTGCTGCACCGCCAGAACCACCTACCGAGGGGCCACCACCCCCAGGTGGACAATGTGTGTCAGTCCCACCTTATAAGTCTCCAAACATGGATGCATGGTGCAATACCAACTGTGCTTTTGGGTATTGTCCTACAACTCATTGCAAATGTAATTAATCTGACTGAAGTGCATTAATGCGTTTGACAAAAAAGAAGAATAAAAGCAGGAATTAATGATAATCAAGATGTATTTGTTTTATCATCATCATCATCAACAACATCATCATCATCATCATCATCATTATCATTATTATTATTATTATTATTATTATTATTCGTTTTATTAGAGAGTACTTTTCAAAGGTCGGTTTCGATGTTAGTTTCCTTCAAACCTTTGGCGTGCACGTGTCAGCCAAAAGTCATAAAGGACAGAGAAGGAGACTGGTGGTATAGCCTTTGGGATATCTTAAATGCATAAAAGTTATTCTTAAATATAAATGCGGTGACACGTTGGCGGTACCTGACTGGCCCCTAGGGCAACCCATCCCCTAATCCGCTTTTCTTGCCTTGAGCTGAACTTCTAAAAATGAAGGCAATTCAAAATGACAGATTGTCCCAATTTCGTTAAAAAAAACGGTGACAGCGTTCAAATTTTTCTAACCTCTGATTAAATCTGAAATTCAGTGTTCAGTGTTCAAATTTACGGCAGACAAAGACGTCGACTTTCGATATTAAAGTACTACGTACGAGGGCAGTTGGGAACATTATCTACAGTTTACTCCAGATAGTCTCGAACCCTCGTTAACTCGAATTTCTCACTAACTCGAACCAAAATCGTTTTCTCCTTGATTTCTTTCATACTTTTACCGCAAATTTGCTCGACAACTCGAAGTAAATCCTTTCAGGTCATTTTCTTGCTAACTTTACCCTTGATAACTCGGACCTTATTTCATGACTGTGGTATGAACACGTGTGTTCCGTGTATTAAAACTAAAAAACAAAACCAACCCCCTCGAAAACAAGCTTTGAGAAAAACTACGTTTTTGCATTGGCAAGTAAGCCAAAGAGAATTAAAAAAGAATAATCCAGTTAAAGTACCTCTCCCGACACGACTCAGCGTTGAAGGTACTGTTTTACGGGATGCTGCATGACCTGGGACTCATACATGAGATACCACCTTGGTACTGGCCGGTCAAGCCCAAGCCCGTATACGAGTCGGATGATGTACAAGCGTACTGGGATGTGCCAATGTTTGCAGAACATCAAGAGATGAGATCCAACAGAGTGGACGCCCGCATCGTCAATCACAAGAGCAAGCAAGTCACCACACTTGAGATGAGCTGTCCATAGCTCAACAACAGAGAGAAAAAGAGCGAGGAGAAGACCCTCAAGTATGGCCCCCTGCGCAGGGAATTGAAACAGCAGTTCCCAGGCTACGAGGTGCAACAGCACAACATCATCATAGATGGCCTTGGGGGGTGCTCACGGGAGATGGACACTACGATGCACGAGATCGTACGGAGCAGGAGTAGAGAGGTGCTGAGGAAGATGCAGAAGGTGGTACTGTCAGGCACACTCAACATTGCCCGAACTTTCAAAGTTGCAACTTGAGGGATGGACAAATCTAGGGAACACTGTCCTCTTATCTAGGTTATGGGTGGTTGAGATTGTAGATTTTTTATTTTAGTATTTCTTTATTCCATAAGTACCTCTTAGTTATAAACATTACTATTATTATATATATATATTATATATATATATTTTTTTTTTACTCCAAGGCTCACAGGTTACGCTATGCGCCCTGTGTAGCTAGTTTAGCTTTTAACATACAGTCGTGAATTCTACTATTAATAATAATAATAATAATAATAATAATATTGCAGCTTTAGGAGCACTTAAACAGAGTCTCAGTGCCTTGCAATGTTAGAAGTTTAGCTGATGTTTTGAACTGAGATAGCACCGGGTAGATCCTTTCTCTAATTTCTGTAAGTAATACATCAATCACGAGAAAATAGTTTTCCATCAGGATATCCGAACACTGAGAAGTGGGTTGCAAAAACGAGGCGCAGCCGAGTTTTTTCTAACCGACTTCGATGTGTTTGGATGCCTGATGAAACACTCTTTCAAGTGTTTGATATAGCTTCTCAAATCATTCATTTCTCTTGGAGAAATTCAAAGAAAACGTTCACCAAATTTCATGCTAATTAAGATCCAGTATCCAAACCACCGTCCCAGTAGTGGTTTACTTTGTTTTTTTTCGTTATGAATTACTAATGAGTTCGAGAATGCTTGTTCTTTGATGCCATCTCCCGATAGCTCGAACTCCTGGTAACTCGAACCTTGTTTTGATTTGTTTCGAAAAGCTGGTAGTGGAAAGAAAAGAAGAGACAATTTCAAAATCAGATGACTGTTGGAATACAGTTCGGGGCGGGGGAAAGCTGTCAAATTCCCACGTGCCTGAGGCATGATGTCATGCATTCGTGCAATCAATATTCAGCTAAAGGATTAAATTTCATTTCTAATATTTCATTCTTCGTTTGAAAAGTAAATTATTGAGTCGAATAATGAAGTCAATATTGAAGAAATGTCGATATATAATGACATTGAATTGGTAACAAAGCAAAACAAAACAAAAGCTAAATTGGCCCTCTACGAAAAACTAAATTACCGCCAACAAGTATACTTTTTTGGTGTCGTGGTGACATTGGATCCGTGCGTAATCGCAGACTCATAACTTCAACGTAACTTATAATATATAGATTTAGCCAATGTCACCAATGAGCAATGTTACTGGTTGTCATAATCTGGTAGCAAAGAAAAACAAAACGAAAAGCCTCTTCATAAATCATTTCAGAATAGTCTGAAACCTATCAGGTAATGAACTGACAAGAGGGGATCAGATTGTGGTGAATCAATCAATTGAAGTACTTTTCCCTGTAAAGTGAATACAATCAAATAAGTCTGAATCATCATTCCTCTGAAATTAGTTGTGTGAGTAGTTGAGTAGGGTTACTCCCAAGTAAATGTCACTGGTGTATGGATGTGTTACTGAGCGAACAGAAAAAGACGAAAAATATAAAACCTTATTTCAAAAATGCTCTTCAATTTTTTGTATTTCAATTGATAATGTCTGCCTGGGAACATACATGAAGATAAGAGTACAAATTTGTTAACCAAAGCCTTACAATAAACTGCCATATTTTTCTGACATCAGGTTGATGGAATACAAACCTGTATGGAAAACAAAGCAGATTTTAATTATCTCAATTGCCAAAAGTAAGCCCATGGCTTCAGGGGGTTCTAAGGACGTTTACGCTATTTTTCTGCGCATCCGTACTGCGTACGAAATTCACATGGCAATGTCAATGCCACGTTATGCACTGAGCACGCACGCTCACTTGAAAAACTACCCCAATTTTTTAAAGATATTTGCATTGAGCATACGCATTTAAGAGGCTGTCTCTGTAAAAACCACTCACTCAATTTCGCATCAAAAATAAGTTTGCCTGAAACTCTCCCAACTGAAAGACTTTACCGAGGCTAGAACTAAAACAGCTTTTTTTTAGTTCAAAATAATTTTCTGGCGGCGCTGGGAGCTGTTAAACTTTTTGTCCCATCTGGACCCGATTCAACGTCTCGAAAATTAAAAAATAGGCATTTTTGTGGCGTTGTAAAATATTCGATTGGCGTCATCTAGCAGTGCATTTTACGTCATTTTGCTCATAAGCCTTTCTAGTTTTCTAAATGAGAAACAATTTTCTTCTCGATTTAACCTGAAAGGCGAAATCAATCGTCTTATGAGCCCTACCAATCGCCATCCGAACGAAGGCTGAAAATGCCCTTGATTTGGAAGCTTATTTTTATGATCTGAGACTTAATGACAGCTCTCGAGCTTACCTAGTGGAAAAGTGTAATCCTTTATCGGCGCACATATGCAAAAACCACTGTACGATTTCAGTATTTCAAAAGTAATGACCGTTTGTATCAGCACAGTTGCTCGCATTTGCGATTTTTCAGCCTAATGCTAATCGACACATTTCGATCAGATTTTGTCATAAATACAGCTCACCTGCTTCGTAGCTCGGGCTTATTTCCAACTTCAGCCATTTTACAGCTCCTGGGATGGCTCACTTCCACGATAGATCCTGTAAATAGGTGGGTATTGCCCTCGAAGATTGAGCACAGCCTCTGCCGTGTCGCTTGTTTAGCGAACCAAAACTCGAAACCATGGCCACGTCTTCCGCTAGAAATAGGCGGTTAAAACATCGATTTGTAGCCGAACTTCCTCGAGAATCGGACAATAAATTATCCAACTTTAGTATTTTGTAAGATAATCGAGAACTGAGGGCTTAAATCTCGAAGAAATATTTCCGTTAAATGGCCGAATTAGCTGATGAAACATCGTCGACTTGTGTTGCGATGCTGCTTTCGCGAAGGTCCGCATAAATGAGGAAACCGCTGATTGCTTCGGGATTCTAACTGCCTCTTTTTTTTTCAAAAATGGAAAGCCGCAAAACCGTAATTGCTGCAATTATTAAACCTTAGAATTCCCTAGTTTTTTCAGCATTTTTGCAGTATAGTAGTAAATATCCACGCGTTTCATAAAATTGCGTTACCTGTATATTTGCGTCACTACTTGTTGAAAGAGGATACTCCAGGTAAACGCTAGGGGGAAAAATGTTCTCTTGAAAAAGAAATATTTTGCATTTTGTTTGTCTTTTTATGCAGAATGGTTTGATTCGACAAAGTTAACGCAGTGCTGATTCTAGCGTTTTTGTTCTCTCTTTACATGACCTAGATTTCAAATGCATGAATTGGCATGTGATGTTTGAATTTAATGACAGATGACAATTGCACGATCATAACAAAATAAATTCATAATTACACGTGTAATTGACTTCCTGTTTTTATCGAGAAAAGTCTTCAAAACGCCTCATGCATGAGCTCCAGGGCCCAAAACGTGTACCTCATGTTTCAGTTGCCAACATTCAGAGCATCCTCGAAGAATTCCCTGGGAAGAATTGTTTCGTTGCTTGAGCCCTCCAATTTCCAGTCCATTGGCAATCGAGTCTATGTTAGGGCTTTCCCGTTTAGCTTTCAGCTTTCAGTATTTTGATCCCCATAAGGTTCAAAAACCCTCGAGAAATTGTTGCATACGATAATATACTAAAGTCGCCATTTTTTGAAAGCGTGTAATTTTTGATCGACTGAAAAACTCTTTGTAGGGTCCCCTAAACCTCCTTAACCTAAGCCTCTTCTCTCCCTTCCCTCATAGAATATTGCGACCTTAAATATCCTTATTACGAAAAACTTACGCATTTCTTAAGACGGCGCCAAGGCCCGTCTAATACAAGACTGCTAATGTTCAAAACAATTTGTCAGTTTTATTCGGGACCCCATGTGTTTTACTTTGTTCATATAATATAATTTTACAGGTATTCTTCCCGGGGAAGGGGGAACTCCCATTTGAAAGGGATGGGGATGCTCATCGAAAAATTTGAATTAAACCAGGAGACCAATCTGGGCGTGGCTCAGGGTTTATTTGACCTCAAAAGGAGACCATGCTAAAACAGACAGCTAAATAAGAGCTATGGTGATTTTGTGTTGTAAAGGTATGATCGTCGAATGCTGTCTTCTATGATTTTTATTTATATTTTAAAAGCATTGTCACAAATCTTTAGTTTTTCGTTCACAGTCTACCCTATGCGATACCTGTATGGGTAAAAACGTTGGCATTCCATCCTGAACACCCTACGTGAGACCAAAATCTGCAATTTACACCCCTAAGCAAGAGAGTGCCCCGCGGGGTATTCTTATCATTAGCAGTCTTTTTAGAAAGGCCATGCTTTGGGGGGCCTGAGTGCCGTCTTAAGAAATGCGAAAGGTTTTTCGTAGCAGGGTGTTGAAGGTCGCGATATTCTATGGAAGAAGGGAGAGAAGAGGGCTTATGTTTGGACCCTGGTTTTCGTGGGGGATATTGCTAGCTTATTACCCGACGTGTTCAATCGATAAAAACTGACATCGGAAAACCGTTCGATAAAACGATAGCAATCGATAATTCTTAATTAAACGTTATCGATTTTATTGATCAATCCATAGAAATCGATACAACTGATCCTGGTTTTTAATGGTATCGATTTTATCGTCTTCGAGGACCGTGCTGTTTTCACCCCGGTAAAATACAACAGAACAGTCGGAGGCAGCGCTTCAAAAAGAGCTGTGCTCAGCTAGTGCTCAGCCTGATCATCTGTTTTTCTTTGCTTTTCATTGACTTCGGTAGAGTGTTTAGTCGAGTGTTTCAGCAAATTGAGTTACCCTTACAGCCCTCTTTGCCCGCTCACAGTCGTAGTTATCAGGGTCAACGAAATCATACAAATAAGTTTCATGCTTAATATATTTTATTCAATTTAATTCTAGTTGAGGTTCTTGTTTCTTTTATTTCTTTGATGCTGGAACCAGGTCTTTACCTACTGACTCATTTTAAACTTTTTACAGGCCTGTTGGTTTGAAAATGTTACCGTTCGATGCAATGAAATTGTTCTGGAATCGTTATAGTTTCTCAGTAAGTCCGTTCATTTCTGATGTTTCCCTACCTAAAATATGTGGAAAAATATTGCGCCGATTTCCGATACAATTTATTAATTTTTATCGATTTTTATCGAATGTTATTGATTATCGATTTTATCGATTGAAGACGTCAGGCTTATTGCAATCCATTCACTAGCGCTTACATTTGGAGGTTTCAGGGGACCCTAGAAAGAGTATTTCAGTCGATCAAAAAACACACGCTTTCAAAAAATGGCGACTTTAGTATATTGTCGTATGCAACAACTTTCTAGAGGGTTTTGAATCTTATGGGGATAAAAATACTGAAAGCGGAAAGCTAAACGGGGAAGCCCTAACATAGACTCGATTACAAACGGACTGGAAATCGGAGGGCTCAAAGCAACGACATAATTGTACGAGGACAGAATAAAACACCCTTGTAAAAGAGAAAGCACATCTGAATGTTGGCAACTGAAACATAAGGTTTACATTTGGGCCCTGGAGATCACACATGAGGCTTTTTGGAGACTTTTCTCGATAAAGACAGGAATTAGACAATTACACGTATCTGACGTGTAATTATGAATTTATTTTGTTATGATCGTGCAATTGTCATCTGTCATTAAATTGAAACATTACATGCCAATTCATGCATTTGAAATCTAGGTCATGTAAAGAGAGAACAAAAACGCTAGAATCATCACTGCGCTAACTTTGTCGAATTCAATCATTTTGCAAAATGCAAAATATTTCTTTTTGAAGAGAACCATATTCCCCTGGCGTTTACCTGGAGTCTCCCCTTTCAACAAGTAGTCACGCAAATATACAGGTAACGCAATTTTATTGGACGCATGAATATTTGCTACTTTGTTGCAAAATACTGACAGTACTAGGGAATTCTAAGGTTTAATAATTCTAGTAATTACGGTTTGGTATGAAGTTTTTGCGGCTTTCTACTATTTTGAAAAAAACAAACCGTTAGACTCCTCAAGCAATCAGCGGTTTCCCCAATTGTACAGACCTTCGCGAAAGCAGCATCGCAACACAAGTCGACGATGTTTCATCAGCTAATTCAGCGATTTAACGGAACGATTTCTTCGAGATTTAAGCCCTCAGTTCTTTAATATATTCCAAAATGCCAAAGTTGGATAGTTTATTGTCCGATTCTCGAGGAAGTTTGGCTACAATTCGATGCTTTAATCGCCTATTTCTAGCGGAAGACGTGGCCATGGTTTCGAGTACAGTTTTGGTTCGCTAACAAGCGACACGGCAGAGGCCGTGCTCAATCTTCGAAGGCAATACCCACCTATTTACAGGATCTATCGTGGAAGTGAGCCATCCTGGGAACTGGAAAATGGCTGAAGTTGGAAATAAGCCCGAGCTACGAAGCAGGTGAGCTGTATTTATGACAAAATCTGATCGAAATGTGTCGATTTGCAGTAGACTGAAAAATCGCAAATGCAAGCAAATGTGCCGATACAAACGGTCATTACTTTTGAAATACTGAAATCGTACAGTGATTTTTGCATATGTGTGCCGATAAAGGGTTACAGTTTTCCACTAGGTAAGATAGAGCTGTCATCTGAGTCCCAGATTATAAAAATAAGCTTCCAAATCAAGGGCATTTTCAGCCTTCGTTCGGATGGCGATTGGTAGGGCTCATAAGACGATTGATTTCGCCTTTCAGGTTAAATCGAGAAGAAATTTGTTTCTCATTTAGAAAACTAGAAAGGCTTATGAGCAAAATGACGTAAAATGCATTGCTAGGTGACGCGAATCGAATGTTTTTCAACGCCACAAAAAATGCCTAATTTTTAATTTTCGAGACGTTGAATCGGGCCCAGATGGGACAAAATGTTTAACAGCTCCCAGCGCGGCCAGAAAATCATTTTGAACTAAACCAAACCTGTTTTAGTTCTAGCCTCGGTAAAGTCTTTCAGTTGGGAGAGTTTCAGGCAAACTTATTTTTGACGCGAAATTGAGTGGGTGGTTTTTACAATGAGTGGCACTAAAGCATTCCAAGCTGGTGGATAAAAGGTAAACTGTATTTTTAGAGATGGTTGGTCTCATGTAACTACTTATGCCAGTCTGATTTTCAGACCGCTCTCACGTAAACAAAATTGTACCAGTCTGAGTTTACACCGCTTTAATGAAATCAGGGTTTTACTGTCCCTAGGTATCTGAGGATGCTGTTAAACATTTTTGAGAGCTGCTCAACTATAGTCTGAGGGGGTGTTTACATGACACCAGTACATTGTATGGTTTTCATTCTGATACAAGTTCATCCCAGTTCGTTCTTGCTTCTCTTTGCGGCAGGGGCATTTTCTAGAACGCAGAACGCAGAATGCAAAAAAGCAGAACGCAGAACACAGAATGATGGTCAGCGGTATAGAGTGTGAAACAGGTAGGTACATCATATATGATAAACTGATATCATACATGCCTGACCCTAACCCTAACCCTAAGGGTTAGGGTTAGGTTTAGGGTTAGGGTTAAGGTTAGGCCTGTATGATATCAGTTTATCATATATCATGTACCTACCTGGTTCACACTCTATACCGCTGACCATCATTCTGCGTTCTGCGTTCTGCGTTCTGCATTCTGCAAAATACCCCTGCCGTTCTCTTTGTTACATGATTACAGCACAAAATCTCGTAACAGTGCGAGTCAAACCTGGGTGAGTTCATACTGGTATCAGGTAAACATGGTATGGTGTTTGTTTCATTCTGCATTAAGTTAATTAACCATATAGCCATCCAGAATAAATCTCACATCACTTGAGGGAGAGAGATTCTTAACTACAGATCTCGCATTGTTGCTAAGGGATTTTTGTAGATGGTTTTTTATCATACGCCGTTCTGCAGCATTTCGTGCTGCTATATTGGTGAAATAATGAGGAAGAACATCTGAATTCCACAACTCGACATTGCACGTGCATAGCTTGTGCCAGTCCCCAACCGCACATTAAAAAGAAAATCAGTAAAACTAAGAGGAAACTATTAATAAAAGCTCCGATTTTATTGCGAATCGCTCCACCGTTCTTTGAAATCCGAAGCACGCAATAACTGTTTTTACAAAGAATAGAAGAACTACAACACTAAAATGTATAAAGATACGTGCGCACTTGTACCATCATAACTTTTATAACAGGGCATCTGACAGGTTTGAGTGGTGCGGATCCGCATATATATATATATATATTCTTTAATGTCCGCATCTTCCGCATTTTCAGAGCATTTTCTGCATAAAACAAAAAATATTGCCTAATATTGGTGATAAAGCAGCTGCTTTTCATCCTCACAAACATAAAAGCCGAAGAGATTGATTATTTTGAAGCAGTTTTCCTCCTAAACATCGTCGAAAACATGCTGCTTCGTTCACGAGCAATTTTTAACCTCCAGGCGTTTCATGTGTCTTTTGGCGATGAGCCTGGGTACTATTTCTTGTTCTTACACTGATTTCTATTGGACGAAAAGCATTGACATTTCAGCGAATAACAGTAACTGATAAGAAACTGCATTTGACTACTACTTGCGCAAGGAAACTTGAAGACGTTGTCTTCTTTTGCTTGTTCGTCGTGTCAAAGAGTCATCTTGCGGTTTAAGCTTATAGTAAGGGTAAGATTTAAAGAGACGAAGAAGAAGAAGGAACCTCACTGAGCAGTTTAGATAACAGAAAAAACAGTGGAAAGACAGAATTATCAATGTTATAATTTGTTTAAATTTCTGCATAATTCAGCGTGCTTTCCGCGTAATCAACATATCTTTTGCATTGTAATTTATGCCTGAAAATTCCCGCATAATTTTTGATTTTTTTTCCGCACCCCTATCATATGGCTTGTTATAATAAAGCGAATTTCTAGAAACTGTTGCTTCAAATTTTGTATCTTTCAATGTTTACAATAGTGAAAACTGTATGCTGTTTGAGTTTTAGCATTTTGCTGTTCAGGTCAAGTGACATACTGAATATGGTTGTGACTTGAAAATCTTGAAAATCTTGTCTGTGGAAGTAATGGGGTTTCCAAGAACTGAGGAACTTCCCATAGCAACAATATGGTGATTAAGAGTGTCCTCCATTAAGTCCAGATGTAAAGGCTCTCATTGCCCACCCAAATGGAAGGCTTAATGGAACACTCATGTAAATGTTGTGGTTCAATTTTATCATTGGTTAAAATTGTATTTTCCTTTGTAAATAATAGGATTGCCAAATAAAAATTGGAGCTCCACATTTAGGCTTGGCTAAATCTACATATTTAAATGATTTTAAAACTGTTTAATTGTGCTTAATTATGTTTGACTACATTCAGAAATTGAATGGAATCAAACACAGCTCTAGGCATATTTTTGGTTAATAATTATTGTGTTCAATAACTGAACCCAAATTAACCCAATCACTGCACTCAATCCAGTTCAATTAACTGAACAGTTATATATGTAAGCTGGGCTAATTATCTAACTGATATCTTTCACGTGCCTTCACTGTAAGAAAATGCTGCATCACTGATCACTACTGGCATACATGCCTAGAACAGAAAAAAGGATCAGTGAAAACAAACAAACAAACAAATTCAGGGCTAAGAATTGGCAGTCGCACAGTCGCCAATGGCGATTTAAAACTGACCAGGGCCACTAAAAGTCAAGGCTTAAATGCCTGATAGTGGATTACGAATAAAAGTTACACTATGGTTACGATAAAAATAAAATATACTTTCATTGGAGCACCTTTCTTTTCTTTCCCTTCCTCAACTCCAAGTTCATCGATTGTAGTAAATTTTTAGTTCTTGGAGTGCAAAATTCATGAGAATGAGCGACTGGCAAATTACTTTGATCCTTAAAATAATATTAACTTTATTGTTTTTTCTTTTGACAACATCAACTAACTAATATTGTATGTAACATACATTATTAAAGCATTTACAACCCAATTTTTGACCAATGTGACATTAATGAACAGAAAGGACGGGTGAACAGAATAGTACTTATACTCAGTGTCAATTATTAAGGGGGTCATCGTTCATTTTGCTTGCATTGTCACTTCTAGCTTTGAAATGTTGTTGCCGAAGCCATACTTTGCTATACGATTGTGATCCACCTGATTCAGCTTCTCGGCCACGTGGCCACTTTTAAATCTTGTAATCTTGTAATAATCTTGTAATCTTGTAATATGATACCCTCAAGAATTTTCATAGTTTTTTTAGTCAGTGTTTTTCTCTTTTTGTAAAATGACATAAAAGGTGCGGTTTAAGTTTTGACGAAAAGTTTCGTTTTGTTACAGTGCATTTTTTTTGTTAAATAAACTTTGCTAAGGCAAGGAATTTGATTTTACCTGAACAACTTCTAACTTCATGCTGTCCTTGGGGTAAATTTCTTCTCCGTTCTCTCTCTCTCTGTTACGATTTTTTCCCCTTGTTCATCTGTAGAATAAAATACAAAAACGTAGACGTAAATTATTCGGTGGTACAAAATTATTTCCAATCACAAATAGATAAAAATCTAGCCTGCGTAGCGTAAGGTTTTCCGCACGTTCGAGGCATTTTTTGTTTTTTAGCCGCGCAAAAATTGGGGCGAGCGCAAAAAAGTGCGTGAAAAGTGCATCGAACGTGGGGAAAGCCTTACCGAAACGCTTGCTACGCAGGCTAATAAAAATCAAAAAAACTGTACCCGACATGTTTACGGTTCTCTGTTGGCGTCTCTCAGTTTTCCTCTGGCGTTGTTCTTCAGTACCGTTCCGAATTATTTCTCGTCGGCTTTCTCGTTCTGCTTCACTGTTCCTTCGTCTTTCTCGTTTTCGTTTCCGTTCTGCTTGACCGGGTGCTTGACGCTGTTCTTCAGTGGCGTTTCTCCTCCTTTCCCGTTGTCGTTGTTCCTGTTGTTCTCTATCTCCTTCTCTTTTCCTTCGTCTCTGTGTTCTGACATGTCCTATTAACATGAAAAGTCAAGGGAAAAAAATGCGAGCCTAACGTCCAGTTTCCCACGTCAAAAGACTTACTCGATTCCTCGCATGCCATTGGCAAGAAGCTGGGCGAAAATTGCCTCATGTAAGAATGTCCTATTGCCTCATGACAAGAATGGATGTCTAACCATGTCTCACTTTTGTATGACGTCAATTTAAAAAAAATCTTTTGCTCAGTTTTCATAAAATTTAGCAATCCAGAATTATCGATAAGCTTTATCGATCTGTTTTCGGAGAGCCCTTTTAACGCACAAGCTTATGAAATCATTTCACTTTGTGGGTAATTTATGGCGTTCTACTGACTGCTACTGAAGAATGATTCCATCTGAAAAGACTAAGATTATCTATTAAAGACGTTTGACTTATAAACACCCCAAGACACCTTCAAAAAACAACATGTAAACTACCAAGGAAACAGTTCACTTTGCTCTATGTTTCAATCTAAAGAAAAATACAATTTCAGGGCGCTTTTACTTTCACAAAACTGACATAATTATATCTTTTTCTCTTTTTTATGTTTACGCTGTAAAGCTGAAGCGATATAATTTGTTTTCTCCGGATAACAAGTCCATTTTCAAGATAATACTCGCCTCTTCTTATACTCGTTCACAGTGAAGGGAACTTGTGGTTCGAATTCCTCGCAGGCCTCAGTAGCCTGAGAAAACAGCTGACGTTTCGCGAGGTCGCGACTTGAAAATGGTGGAAAATTGCCGGCGAAAACTAAACGATTATAAGCCGCTGAAATAATTTTTTTTTTCGGCAGAAAGCCGTAGTTCCATTTCGCTTCCGCTGAAATTTGAAATTCTAAGAAATACGAATGCACAGTTGATTCAAAACTCAATCACTTATTCAAGAAAGAATGAGAAAAAAAGAGAGAAAAAGGACTAATGATCTATCACATGACTGAAAGAAAAAGGCGAAGAAAACCTTGCGAAGTGTTGCAGCATTTCTTCGCAAAGCTGAATGAATCAATGAAACTGCTCCAAAGTCTAAAATGTAGTACACGGTTTGATATTTCCTGAAAAATTGTTGTATTCATCGTCCAAAGCGCATTAATTGAAGCTGTGTGATGTAGCTGTGAGAGTTAAAACGAACACATCACAGTACATAGTGGTTCTCGGTTTAGAGGCCGCGAACTGAATTTGGTAAAACAACAATGATCGAATTAAACAGCTGGGAAAGCGATTCAACTTATTTTGCACTGCATATTTTATTTGAACATGTGGAGCTGCTTAAACACAGAGCTACATCGACTGCAGGTAAAACGATTTTATTTTGTGTAGTATAGCCGAAAAAAATGTGGTCCATGGTTGTCAGTGTTAAAATTAGTTCAGTGCTTAGTTAGCTAGATTTTTTGTAGTGAATCACCTAAAACTTGTGGCACTTATTGTTAAACGGTTCTCTTCAATTTTACTGTGTTTTATTTTTGTGCCTTGCCTTGATATTTTGGTATCAAAAGCTGCTTTCCGTACAAAACCTACTTTTTGTGAACATTTGTTGAGAGTGCGACGTTGAAAGAAATCGTAAACACAACGCCAAAGACTAGTTAAGAGCGAATGTTGCCAAAAATCAAACATTTTCAAAATATTGTGGCAATCTACTGAGAATCTTCGCTCAGTCCTTAAAGTAGTAAACGTAGGAAGACAGAAATAGCTTACTTGAAAAAAAAAAAATTAAACCTAATTCCCCAAAGTCACCCGATTCACCCAAAATTTCGTTACCGCGGTACCTGCATGCAGTAGTCGATTTCAGTAAAACTTGTTCTATTAAAATTAATTAGCCGCATCACCCAAAGCACGTAACAGATGTTTTTGTATTAACGACTTCTTGTTTCGCTGTTCAGTTCAGAGCTAGTTTCAAAGGAAAGGCATCTTATGTACAACACCTTAAGCCTGTTTTCTAACGAAAATAGGAAAAGAGAATCCTCACATCAAAAACGGTGGATGTTCGGTGAAACGGCATGGCAAGTTGCGATATCCTGTCAAGTTTCCTTGCAGTTTGCTTGAATTTTATCATCAACAAGGACCACAGCTCTCATCTGTGATACAGCAACATGAAGGTTAGAGGATATTGTGTTAAAATCGGTTGTTGGCTGATCAAAACCTGCGGTAAACGTGAAGTTGTTTGTGTATGTGTACACTGAGTTAATTAGGCTGACTTTTCTGATCGCTTAAATCAACGCAATTTGTCCAACTTTAAAATTCTATAACATCGCGTCAATAAATTTCCCCAAAAACTCCTTTTAGGAGGGAAAAGAACATCCCTTCTCCTCTTCAAATCCAAATTCTTGACGAATAATATTCGGTATCACATACTTTTTTTAGGGGTTAAACGTGATATACTTTTTATCTAGTCAAAAGTATGTCAGATAAATTTAATTAGAGCTCGTAAATAAATAAGCAGAAATTGCTGAAATTGCTTTTGACATATGTTTAAACATCGTTCTACAACTTTGATTACTTTTTATTGCTCTGGAATGCTTCATTTTATCACGCGAAGCTTCGAGATTTGCCTTAAATTTTGAGCTTCAAAAGCGGTATTTTGAGCGAATTCCGTTAATATCGATTTTCTTGAAAATAAATCGATATTCAGCCAAACGAACTATGCAGTGATTTGTTTCACATTAAGGTCTACCTAACATAAGAATATGAGCGGAATTGATTTTTGAGCTGTTGCCACCAAATGTTTGACCGTTGGTAACATTCGCTCTTAAGTTCGAATTTCTTTTTCAACAGTTTCTTCTAGCTCGTCCTGAGAATCAAACACTCCCTCAAATTTCTCCCGACATTTCTCCCTAGTTTAACCCTGCTGTAAAGTGATTTTTCTTGGTCATTTTCTCGCCTAGTTGCTCGCGAAGAAGACACTTTTGGCCGCTACAGGCAGAAAAAAAAAACAGGTTAAGTTTTCCCTCGCCATCAGCGTGCAGTCAACAGGATTAAGGAGCACGCTTACGTAAGGTGAATTTGATTACGCGGATTTCTAGCTATGTTATAATTGTTGTTGTTGAACTAAAACCTCACTCGAGAACAAAATATTGGACAGTTGAGATTAAATTGAGTTGACTTGTAAATGAATGCCCATCTGTCACAGCTGGGAGACGCTGTTTAGAGTGGCTTGTAGCTCAGGAATAAGCTCATTCGACTTTCTGGCATGAATATCTATGACGACTGAAGAATTTTCCACTCCGCATTGATACACACGACTTCATCGCCTAGAATCATTTTGCATTGTCTTTCTCATCTTGTTACAATTCCAAAACATGATAGACGCGACATAACAATCTCCGCGTTTAGACAAGTCAATAAATTTTGTCCACAAATTCCGGTCAACAAATTCGTGTGCCAATGTTGTGGAAACATTTGTGTGAGATCGTTAGCAGTAGGATTAGCTGAACGAGCGACTGTTATACGCATATCATGACTAGCGCATCGCTCTCTTACCACCATGCACCATGCTAACCACCTTTGAACGTTTTCGTGACAAGCTCCAGTTCGTTTGCTAAAACTTTGATCGACATGCTAAGAAATGGGCCGATTTTCATGTTCTCTCTCTGAAAGCTACACGAGTCGAGAACATCTTACAGTATTTAAAACCTCCAATCGTTTGCTACTTAAATTTGAAGGTAAGGGAGAAATCTGTGAGAGCTTACGTAGTACAATATTCTTCCTTAGGCATTGTTGTTAAAGAATGGTGCTCAGGGATGGAGAGCCGCTCTGGCCTGGGACAAGCCCAAACCAGGCTAAATGGTTTACGGGGGTCAACTTCAAAGACGATTACTGCAGGGTGGGTGGGTAACCGTCCTCGGCGAGGACTCGAGCAAAGTGAAGGGGGTATAGTACATGGTCTTTTTATCTCCTCTTTGTCCAATCCCCAGGGTCCATATTATCAATTCAAATGGACTTTGAATAGCAAAATTGAACCCCTGTTGCTAGCGCACGCTCGACAGAGTCAGGAAACAAAACTTGCCGTAAAACAAAACTTCTGCTCTGGAGCCACAATACAGAACTAACAAAACAGCATAATGAACGAACTGTATGAGAGTAGTAGGAAATGCGGGCACGCGGTAGATGACAAAATATTAAAAGAAAGAATATTTACCTGACCAGGTGTACAGAAAAACGTGCAAAACAGGAGCGGAAAGAAATTTTAAAAATGCCCACGGACTTATACTCATGAAGAGTCATCCCCTGAGCCGGGAATGGGAAAAAAAGAGGCTGATTTGCTGCACTTGAAATGCAAAACGGAAAAACCCTGTCGAGAAGATTATAACCTGAAAGACAAAAAATACGGCATAAGAACAACGACAGGAAAACGCGGCTCAGGGGATCACAGATTTGGGCGTCAGTAATCCGACAGGGAATTAGACTCCCTTGCAAAACTATCATCCCAGGAGCGGCAGCAGAGAACGAAAAGAGAGATGAACAAAACGGAATGGTAACGCCAGCAAAATAAAGTAAAAGCCAAAAGCACAGAACGCAAAGTAGAAGGCAAATACTAACCTCAATTTAGGAAAACGTTGAACGAAGCATCGACCACGTGGAAACGGCTTAGGCAGCTGCGACAAACATACCTACTGGATAGCTGAAAAGAAATGTCTGGAAATTTGGAGATAAATATAATAAAAAGCTAATAAACAAAGAATCGAAGCTAGAGCGAAAATGCAAACGGGTGGAGGGGAGAAGAGGGGTTGGTAAGTGCGTTTATTAAATAAACCCAAGAAGAACCGGACGTGTCTTCTATCGAAATGATAATGAATTCTATGAGTACGTCTCTCTTATACTCGCTTGGGTAAGACCGCTGTAAATAGTCATCTATCGCTCTTCGGTGAAAAGACCTCTTGCAAAATCGAACAAAAATCTTGCATTTACTGTAGCACGGGTCAGCGAGACACGAATTGTGCGGTCGTTAACAATAATTTTAAAACGAAAATTCATTGATATCTGTCGTTGTTATAAAAACCAAAGAATATGTGCACAGTTCAAACGAACGTGCTTTACAATTCGCATCGATCCCCATTTAAATGACAGGGGCCCCCAACGGGTTCTTTTCGGGAAGTATCTGTTCGACGAGGCCTAAATCGCCTGAGATATTCGCATTTAATTGCAGTGAAACCTAGAGATTTCTTTGGCGAAACATCACTTCAGACCTCCGTAGCGAGGGGACTGATAGATTCCTATTGCTTACGGAGGGACAAATATATCGTTTGGACTGTTAAATAAGGTCACCTGGCATTTTCGGAGAGCTATCAGCAGAACGGAAATTCGGCGGATGGGATTCTGTTTCCTAAAATTTTCTGCAGCCTCCATTTCAGCTAAAACCTCCGAACAGATCAACCTGTGTTAGCTGACGCAAATATGCGTTTAAAAAGCTCTGAAACAAGCTAAGAAATTAGAAAATAGTAGTTGAAGTATTTCGCTAAAATTTTCTCGTTGGGTGCTCCTGAAATGACGATGGTTTCGCCTTTCTTCTTCTATGACGTGTATGTTCTAAAGTTTCTTACCTAAAATGTCTTATTGTAATTGACATAGAGGTTATTTATTTTGTTATAGTACACCTCCTTTTTATTCCTCTCCACTGCTATACAGAGGGGGAAGACAAAGATTTGATTTTTTTAACACAATGTCAAATTATTTGTGCCGTTAAAAATTTGAAATCGAATGAGAACAGAACAGAGCAGAACAGAACAGAATTTTGAAACTTATTAAAAATAATTGTAACCCACGAAAGCGCTAACAACCTTTTGCCTTCAGGTATTTCAAATACAAGGCTTAAAGACACTGTTTTTGTAGTTCACGACGATTTCATCTTTGCATGATATGTTTCTGTAAATTTGAGAAAACTGGGAGCAAAGAGAACGAAGACAATGAATTTCAAACGTTTTGATTATTTGAAGATCGAACCCAATCGGAATAAATTATTACTTTCTGGAGCTCCATTTATCTTCCAAATACTACACAGCTTGCATATGTTGCCTATTTAAGAACAGGCGAGTTTTGCGCTTCTTTTGCTTGTGCAGTAATTAAGGACTAGGTAAAAAGAAACTGAAAGCATTTTGTTGATCATTCAGTACTGCTGTTTTATTCTACTTTTCTCCTTTACTACAACATTTGGGCACTTAAATCTTTCTTCAAGCAAGGTTTCCTTCGTCTAGGTGCATTTGCAATGAGTTGCAGGGCAATTTCCAAGAGCACAGTTGGTTTGGCACCAACTGTGCATACCTAGCTGATCGTAAGGTGGAACAGCCACGCAACTACCGCTTGGAGGTGACGTTGTTACAGAGCCAGGTCCTTCAGTCGTGATAGAGCCGGGTCCCTCAGTCGTGACAGGGCCAGGTCCTTGAGTGGTAAGCGGTGGAGTGGGGCGTGGTGGTGGAGTATAGCCACCCAGGTATTTCTTTACGGCAGTTATAAGAGGATACTTGCCTTCACCACACTGGCTGCCACTGAAATCGTCTAAGTCGAGGGCCCAGAACATCGCTCCCATGAGACCCTTCTTCTCGATCACCTCTTTAATCTTGTAGTGAAGACTGTATTTATCATCAAAGCCAACCCAAATGGTACCCTTGTGACCGTATGGAGCCATAACAGCATTGTCTGCGACGGTATTCAAACCCAGCTTGCAGATCTCGTAGTAGGCCAGGAATCCAGCCTCACGGGTATACTGCCCTTTGTGTGGTTTTTGCCAATCGTGCTTAGGAGCGCCGAGGCCAGAATTTTGGGGGTCTTTTAGAGAAAACGCTCGTCCATAGGTAGCCATTCCCAGTGCGATCTTGTTGGCTGGAAATCCCTTGTCGATCCAGTACTGAGCTGCGAATGGCACAGTAAGTTTGTCGTCTCCTACCATGGCTGTGTGATGTCCCGTCACTTTGTCCCAGTTACCGTGAAGATCATAGGTCATCAGGTTGAGTATGTCTAACAGTGGGCCAAGTTTATTGACCTCGTAGGCTTTGTCGATGGTTGCATATCCAGCTGCCACGGCAGCAGTCAGCAACAGGCGAGGCTTACTGGTCTGGGCTGCTTCTGCCTTGAAGGCATCTAACAGTTCTTGACAGAGAATAGTGAACTTCTGTTTATCTCCTGGAGGTGATCCCCCTCGTACAGCCGGGTATTCCCAGTCGAGATCGAGACCGTCGAAGCCCCACGTTCGCAGCATCTCAATTGCGGAGTCGATAAATATCTAGTGAATAAAGAGCGAGGAAGAGCATTTACAATTAGTATACAAACGTAAAGTTACATTATATAAGTCTCACTGGAATGCTGAAAAAAGAGAAAGAAGAAACGCCAAGCAGAGCTCAATTCTACTGTATTTTTCCAAGTGACCATGTTGAAATGACAAAGGAATAAAATTTCGATCAATAAAAACAGAATAAACAGCAAACACATTCAAATCTTGGAAATTGTACTGTTCAGTTCCCTTGCGGAATATCTAGAAAATGCTTTTATCAAACGACCAAATGAAAGATCGAACGACCTAACGATGGAGGTCAAACCTAACCGCTTTAGAGTTTTATTATAAAAAAAAGATATGTTTCCTTTAGTGGAAATCGTATAAAACAAATGTTTCAAAAGGTTACTGTGAAGGTCTTTGCCATTTCAATAGGACCTTGCATGGACTTTCAGTTGTTAGATTACAGACAATAAATACTAGTACTGCCAGGGTTTACCAATATGTTTTAACAAAATACATAGCAAATGGTCACTATGAACTGGACTAAAAAAACGTTCTAATAGCAGCAGCACTTTTCTTTAATGTACGTGTAGTTTTCAGCTGAAAAATACAACAGTCAATACAAATAAGCAAAGTATTACTATCTCCGTGAATATTTTAGAACTTCAAAGTGCCGTTGAGATCTTCTTCACAAATCCTCCGCTGGCTTTTGCTCTGGTCAGTTAAATGCCATATACTAAGAGAAAAAAAAAGTTTAAATCGCATATTTATACAAACAAAGTAGAAAGAGCACCTTTCTAGAAGCTGCTGTTTTAACCATCTTGGAAAAGGGGCTGTTGGCATTTTCATGGTTCCATCCTCCTACGGCTAGAAGCGTTATCAATCCTGGATTTTTTTGTTTCAGGGCGTTGAACCTTGGATATAATTTGTCATCGTTCCACTCGTACATCGCCAGTTTGTCGTTATTGGGGTTAATCTTTGCAAATGAGTATACCAAATGGGTGCAGAGGTGGGGATCGATGTTTTCAGGCCAGAACTTGCCGGCACCCGGACGATACTGAGACCAGTTTGTGTGGTAACACACTCGTACATAGTTCTTAGCACTGATGTACGAGGGGAAGCCCACTAACAACAAAACGATGAGGATACGCATGTCTGACTTCTGGAACAAATGCCGAGGCAGTGTGTCTAAGAGATTTTTTCCAACCGTTATATATTGTCGCACGGGCAGTGCGTCTCACGCCAGCTATACTAACGCACCACCCTTGCCTTCGATGCTTAGCCAATTACTGATAACCTCAATGCGCTGTTTGCTCAGGAAGAACATTTTGTGTTTTAACAGCAGGGTAAACTCCGTAAAACTGACAGATCACATTCTGATACTGTTTATTGCTGGAGCATCTTGGTGTATTCAACCTGTGTTTAGTTATCCTGGCGCCATTTGTTCACCATCAAGTATATGTTCTATAACAATGTCATGTAAAAAAAGATACCAAGTGTCAAAAGCATATGAAAATGTCTATTAAATTTTTTCTTGACAAGAAAAACAAGAAAGATATTATGCCAAGATTTCACTAAAAAAACTATACTTTTTACACCTATGGTAATGTTTTTCTACACTATGTAAAAGGTATTATTATCGATGTATCAACAATATAATGACATCAATTTTAAAGGTTTGGTTATTGTGCAGTTATGTTGTTCTTACGAAATAGCTAGACTACAAACCAGACCCTAGGTTGCTAATCCCCATACTAGAAATAGAGCCTTACTAGGAATAAAAAGGAGCTGAAAAACGAACTGCTTGAAATTGTTGCATTGCATGCTTGCACTCCCTTAAACCTCAGAAAAGTATACATTCCTCCCTAAATAGCTAGTGTTTGAATGAGCGCACTGACAGGAAAAAAATTGCAAGGGCTATTATACCGTGCGCAATCAAAATCTAAATTCTCATAGCATAATTAATATATCTTGTGAGGGAAATGTGTAATAAAAATAAAGAAAATCGTCACCAGCCTGATGTGACTTAGAAGAACAATATTGGGCAATTCTTATGACTGAACAAAAACAGACCAAAGACACTTCTAGAGCGATGATAAAGTGACAATAAAACGACTTTGGCAATGATTGATACAACAACGACACGTATGATTGCAGTGCATATAGCAGAGGAAAATCAACGAGAAAATATCACGTAAATAAAAACCAACAAAACAAAACAAAAAAACGACAACAACAACAACAAGAAAGTGTGATTATCCTAACGCCGCAAAAGAGTTTTCGAATTGGCTAATTTCAAGACTGAACTATTTTTCACTTAGAAATTATAACGCTTGAAAGAAAGGAAATAATCTCCCGGATAACGTTAGAATGGGGCCCCTGTCTCTCGTGTTGTTTTAGCGAATTTTGTGTAAACTAAACCGAAAGCTGGTTTCCATATGATCCCCTACGATGGCTTCGTTAATAGCGACCTTCAGATCAAACTACGAACAAGGGACTGAGTACGAATAGAGCCCTCACTCCTTCACGTTGCTTACTATGCAGTAGACAGTAGATGTTCCTGGAGCGAGATTGGTAAGTAATGTAATGATATGTAAATTCCGCAAAATGGAGTTGGAAAGTCGTACTCGTCCTTAAGCTTGTACTCGTATTAAAATCTCAAGGTCTCTAAACATTGGTGCATGAGAACGGAGTGATCGCCAAAGATCATATGGAAACCGGGTTTTATATACAAGCCTGTAGTGCATTCGATCGCTCACTGGCTAAATCGCTGCAATCAGTAGCATTCATGGAGACTAGGGCTTATCTACTTTGAAGTGTTGGTGTTCGTTTAATAAGAAAAGCACCTCGTACAACTATGTGAATTCGCTTTGTCGACTTCTAGACTCAAATGATAGAGAATTTAAGCAGACCAGATGGTTATTTTGAATTCTTTCGTTGTTATTGTTTAAACGGAAATCTAACACGCGGGTCATTAAAACTGGTTGGGACAGTCCTTTGTAGAGAAATAATTCTTATGTTCTTCCTAAAAACAGTGTTATCAAGTACTCTTGATGTTTTTTAAGTTTGGTTAAGAAAGTTCAGGGGCTAAAAGGTAAGTAATATTATATGTTATATGAATATTATTTAGGTTTAAAATAAAATCCACTTTGCTTTTGATAGCCTGACAACTTTGTCAATCGCAGTCGCGCACTGATTTGTAAATATTGGGAACTATGTCCAAACAGTTATATGTTTCAGGTGTCGCAAACACGCATACGCATCTGGCAAGGTGGAAAAAGAGCGTGGCATTCCTTAATCAAACAAAAGACTGAACACGAAAAGTGTGTTTTAAGAAACATGTCCAATATTCCCTCAGCCTCGCGACTTTTCTGAAGAAGTGTCATATCAAGTGTGTTCTGACTGGATTTATTTAAACATATCTAAAGATTAAAGCCGTTTTATGAAATTCTACATCCAAAAGCACTTCTACAAAAATAAGAAGCATTGAACATAAGCTAAATACAGTCGAAGCTCTCGTAAGCGACCACCTTGGGAATTCAGAAAAGCGGTTGCTTACAAGAGCTTTTAGCCTAAAGCTTGGCATATATTAATAGTTACTAATAGTTTTGCAGTAATAATATTGGATAGGTTTTTTTTCTACTGCCTATCTCAGAAGAGGTCTGCGTAACCGTACAAGTCACAGAACCATTAGCACTTGTGTTATGTATTACTCGAAATTTGAACAAGAACCGAGGCCATCTATTAAAGTGTTGACCAAGTGGTCGCTTACGAGAACTCAAACACAATGGAAAAAAGCCCTTTGCCGTAATTCAAAAAGTGGCCGCGGTCTCTTACACGAGCTTTTCGCAACAGTCAAATGGGGTTTCACAATGCTGGTCGTAACTAGAGATGGTCGCTTTCGAGAGTGGCCGCAAGGAGAGCTTTGACTGTAAAAAATAAAAAAAAATGAAAAAAAATACAAAAAAATAACAACTCACGGAAAAAGAAACGTGCGAAACGAACGCCCATAACTTGCCTTTCAGTTGAAAGGCTGGCAAACGCAGTAAATGCGCACTCTGATTAGCTCTTTACTAACTGGCTAGTAGCTCATTATGCGAGTGGAAAGGTTAGAAGAAAAAAAGAAAAACTCGGCAAAAAACATACTCCTTTCAACAGAAAAGTTAGTAACTTGATAACATTTCTCATGATCCAAGCCGGGTAAGTATGACAAAATAAAAAAATATTTTCCTTCAACTCCTTATAACCAACTCGGCGCTGCACCCCTAAAATTGGCGATGGGGTCCTGTCGACTGGCTTTCGAGGGAATGATTGTCAAAGAAAAAATAGCTTTACGTACATACAGAAGTAGATTTGACAATGTATCAACGGCTTACGCAAACGTAACAATTTGAGCGCCGTTCAACTTTTTACCTTTTTCGTAAGCTGCTTATAAATTGTCTCTTGTTTTATTTACGCTCGTAAAGCCAGTTGCGTTCACGTCTGTAAGCAAGTAAAATTTACGCGACAGTGAGAATCCACCCTTAGGGGATAAGAAATTATACCAATTCTATTTCAGGTATTAATGACCTTCTTACGTTGAGCGTTTATCAGTTTTGACCTTTCTGTTTTGGAATGGATGCATCTCTGATAGTGCCTTTTTTATGATTTCTTGTTCTACTGAAAATATCCTTTCGCCGCCTTTTGCTGTGCAAATGAGTCTTATAGGCACTTGAAGGTGTTAAGACGGATTCCGCTCAACGTTCGAGCAATAAGTGCAAAAAATATTTACCAAAAAACTACTCATAGCACGGTAACATTTTAAATGCTATTTGAAACATCTCACTCTAGTTCACTTGCCCAAGTGACCCCGCGATGAAATTCTCAAGCATTCTCAAGAAAATTAATTTCAAATCTCGTAAAAGTATGCTAAAAACGGGCGCCATTTTGTTTTGAACTGACATGAAGCGTCTTTTTAATTGAAATATTGATAACTTCAAATCCAATTTTCTCTCGCGGGGTCAGCTTGGGAGCAAAAGTAACGATACGTTCTTCTTATCTGTTCTCAAAATGTGACAGTGCTGCAAGTATTTTTTTGGTAACTTAAGTTTTGCACTTACTGCTCGAACGTTGAGCGGAAATCGTCTTAAATTTTGTGAATAAGTCAGTAACTGGATATACCGTACGTCGGTTTTTCTTGATCTCATTAGCAGTTGTAAAAAGCAAGTTTTTGACATGGATTCAAAAAACCTTCAAGGACAATGCATTTTCCATTCTGACATTGTTATTAGAACTTATGCAGGCTTTCTCCAAAAATCGGTAAAAACCAAATTGCTGAGTTTTCGTCAAAAAAGGTGTTTATTGATCGTCGTCGTAGGTGCAGCAATAGCAGTAACGTGTATGTTCATTTTTCAGACGAAGTGGTCACTTGAGTTGTAAATCGCGACGTTTCGACTAGTAACTACTACTAGTCTTCATCAGGCGATGAGGTCAACTGGTTACTTGTCACCATATGTATCACGATGGTCGGTTGTGCGCCCATATGTTCGCCCTTGTATGACGACACGTGGTGTTGTTACCTAGTTATAAAGATCCAATCTTCAAAATGTACCCGCTGCTAGAATGATGAAGCCTAGCGGAGGGGTCAAATTATTATTATTATTTTTAAATCGCTTCGAAAGGAGACGAAAGCTCTCTCTTTGCAAGAATTATGCGAGAAAGGAAAAAGTGGCTAGGTGTACAATCTGCCAAACAGGGCAAATTTTGAGAGTAGAAACTACGACATTTCTGCGATTAACGAGAACAGTCGCAACAGTCCGAAAAATGTGAAAAACATTTAATGCTACAAAGATAATTGGGTGCAGTTTTTTTTTCAGCTGTTTAGAACTTTTAATGATCCAAAGTAACACACGATTACAGATTACTTTAAAATTTCTATTGAAGCAGCGTGGCCGAGTGGATAGGGCGCTGGACTTGAAATCCGAAGGGAATGGGCTCAACGTCATGTGACGCTCCGTCCGTTAGCTTGAATTGCCCCTTGGTAGACCCAACTGGTTTGTCCCCGCCAGTTGGGGGCACTTAACTTTATTCCTAGTTAGTAGATGGACTGGATATAGAACTTTAAAAGTTTTTTCAAAGTATTTTGCAAGTTTCAAAGCCCGTAACAAAGGTGCTACAATTTTTGTTGAAAACACCACAACCGTGCACAGACTTTTGTTTTACGTTCACACTATGGCTGAATAACTTAACAGGAATATTTCTATTGGACAGTTGCTCGTACAAAATGTAAAACCTATAGTTGTATGTGCACGGTCAAGGCTAAAAACGGTAACAAAAACATTAAAAAAAAAACAAGTGCTGAGCTTCATAATCAGTTTCTTTCATTAACTGTGCTTTGTTATTTTCTTTTGCAGAATTTGCTTCATTGGCCTAATGGTACTAAACCTCTTATTTATCAGCAATTTGAAAGTGTAAGACGACAGACTAAACGTAACCCAATGGGCCACGAACAGTTGCTCGTTTTGTCCAGGGATAGATGAGAGACAAGACCGACATAAACGTGCCGCACCTCTGGTGACTTTCACGCACATTCCTGTTCATTTATTAATGAAAGGAATTAATTATTCTTCAGGGAGAAGAGGGACTCTCCGTAGCCCTAGATTATTGGTTTGTTAGCGATTGCCTGCAAGACCTCATCGAATATACAAAACTTTTACCCTCCATTGAATCTGATCCTTTCGCCAGTAACTCTACAAATTAATAGAATCGCCAAGGATCAAACTTACGGCCCTTCACACTGGTCCTTCAATTCCAGCCTACTGCTAGATGATCATAACTACATTGAAGTTATCGCTTCTAGTCTTGAAATATGTTTAAAGGAATTTGAAAACACGACAAACGTCTCCTCTGGAATTTGTTGAAGTACAGAATAAGGCAAACCACAATCGTTTTTAGCAAGCAGAAAGCTAAACAAAGAAGAAACAAACTCGCTAGCCTGTTCCAGGCGTTTAGATAGTGCGGAGCAGCGAAAAGCGGGGCGCGGCGCTAGGGCCGGCGCGCCAGCCTCCCCTCGTTTTTCTGTTGCCCCCGATTTTTCTTTCGCGCGCCGCTTTTTCACTGTTCGCCATAAACGTAACGCCTAAAACAGACTACGGACTCGCCGATATTGAAAGCAAACTTTAAAAGAGAGTGAAATGCCTTACGCTACTGTACCCACGGAGAATAATATTGAAAACCTCGAAAAAGTTATATGTAAGATTGAATATAACTCTGTGTATGATTTTATTACTTAGGGCAACATTGTGTGATCCAGGGCCACATGGTATGACTGAAAAAGGTGAAAAAAAAAACAAATGCTTTCTAACTCTTGAGAAATAAAAACTGCTTACAGAAGTTGTTTAACAAACAAGGACAACAAATTGACAACAGCAAAGCGATCATAACCGAATTAAGATTTTTACCAAGATCTCTACGAGAACAAGATTCAGATATAAGTGCCAATGATCTTCAAGAACTATACTAAAAACTAAAACATACCTAAAATATCTAATAACCTACGCCTCCTTTTTGAAGGATAGTTGACGTACACTGAATGCTATAATGTTTTAGAGAAACTTAAGAACAACAAATCGCCAGGCAATGATGACTTAAAAGCAGAATTCTCCAAAAAAAAAATGGCCAAAACTAGTTACTTTTCTTGTAGATTCTTTCAATGCAGCACATATGTACGGAAACCTCTCTATAATTTACAACGGCAAGGGGCGATTATTCCTTTCATCGAAGAAAAAGACAAAGATAGAAGATATGTAGAAAGCTGGAGCCCTATCTTATTGTTGAATGTGGATTATAAGATCGTTCAAAAGCATTAGCTACCAGATTGGACAAACCAGAGATCACACACAAAACCCAACGCGCCTACGTTAAAGGTAAGATCTCTTTGATGGCGTTAGGCCGATCAACCACGTAATGGCATGCACAGAACTCTATAACGTTCCGGGTTAGATAACCACTTTGATTTTAAAAAGACCTTCGATTCGCTTAGGTGGCAGTTTCTATTCCATATACTAAGAGCTTTATCGGCGACTCCTTTATTCGGTGGGTTGAAGTTATCTATTGAAATATTTCACGTTGTGTAGTGAATATGGGCTTTGCATCAGATCCATTCGAAATCAAACGAGGCGTTCGTCAAAGTGATCCATTGTCAGCTTAATTACCTTCTTATTATTGCGCTCGAACTTGTAATATTGCTATACGCGAATACAAAGAAATCGAATGTATCAAAGTGCGAAAACTCAGAGTTTTCGATGATCTTACCACCTTTTTCAAAAACGCGTTCATTTACTCGGTTGGAATATCTTACAAATAGATTTGAAAATATTTCCGGCTTGAAATTAAATGAAGAGAAAACAGGCATCTTGGCTTCAGTTGGTAGCCACTCTCAAGATCTTGGCATAGATGAATACAAAGTTAATAAACCAATGAAAATCTTCAGAATTTTCTTCACTTACGACTGGCAGAAGTTTCAAGACCTAAACTCTGAAAGCATTATTAAGTTCATCGAAAAATATATTAACGCATGGAAATGGAGAAAATAAATAAGCCTAATCGGTAGAACTCAGATTATTAAGAGCCGATGTCTGCAACTATCGAGAATCGGGCGTCAGTCGTGAAATTTCGAATTTCTTTTTATTTTGTCCAAGAAACCTCTATAGTGAAGTATTATCAAAAATAACATTAAAAGTTTCAACAGCCTTTTATCTTTTTCGAAATCGGGCAAAGTTTGAAAATACGGCATATCGGCCACCTTCGAATAGTGAAATTGGCGGAAAATTACACATTTTTATCTCGCTCGTACGTTAAAACGCGGTGTCGTCTGCTAACGAAACACGAACATAATATAAACACACTTAATCTCTTTATAACACAGTAGTTTTCTTTGGATAGGCTGTTGAAGTAAGAATGTTTCGGCCGTTAGAAGAAAACTAGTTTCGGGTATTTGAAAAAATAGCAAATTTCACCCAACTTCCACACTACAGAAACCCAATTGGTACGTGGATTTTGGACATGAAATAACAACATGTTTGAAGAAAAACCATTGTCAATTACTTTGTTAAAATATTTCTGGCGGCACCGAAAAATTACCCCGTCGAGAGACCAAAATGTGAAGGGTAGTTTAACACGAATGGCCGACTGAATTTATGACACAAATCGCCGACTACCTAAGCAAAGCAAACGAAAGCCGTTGTCACTGACAGAAATGCCGGAGAAACCTTCGCAAAATTACTTAAGGGGCTTGCAGAATAATTTTACATGTGTTTGTTGAAGTTAAGTGTTGTTTTTGAACCACGAGCAACACACGCACCGCTTGTTTTAGTACACGGTTCGGTCGATCGAAACCGCAACATATGCATAACATTAATCTTACCGTGTTTTTAAACTGATTCTCCATTATCCGTCTGATTAAAATAATCCTCTACTGCATCGTTGTGATTGGTACTGTAGTAGCTGTAGCTTGCTGGACATATGATAGCATTGCTTTCCCCAAATTTTTCATCACTTAGCCGCAAACAAACTGACAAAAGTAACATTCAGGAACAGTACCAGAATATGTTACAAGAGCAAGATTGCGTGACGCATGACATGGGCAAAGTCAATAGATGTAATTGCATATTATAGGTATTCCTTTTTTTAGGCGTAAGCATAAAGTTCTACAGAAATACTTTTTAAAATCACGCTTTGATGGAAAAAAGTTTTCATGCATTGATATTGCGTCGCTAAAAATGTCTACAGTCGCCTCGTGTATTGTAAAATCTTTATCAGCGACGACATTGCAGTCGGACAGTGAATCCCAGCTATTACTCCCTCGCGCAGGTAAGGGGGTTTACTGTTAGGCATTACAAATCCAAGAGGGCAGTTTTTTTTTTTTATTTGGCCATTGTTTTAAATGAAATCGGTGTATTTATTTCATGCATTTTTGAGACAGAAGAGTCTCACTTAAAAATAACAGGGTGCCTATGACATCGGTATTTGTTCGGGACTAGGTGGCCTTGCAATAACTCGCGGTGTTCGATCCCCACAGAAGTGGCTAGCCATAAGGGAAAATCCTCAGCCCCAGAGGCTCAATATGGATTAAAAAGGGCGTATTCAGCCCATGTTATGAGCGCCATGAATATGCTTGTACAAGAATGCTCGCGTATTTGTTTAAATGGTTTTTTGGAAAAAAGATTCTTTATCTGCGTGATCAGTGTCCGTCAAAGTTCAACACCTTAGGCTGCGGGCACTCTCTTTTTCCGCTCAGGGATAGTCGAGGAAAACGAACAAGGGAGCTGGCGCCTCTGTTGTTGAAACGTGACGCCAACCTCGTTCCCAGGGCATCCCCCCCTTATTTTTATTTGGTTAAAAAAGGGAAAAAGTCCTGGGTACGAGGTTGACGTGATGCGCGTGTGGAGCCCGTGCGAAAATCGCCGACCGCCGCAAGCGATTTTTACGTGCACTCGCGTATTGTTTTGGCTGGACTAGTCCTTAGCGGAAAGAGTAGACCGAGCAGTCTCTCTTTCCGCTCAGGGATAGTCGAGAGAAACGAACAAGGGAGAGAGCGAGCACGACAATCACCTGCACAAACATGGCTTATTATGACAATTCTAAATCGAGTAAATGTTTGGAAAGAAACACGTTTAATTTTTAATGCAACTGAAACTGACATACATTTATGACAGACTAGGAAATTAATCATGGCCTCTGATCTCTTGAGAAGGTGGGCTGCAAATTGCAAATCTCACTCAAAATCCGACCCGTTCGAGTTCAAATTTATCTTTCTATGGTCAACTAGCCTTAAGCAAAGTGAAACAGCGTTTTCAATCGGGACTTGATCGAATTCCTACATTATTCACTGTTCCAAATAATCAAACAAATGCAGCCCGCTAAAATTTACTCACACGTCTGGTAAATGTCACGTCAACTCTTCAGCGGAAATGACACAAATCGACACTTTGAAAGCATCAAGGCCACGACATAACTTCCCTCTAGCGGCAAAAACGAAAACAAAACGAAAAACTATTCAAACTCACGCTTTTTCGAGGCAAATCTCTTCACAAACTCTTTCTCTGCCCGCCATTCTAGTTGAAGTCCCGGATGTTGAGAAAAATTCTCAAGAGGACACCTTTACACCACCGCCTTTGACAAGATTTTTCTAAGTCTTTGGCCAGGTCAAGATTCAAGTCCAATTTTGCTCTGTCCGTTTAGAAAAGATCCCTAAGACCTACTTTTCGAGGCCAAAGACTCGCGGTTCGCGCTCGTGCACCCATGTATCTAAAACACTAAATTAATATACAGTTCTGAACTGACCCCAAAAGACATGTTTTACTTATTATTACGTATATTAAATGCGGCTTGAGTTTTTTGGGCACGAGCTGATAAACCATATAAGATTTGGGAACTGTGGGACACAGTTTTTCTGTTTTTGTTTCTGCTTTTTTTAGATCACGGGAGGAACGGTTTTCTATTAGTAAAGTATGTTTGAGCAGCGGTTTTCTGTGTCAAGTTTGTCGAAAATACAACAAACCCACATAAGTATGCCTTTGATAAGCCTCTCCCCCACCCTCTCCCCCACGAACATGAAAGAGCCCCAGAGTAACCGCGTAAACAAATTGCGGATAATTTATTATCAACGAAAATCATTTATACAAATACATACGCGAGCCTACTTGTGCAAGTATATTTGTGGTGCTCATAGCATGGGTTGAATCCACCTTTTTTAATCCACATTGAGCCTTTGGGGCTGAGGATGTTCCCTTGCGGGCAGCCACCATGGCCACTTCTGCGGGGATCGAACACCGCGAGTTACTGCACCGCCACCTAGCCCCAAACAAATACCGATGTCGTGGGCACAGTGTTATTTTTAAGCGAGACCCCTTCTGTCTGCCTGAAATAAAAATGTTGATTTACTATTATAGTTTTTTTAAAATGTCCAAACCGCTCTCTTGGATTTGCAATGTCTAAAAGGAAACCTCCTACCTGCTCGAGTAAGTAATAGCTTAGATTCACTGTCCAGTGCAATCTCGACTCGTTGCCGATTTTACAATACACGAGGTGATTTTAGACATTTTTGCTACACTCGCCGATTGCCACACATTCAACATTCGCCAGGTTAAATGAACTGGGACCACCAACGAAGACGTTCTGACGAGGACTACCATCGTGATGCTTGAATAGCCACAAGATGCCACGCAATGAAATGTCAAAAAAAAACACTCAGCGACACGATATCAAGGCATGAAAACTTTGTTTCAAAACGTGGATTGAAAAACTAGTATTCCTAGAACTTATACGCTTATACCTCAAAAAGCTAACACCTAAAAATGCGATCAGATCGATTGACCTTTGCCCATGTCATGCGTCACGCAATCTTGTTCTTGCAACACTGGTACTGTTCCGGAATGTTGATTTGTCAATTTGTTTGCGGCTAAGTGATGACAAATTTCGGGAAAACAACGTTCTCACATGTCCAGCAAGCTACAGCTATTACAGTACCAATCACCGAAGGATAGAGTAGAGGATTATTTTAATCAGACAGATAATGGCGAATTATAAAAACACGGTAAGGTTAATGTTATGCATATGTTCCGGTTTCGATCGACCGAACCGTGTACTAAAAGAAGGGGTGCGTGTGTTGATCGTAGTTCAAAAACAACACTCAACTTCAGCAGACACTATATAAAATGATTTTCAAATAACCCCTTAATTTTGCGAAGGTTTTTGCGGGCATTTCTATCAATAAAAACGGCTACCGTTTGCTTTGCGTAGGCAGTCGGCGGTTTGTGTCATAAATTCAGTCGGCTATTCGTGTCAAACTATCCTTCACATTTTGGTCTCTCGACGCGGTAATTTTTCGGTGCCGCCAGAAATACTTTAACACAGTAATTGACAAAGGTTTTTGTTCAAACCTGTTGTTTTTTCATGTCCAAAATCTACGTAACAATTGAGTTTCTGTAGTGTGAAAGTTGGGTGAAATTTGCTATTTTTTCAAATACCTGAAACTAGTTTTCAGTCGGCTATTCGTGTCAAACTATCCTTCACATTTTGGTCTCTCGACGCGGTAAGTTTTCGGTGCCGCCAGAAATATTTTAACACAGTAATTGACAAAGGTTTTTGTTCAAACCTGTTGTTATTTCATGTCCAAAATCCACGTAACAATTGTTTTTTTGTAGTGTGAAAGTTGGGTGAAATTTGCAATTTTTTTTAAATACCTGAAACTGGTTTTCTTCTAACGGCCGAAACATTCTCACTTCAACAGCGAATCCAAAAAAAATTACAGTGTTATAAAGAGTTTATATGTCTTTATACTGTGTTTGTGTTTCGTTAGCAGACGACACCGCGTTTTAACGTACGAGCGAGATAAAAATGTGTAATTTTCCGCCAATTTCACTATTCAAAGGTGGCCGATATGCCGTATTTTCAAACTTTGCCCGATTTCGGAAAAGATAAAAAGCTGTTGAAACTTTTAATGTTATTTTTGAAAATACTTCACTATCGAGGTTACTTGGGCAAAATATAAAGAAATTCGAAATTTCACGACTGACGCCTGATTCTCGATAATTTCAGACATCGGCTCTTAAGACCTTGGCTATGGCAAAATTTGTTTCGAGCCGAGTCACATATTCCTTTAACGAGAAAATTTTAAAGAGATAAACTCAATATTATTTAACTTTGCATGGAATAAAAACAGTCAACTCTGATAAGTCACTACAAAAATGGTGGTCTAAGAATTAAACAATAGAGAACTTTTTCCGTGTTTACATGGCCTCATCTAAACAAGAGGGGGGAGGGGTTGAGAGAATTCGAGACAGTTATGCAAACCCGAGACGCAGTCGAAGATTTGCATAACTTTCGAGAGTTCTCCCAGTCCCCCGAGTATTTAGATGAGGCTATGTAAACACGGAAAAAAATCCTCAGACAGAATTCGACAAATCATGAAGGGAAATTTTGTTTATTTACTTCTTGATTGAAATAGATTTTCTCAATACACGCTCTGGACAATCATATTTCCTACTAGCCAATCAAAACGTGCAGCTGACGACAGGACGGAAAAAACGCAGCGCATGCGCGCGAAAATGGTGACCGTTACAATTCAAAATGGTGGACGACGAATCACTTTTTTCCACTTAATTGGGGACCAGTTTCTGCCCGCTTGCAGACGGGTTTGCATTGTTACCCTCACATGAACTTCAGTTCAATTCCTTCACAAAATGGGAGGCTACTTCAGACGGCAATCGGACATTGTTTTCCAAAATGCTTCAGGCATTGTTTTGTTGACTACTCTGGTGGCTCTTCTTGAAGATAAGACTTCAGTGGACCTCGGATTTTCCGTTTGTTAAGGTCGCATGTGAATTGTTAAGGTCAGAATTTTTGTGAATCGAAAGTTAGATTATTTTTGAAGATAATATGAAAAATGACTTTTTTTCGTTCCAATGACTTTTTTTAAACGCCACTCAAAGTTAGTCATCTTAATATTTGACATGTGAATCAAGTCAGAGTGTTCACCCCGCTTCTTTGTTGAAAACTTTGCATCGAACGGTAGGCAGTTCGTCTTGTTGTCAAGGTTCAATTCGTTTATGTTCTGTGTAGACCTATCTGAGTAATTGCAAGTCAATGTTTTATTCCTCGCTTGAAAATGTCGGTTAACTGACTGTTAGTAAAACCTTAGGTTGTCAAGTTTGTATGTGCTTATTGTTTAATAAACTTTATGAAGAATATGGGTTGATGTTGTTGTCGTTGTTAGATGCCATGTTTTGTGTCTCAGCCGATGCAGGCAATTTCCCGTCTTTTTGTCGCAGCCGCGCGCCTCTGCCTGTGTTTATAGGACCGGTGGAAAAAAAATCCCGGTTCACCGGCTGACAAGACACATTTGTAGCTTTGTTTACAAAATGTTTTGTATCAAGACCCCGCGAAGTTTGCGAACCAAATAAATCTGGTTTGATAGTCCTGTTAACTGTTAGGGGAAAATTTTCGTCTCAACAAAACAGAATCGGAAAAATATGGTTTCCTGGAAGGCGTGTGCTTCTGTGTGAGACACCTCCAGGAGGAGAAGCCAAAGAAAGCCTGTGTTTTCAACATTGAGTTTTATCGGCTTTTTACTTTGAAAGGGCTTTCCAACATGTTTTATTAATGTCAATGCAAGTTTGCATAAGCAATTACAAACTGCAGCTTATTAATTCAAATTCAAGGCATGGAATTAGTTTCTAGCAAAATATCAAAAATGGTGTACAAAAACATGGTGTTCTGGCACCATTTTCATATTATACGAAAGAGGTATATCACATAAAATAGAATAATAACATAACTGATTTATAAATAACAGAAAATAATGAATGCCCCCAACAACTGCAGCAATGAAACATGAGTACATTGGCCTCCAAGAAAACAATGATGAGCTCAAAGCTAAGAATAAAAAGCTAACAGAGAAAATCAAAGACATCACTAACTAAAGTTAACTTTGCCTCAAGCATTTGGTTTGCCAGAAATCGATTTACTTTACAAAACAATGTTGTACTGATATTACAAATATTACTATTACTGACATTTAGATAAATGTAGAAAGACTGAATAAATAGGAAGCTGTACGTCCCCCTTACATTTATCGTAACCCTTTAAGCCCTGATATAAAAATGCATATTCTCCTTACTGAGGTCTAGCATTCTATACCCCTTTGTTAAACAGGCATCATTGGGAGGCGGGAGATCGATGTCATCTCATTTACAAAGAAACAAAAATTACCTTTTTATAACATAAACATATTTTATAAGCATGGAATCTTGTTGCGAGAAAATTTGCCCTATGCAAAAAGCCAATGGTTTGACCCTCAAAATGTGTGGTGCAAGTTACAACTCATTTATGTCAGGGATGGTCCTGGGCTACAGCTGTCACCCGAAGACTCTCAGGAACTATGAAAAGGCGTAAGCAGAGGCCAACAAGAAACAGGTTAGAAAGGAATGGTCGAAGCTTCAGTAGTTAAAACAACTTATATTGTGCTTAATCATTTAAAATATTTGCTTCCACTAATTTTGAGATAAAAATCCCATTCAAAGTGACTCACAAACAGCAAGCCAGTTACAGGTATATGGAGCGAAACAGCACATAACTGAACATTTTACAACAGTGAGAAAACACTCTCCAGCTTTCACTCAATTTGGATTGAATTATTCAATCTGTTGTGTTTTGTTGTAGAATAAACGAATATTACTCCATGCAACCAAGTTGCTGCCTATGAGTTCATGTAATGACTAGATAGAGCGGAAAAATTATAATAATACCATCATTATAAATACTATTGAAAATGAAAATACACCTTTTGCTGTTCATTACGAGAAAATACGCAATCATTTCCGTGAAACGGCCTTCAATTGCGCGAAGAGACATTCATGAGCGCGAAAGTACGAACATTTGCGCATAAATCAGATTCAATAACGAATTTGCATTTTACTCAACATTCAATAACACTTTGGGGTATTCATATGCGTCATTCGGCATACAGAAAAGAGAAATATACTTTCATTTGCGCTAGCATGCAAGTCATTAACACCATCTTGAATGTCAATAGGGACAATAAACAAACATTAAAGTGAAAATACCATTTATTAACATTTCTGTCACACTGAAAGCAATTCAATAGAATTCCTGGACGGCCTTAGTGTGGATGAGACAAACAATGCATTTGTACAAACAATTACGCGTTCTTTAAATTCAATAAACAAAAAACGATTTTCAATTGAATAGTACCCATAGTACCTGAATTTTAATCTATCCCTCAATAACCTCTCTGTTTAAACATCTTGGCAGGTAGGTCTGCATTAAACGGTACCATTGAGCACATTTAGCTGCGGTGACGGTGTCGATGTTTCTGTGTAGAGTTTCAAGAAGTTGTTGTGTTCGAAAATCCCCTAGTGGGATTCTTTGGGCTCTTGCTTCATCTCTGTTGTCCATAAGTCTTTGGATTTCTGGACGGGAGATGTCGGCCTCGATGGCCGCTTTAAGACTGCTTATTGCCTGTTCCACGATGTTGAGGAAAGGGCTGTAGGGTGGAAGCATTTTAAGCTCTGTATTTGGGGCGGGAATGGTCGGGTTTCTGTGGGCCGGTGCTCCGTCATAAACAAAGATCACTGACTCGTCAGGATCTAAGTTCGTCCTCGCCTGTGCCAGGAAGTTGTTAAAACGCTCAGCGTTCATTCCTCCCACAGCGGCTGACGAAAACACAATTCCGTTTATGGGCGAAATTGCCATTGTCACGTCAGGTTTCGTCCACGCTGACCGCACACTTGGCGGTACGCCCTCTCTCCTTGCCGCGCCCTACCGTGACTTCTGGCAGTAGAAAATATTGTAGCCGCATTCGTCGACAACCACACAGTGACGGACTATGGCGTGATTCATAAACCAGTTCGCGTAATCGACTCGCTTGTTCAGCACGTGAGGTCTGTTTCTGTCAGCAGGGAGGGGTCTGACCAGTTTCACTCGGAACAGCATCCCGTCTAACGTTCTTGATACAGTACGGTCATGTATCTCGGGTTTGGCTGGTAACCGTCTCCTTAATTCACTGTTTATTTGAGCAAGTGTGAGCAGACAGTTTTCGTTGATAATTTGCTCTAGACAGTCTCTCATTTCATCATCCACGCGCACGTTGTTTCTTCCACCTCTTGGTCTCTCCCGAATTCTGCCTTCTGTGATGTAACGCGCCACGATACCCCTTGCCGTTGATCGATTCACGCCCAAAGTGTCTGCGACCAAAAGATAGTCTTCCTGCTCGTCCTCAAAAGCTCTAACGATTCTCTCTCTGTGTTCGAGAGGTATTCGATTTCTTCGAGGCATTTTGTATGTACATGTACATGTACCAGTAGTCAAAAAACGCTCACGAAGAGAAATGAACAGGAAAAAATTTTCTGATCCTTTTATCCTATTTTGCACTTGACAAAGGTTACGTAACCTATCCAAAGGGTTTTACATACATGTACATATCATGGGCATCACACTGGCAATGAAAATTTCAGGCAAAATAGGTATTGTTCCATTGAAAATCGTTTTTTGTTTATTGAATTTAAAGAACACGTAATTGTTTGTACAAGTGCATTAATGTTTGTCTCATCCACACTAAGGCCGTCCAGGAATTCTATTGAATTGCTTTCAGTGTGACAGAAATGTTAATAAATGGTATTTTCACTTTAATGTTTGTTTACTGTCCCTATTGACATTCAAGATGGTGTTAATGACTTGCATACTAGCACAAATGAAAGTATATTTTTCTCTTTTGTATGCCAAATGACGCATATGAATGCCCAAAGGTATTATTGAATGTTGATTAAAAAGCAAAAATCGCTATTGAATCTGACTTTTGCGCAAATGTTCGTATTTTCGCGCTAATGAATGTCTCTTCGCGTAATTGATCGCCTTTTCAAGCAAATGATTGCGTATTTTCTCGTAATGAACAGCAAAAGGTGTAAAAGGAAAGAAAGAGAAAAAAGAGTACTCTTTTTCTTATTGCTTTCTTAAATGTGGGCTTTCCCATGGCATCAAGGTAACAATAGTATTACTGCATCACATAAAATAAAATAAATAAATAAATTGGAATTTGCAGAGGCACCTCCACAGAGTGGCTCTTCGACCACTGATTCCATATGGAATTTGGAAGTGTTGGTTTTGTGGAGGGAGGAAAACCGGAGAACCTGGAGAAAAACCCTCGGAGTAAGGACGAGAACCAACAACAAACTCAACCCACATATGACACCGGGACCGGGAATCGAACCAGGGCCACATGGGTGGGAGGCGAGCGCTCTCACCACTGTGCCATCCCTGTTCCCCTAATATGCTCCATAGATCACATCCCTTGAACAAGGAACCAGCCAGATTGATGAAAACTGTAATATCCTGTGGTGCCGTATATCACAATCAGTTTTTCAAACTGTCTTCAGAAAAAGCAGTTCTTGCTCCTGATTGAGGGCGATATGCACCTCATCCACACAATTCTCTCAACAAGCCAAACAAGCACTGCTCAGCAAATGTGCACAGGCTTGTTGGATGTCCAAGAAAAAAAGCCAGAGGTGGCCATTTGACCTCACCAAACTCCACAGAAGAGTCACAGTTTCCAGGAAGAACAGTGTGGTGAAGCAATGCTGGGGAGGAGCAGATATTCAGTCAGTCTTAGAGCACTTTGATTCCACATTATGGGAATCTTTTGTTTCAAAGCTACTTAGGCACCTTGTCCATAGAGCACAGAAGAGTAGACATGACCAACATGAGGCAGAGCTGTGTAAACCTAAGGTTGGAATTGAAAAAAAAAACTTAATTAAACGTGTTTTCTAAGCAAAGATTTAAATACTATGGACTTATTAAATTAGGGACACTATCCCAATTTACTGATGAATGCAAAGAAAAGAAAATTAAATTAAATTTTTATTTTTTTTAACCACCCATCAAGAAATCAAACTTGATAAACTGCAATTCCCTTCTATTCTTGTAATCCTGCACCTTATCCTCTAACTACATTTGTACTTGTTCTTGTTCTGTTTTTCTTAATTATGAATAATCTTCTGCAAATGCTTTTGCATTTTATTTCTTCTAGGTTTCTTGTCTCGTCATTAGAGGCGAAAACAACATTTACTAAGTATACATTTGAGGTGCTGTGTGAATCAAAATGACTAAAATAGTGTGGCATTTAATCAACTCTCCCTATATATATATATATATATATATATATATATATATTTGCAGCCATATCATTTTCCAGCACTACATTCAATACTTGATCAACGCTGCCTTCCCTTGGGCTATGCCTTTTCAGGCCAGCAACCTGACTCAGAGTTCAGGTTTGTGACTAGCCAATGGGTAAAGTGGATACAGACCAACCAGCTATTCCTCTTAACTGTGGCCACACATTCCATAGAGGTTGCCTGTTTAAACCTACTAAAAAGAGTGAACACCACTAGGCAATGTTAGAAGATTGTGTGGCCGGATGGAAGAACTTGCAGCCACTTTTAACGTGTTGGTTTCTCTAAAATTAAATTTACTAATCGTATCCTCGTGAATGAAACGACTCACTGGGTTTGGAAACAAATCACATTAAAAAACACTAGCCTTAGTTTAATGAGCGTACTGATGATGTTCGTCAAAAAATAATAATTCAGATATTACTGTGCCGTTTATTTAAAACGATTGTACTGACCTTTTGTATTGACGAGATTTCTTGTTATTACAAAAACGCTGTTTTAGGTATCTGGCAGGTGATGACGATGAAATCGACGCCGCGGACGAGGAACATGACGACAGCGACAAAGATGAAGATCCCGAAAAAAACTGATGATGCAGGGACCGACACACAATTGGACGCACAGCTGTTCAAGGAACAAGTTGTAAACCTCCAACAGAAAGCAGTTTCCCGTTCCTCCACATTACCCCATCGTGACATCCGATTGCTCAACAGATCGGAAAAAATGACCACCTAAAGCAGGCTGAAAGTTGTCAAACTGCACCAGCAGAAAACTTCGAGTCGATCGCAGAGGAAGCGTGGAAAAGGTTTCTCATATAAACGACGATTAAAAAACGGCTTCTTTTGAAGCCACTCAATCTTAAAAAGATTATGACCAATTAAAACGGGTTTAAGGTGAGGTGGATCACCAGGGAGAGCGAATGCAAATGTGAATTTCACGCGATTTCATCCCTGGAAAGCCGACATTTTAATCGAACATGCTGGTTACGCGCAGGCGCATTAATGCTCAAAACTGTCCTGTCACGTCATATTGCTCAGCCAATCAGCGGTTTTTCCGCCCTGTCTTTGATGTGCTCTACAAGAAAAGGTATGGAGCACTGCTGGGAGCCTGTGACGTCATCCAAGATGGTGGCCATATTGGCCTCCATCTTGGATTTTACCAAAAATTAGAAATTATGAAAAAACGGCGGAAACTGGAAATTGTTGATGGTAGTCAGGTAAAATATGACATAATTAAACACTTTGCTGCTCGTTGTGTACTTTTGGCTTTTTCACCTAAAAAAAGGCGAAAAACATATTTTTACCCAAAAATGTCTTGGCCACCTGATACTTGTGACGTAATATTTCGTAACCTTTGCAACCGAATTTCACCAAACTTGCGTCAAAATGTGTCTAAGGGATATGCCTACAGCTACTGAAAGCGGCCGGTGCTGATGAAAAATCGCCTTGGGAAAATTGAAGGAAAACCTTATGGGGGTGGCATCCACCCCCGCCCCCTCCCCTTCCTGGTACGCCCGAGGATTAATTAACTGTATGTTTAGTTTTCACATAATCATGCTTTTTTCGTTGTTGTTATTCTTGCTTATATTTTCATTTACAATTCTAATCAGTAATACATATAAATAGCTTTGTTGTAGCATTTTCCTTCAACTGAGGATGGCATCAGGGATACCGAAACATGTATTCTTTAAAACTTAAAAGTGTTGTGCTGTTTCTTAAAATAGTAACAAAAACATAAGACAAGGACGTTTGCTGAGCTTCATTACCAGCTCCTCTCATTAACTGTGCTTTAATATTTTCTTTTACAGTGTTTGTCTTATTGGCCTGGTGATACTGAAGCATGAGATTATGAGACACTGAAGCTACGAAACGCCTTGTTTTATAGACGTCCAGCAATTCCAAAGTGGAAGACGACAGACTAAAGTTAACCCAATGGGCCACGAACAGTTACTCGTTTTGTCCAGGGATAGCTGAGAGGGAAGACCGACTTTCACGCATATTCCTATGTTCATTTGGCTCATTTATTACTGAGCGAAAATAATTATCCATGAGTGAAAAGAGGGAATCTCAGTAATCTTGTTGCCTAATGAACCACAACATGAATGTTGCAGAGGAGACAGTAGCTCAGTAGAGCTGAAAACATCGTGCCACCACTTCCGCCTTGGGTATAAGCTTATGAGGATCCCGCCAGCAGCCATGAGACGTCGAGCGTAACCACCACCAAGTAGGTTGTACAATCACAGCTTGATTTCGTAAGACGGAGATTCGTTCTGCAGCTCTTGGTCTAACTGAATCATGCCTCTCTGCGCCATGACTTGAAAAGCTGCAAATGGCGATTTTTGGACGAACATGTCTGACCGCCGGTGCTCTTGGAGTGAAGGGTTGTTGTGCAGAGTAATAAGCAAGTGCCATCGATTGCGAATTCGCTGGGAGTTGCGATGTTGTAAAGGTCTATTACTGAGTTCAATGCTGACTGGACCGCCTTGAAATAACAAAAGAACAAGCAATTTGTGTAAATACTTGGTGAAATCGCCCAAGTTAGTAGACAGGGAGTTTAAGAAGTGAATGCAGTGGCGGATCTGGGGAATTCAGGGAGTCCGGACCCATCATCTCTCCTTCTCCAAACCTCAATTTTTTTTTTTATTCCGAAATAAAAAATATATGCATATTTTTTTTCGTATTCCGAAATAATCACTTGCGTTTAAATTAACACGAATACGATGAAAGAAAACAGTGCCGACCAGTCGACCACTCTGCCAGGAAATGTTATCGATAGTTGTAACTTTGCTAGATCTGGGCAATCTGTTTTGGCTTTAAAGTATTAAGTACAAGTCCCATTTGGAGCATATACAAGCCCAAAGAAAAGAAAAAAAACGGAAAAACGGCATGAAAGATTGTGAGAGAGAAAGGGAAGATACCCATCGTTTCCTTAGAAAAGACAACCTTGCACCCAGAGTCCTCAGGCTTCTTGGTCAGCGGGCGGTCGCAGTGGGAGACTGTGGGTAATGCAATTCTTACCACAGAAAAGGTGTGGTTAATGGTTCTTAGTTTTCTCACAGTGAACAGCCCATCGAAAAAAATTAAATTTCTGCGGAGTCCTTCCAGGCGACCGTCCGCTGACCAAGAAACCTGAGGACTCTGCCGGGTACGAGATTAAAGAAAGAAAATTTACTCCACACCCAGTACTAGGATGTATAAATTAGCCAACGAAGGGGAGGGGGTGGTGATACTCCTCACTGCTATACGGTGCACAAACCCAAGTTTATGATGGGAACAATATATCTAAAACGAGAAAGGAAGGATCCGCCCGCTCGTAATGGCAACTAAGTTTATTTTCCTCTCTCGCAATTAAGTGTTCTAACTGATAGGTAATATTGATTAGCTTTCAGCCCGTCATCCCAGTAATGTTTAGAGATAGAGGAGATGCTTGCCTTCAAAAATGATATAGCTGATTAAAATACGGGCGATGTCGCAGCTCTTACAAGGTCTTCTCCGATTTGCTGAGAAAACAATACACCAAACAACAAAACAATGGACCCTCGCCCCGAAGAGCTGCGGGGGCTACTCTAAAATACTGTAAAATTTTAACTCGCATTTATTGACTCTGAAACAACACCTCGGAACTCCAAGTGTCTAATGAGTTTTTGAAATCATCTCACAGAAACTAAGCTCCGGGGAAGTGCAGAAGGAATTGAGTGTTTTAACGTTTCTACTTACGTTTTCCACAAGTAACATAAGGGAGTTCGATACTCCACATTTTGAATCTCGTTAAGCATATTGTTTGTGTATGAATCACAGAGAGTACCAAACTACTTGAATTTCAAAAAGAAATTATACATACAAATTAATGTTGTCTTTCCACCGCAATAACTATTAGTAAAGAGAGCCGCTTCACAAAGTAATTTTCCTGAGTGTAGTTATCTTATTTTGGAGTAATCGTAAAAAGATTAATGACTACAAACACAAAGGTACTACATATCTTAACGATAACTACTTTGATGAATACACACAGAGACCTGACTATGTACATGTTGTTCTTTAGTATTTAATGTACGACCTTACTCGAGGTCCCCTCAACAACATGGTTTGCTTCTTCCTTTTCAGAGGGCTGCCTGTCAATCATCGTCTTGCTGAGCAGCTGACAAAATGTTACCAGTACTGGGTTGGCATGAGTATGTTCCAGTAGAAGATACCCCACGTACGCGTTAAAACCTGGCAAGAAATGCAAACTACTTGTACCGGCGGCACATGAACAAATCAAAGTGACCTAGGCAGTTGTATATTGGGACGACTTCAACAGCTGTTTACAAAAAATCTATGCACTACAACTGAAGTCGTACTGAAGTCGTTGCGAGCTACGAAAAACCTAATTCACCTGTCCCATCATGATTTCAATTAGATGTCTTCGTATGTAAAGGTCATCCATGACTAATAAATCGTCCAGACGGACCACCAAGGAAATGCAACGTAAATCGTGGATTTCTTGAAGACCTTTTAGTCCTTTTACCGTTATATTGCGGTATAGTTTTATTTGCTGAGTTATTTTTTACCAGTGTTGATATTGTCAGGAGATGATTTAGTTTCTAAAATGACGAACCTGATGTAGTTTTAAATACTGGTGTCTAATCAATGCAACGCCTTTACATTCTTTAACGTAACTATCATTCTTTTACAGAAATTACAATTCTTTAGTGAAGATGGTTATAAATAAAACTGCGGATGTAACAAATGAAATGATCAGCGAACATGATCCTCCAATTCACAATGGCCTGGTCTCCAGTTAGCTTGATAAGCTTAACTGGATGCACAAAGCGACTTGCATCCGTTTGCCCTGAAGGACAGCGTCAGGGTTCGAATCCCGGTCAAGCCTGAGTTTGTTCAGGTTTGCTCTTTTTTTTTTTGTTTGTTTTCAACTGCTTAAGTTGAATACATTTAACTGTGTGGATCACATTCATCATTCCATTTGGTTCATTCACAGTTCACATGTGACTAATTTCATATATGTCCATGTTCATCAATTCGTCTTCCGGTATAATACGAACTCACGATAACTTACTCTTCAGTCGGCTTGATTAGCTCAATTGGGTAGAGTGTTGCGTCTGGTCGCCACAGAGGTCAAGGTTCGAATCCCGGTCATAGCTCGATTTTTTTAGGTTTTTTTTTCTTTTTTTCAACTGCGTAAGTTGAATACATTTAACTCCGAGGGTCACCTTTCATTTGTTTCATTCGCAGTTCACGTTTATCAATTAGTCTTCAAAATTGAAAGGTGCGTTATACGTTGTTATGAAAATCGTGAAAATATGTTGTCATTCATTGCAGTAAGGGGTGCGTCTTCTCGGGTTGTGGGAAATACAGCTAAACAACTCAACCTATTCTTAAAATAATCAGTAATGGGAACAAGATAAAAGGCGTATGCGAATGAACAGTTAGCGTGTAGCTAGTATCATCATTCTGAAGTCTAGGTCACATCATTCATTGTCAGACCGTGAGAAAAAAAAACTTTACTTTACTTTGATTTAATTGGACTAAAGTAAAATCGTTAGAGGGCACCGAAAAAAAAAAACAGAATTTGAAGTCAACAACCAGATTCCGTGTTTGTATCGTTCCCATTTTGTCAAGTTTGTACTTTGGTGATCTTAGAAATTTTTTCGTTGTTTTTTTTTTTTATTATTATTATTACTACTAATTATTTTTATTTAAATTTTAGAATATGAATGTTAGACAAACCTGGATCCATGAGCTCAAAGTCGCGTGATATGACACTTTTCTGCGTCCTTCCAAGGAACATCACTCCAAGAACAGCACCGATGACAATGCGCTTGAGACACGAAACGACACCGAGAAAAATGTTGAAGAAAAACAGGAAAAAAGTGCAGACATGGAACAGGCGCCTGTTGAGGAAAAAAACGGTACTGATAAATATCCACTAGAAAGTGATATATAATGAACGGATGTAGGACGACGTGTGGTCTTTCTTTTAAATTTTAAACTATGTATCAGGCATGGTTAAGTTCGAATCTCCAATCCAACAGTTGAGCCAGCCAGATGAGAACCTCCCTAAAAACCACTTGTAGCGGCGGAAGCTTTCCTCTTAAAGATCATTTATTCATTATTCTCATTATTATGGTTAACAGTTGATCACACCAATCGACGAGTGCTTTGGTGCGCTTTCCGTAGCACGAACCACAAGGAACATGATGTTTACCCACGCTGGGATCCCAGCAAACTTTATCCCTGCATATATAATGCCAGGAGAGATAATTCTGGGCGATTTGGCCGGGCATGGATGTCGATCACCACGGAAATGTTGGAGAGATGATAGTTCAAGGCCGGCTTGTGTATTGTGTCTTTTTGTTTACTTACGCAGATTGTTTATCCTTAACCAACTCGTTGTAAACACGACGGAAACTATATCTAAACACCTGTCCATTCGACCCTCCATCTGTCCATTCACCCATCCTTTCTTCCATCCATCCCTTCAGCCCCCATCTATCTATTCATCCATCATTCATCCATCCATCCATCCATCCATCTAACATCCATCTGTCTAACAACCTGTCTTTCATTCTATCTGTCTCTTCGTCTATCGATCTGCCTGTCCGTGTGTCGAAAACCATAAAAAAAATTGACGCACCTGTTATCTAGGGCCAACGTGGTATCCTTGTTTATCAAAAATACATACTTGGCCAACAATAATTGTATCCAGAAGAACACAAGCGAAATCACTACAGCAGGCCTGAAACCAGATTCACAATTAGACTAATTGTTAATAATCGTTTCGCGTGGAGGCGCTGTGATAGAGTGGTTAATGGTACGGGCACTCCATCTCAAGCGCATAGCCTATACCGCCGTGGAAACGTCAAATATATATTACCGATCCTTACACTCTGTTAACGTAGTTGAGTTGTTGACTTCACTGTTTGAAGCATACCTCCGACTTAACGAGACACTGTCACCAATTTTGAGGACAACTTTGGAAAGGCTCAAAGACAGATTCTTATAGGTGGAGACCCGAAAATACTGGTTGAGTTTACTTTAAAACTGCCCTACCAGTTCTCTGAGCTGCGAATCGCTAACAAAGATGGATTGTAACTTGAAAACATCAGGATGATGTTTCACGCTTTTCTTCGTTTCTTTGAAAAATTGCGAGAAACTGACTATGGTTTGTTTTTCCTTTGAGAAAAACCATTTTATTTCCTTCTCTTGGCGTTCTAGAAGCATTCTGTGTACGAGAAGAGAACTTTCAGCAAGTTTTTCACCCAAAAACGTAAGGTGATTCTACAGTTTTAAATGAAAACAATAACGTCGGCAAGCACCACACTAATGCATATGTGGTGAATTATTTTTACTTACCAAAGATCCTTGAGCTTTAACCAAAGAAAAGAGTCAAAGCTTCCGTCCACCATGGGCAAAATAATCTGTTGTCCTATCACGAATCCCACAACGGTTAGCGTCAAAATGGCAATAGTTACACCTGTAGGAAAACGAAATACTTTTAATGAACGCGACTTAAATTTGTAAAGGGCAATTTGACTTCGGATAAACGAGAATGAAGTACGCCCACGTATCCTGCGAAAAAGTCACTGAATTATCAAAACCCTGTTCCTGTTGGTCAACTTGTCGACTTTCAGAAAACCTACCCCAGCACAGATAGGCCACTTGGAAACCGGAGTATTTCAATGTCGCAGTCTGCAAATAAAGCATAAACAGATATGGTCAAAAGTGAAAACATTGAACAAACGTGCTACTACACTAGAATACGAATACGAATATTAGAACTATGGATAAACTATGAGACAATATAACGAATAAAAATACAAGAAATACGAGATAAAATATTAAAAAGGTAAAAAGGGTAAAAAGTGTAACTAAATTACAGAATAAAAGGATTTAAAAGCTGCTGTTCTTTAAAAATTCTCTTCCAAAGAGAGTTCCTAAAAGATTTAATCGTGGGTAATTTTCGCACAGATAGCGGTAAGCTGTTCCAGGCTTGACAGGCAGTCACGGTAAATGTTCTTCCTCCTTCAGTTTGTCGTTTGACAACTGGGCGAACAATATTAAAGTTGGCATATCTAGTCTGACGTGAATGAGTCTCGCTAGTAAGCTTAAGTAAGCTTTTCAGATAGGTGGGTACTTGCCCCTGTAAACGCTTGTATATAATACAGCACTTAGTTAGTTCAGCCTGTTCGCAAAATGGTATCCAGTTAAGTTTATTGAACAGTTTGACAGAGTTCGCTTGGCGATCGGCATCCAGAATTACTCTTGCAGCCCTCTTCTGCAGCTTTAGAACACGTATGAGGGTATGTTTATCACAGCTGGTCCAAACCACGCTCGAAGGAGTATTTCGAGAGTTCCGCTGGAAAATTTTACTTCCAGATCAGAAAAGAACCCAAAGTGAGTGGGATCAAACAACAAGTCTCAAGAACAACAAAACACACGACAGCCGACTTCCTTAGACGTTCTGTGCAAGTGTTCTTCACGCTCCCCCATATCTGGTAGGAAGGAGCGACAGCTTACGATGTCCCTTTTGAAGTTAATGGATATCAAACCGATGAGGTACAGATGTGTGGACGTTTTTTTTAACATTTAATCGGTAATCGATGATCTATGACTTACCGTGATAGCCGAGGGGTTACGACGGAATATCGCAATTGGCAAAAATTCCTTTTCACCCCGTTGTAGGCGTAGTAAATGTCCCCTACAGTCAATTAAAACAAGACATTTAAATGCGACTTCTGCACTAGTAAACATATAAGAGAGCCGACCAGAGCGCACAGAAGAATTGGAGGTGGCTAGTAAGTGTAACGATAAAATACGTGCCCAATCCAACTGATCTATCAAGGCAGGCGGCTCGCCAGGGTCGGCGTTCAGGGGCTCATTTCTCGAAACTCCCAAGAACTTTCCGGGCCCGGTAAGTATCTTTTCGAGCTCATTATTTATCAGCTAATGGTAACTATTAGCTCAAGCTTAGCGATATGCTTCACGAAATTACAAAGATTAAAATTGAGCTTTCAAAATCAATAAAAATGGTATAGCTATTAGAGAATTTTGTGCACCTTAAATCGTTTTCGGGCCCAGAAAGTTATTGGGGTTTCAAGAAACGGGCACCAGGTCCGTTGCTGTGATGGAAGCACTGAACTAGAAGCATTAATTACTACCCCAGGGTGGAATGCTAGTCCATTGCTACAGCTAGCGTTGCTAAAATTTGTAACAGTTGGCTGGAATCGTGGAATTAAGCTCCGTGTCTAAGGAAACGGTACCACACCATAAGACCAGGCCAATTTCGCAACGAAAGTCTAAAGAATACCTACATATAACAGTTACCAGCTTCAATACTACTTCCTCGCTAAAATCAATCAAAATAATAATTATATAACTAGCATACTGAATTAAATAACATAGAAGGCGTCAGAGTGTGTGGTTGCGCTTACTTCTGTCTAAAGATATGTAACAGCAGAAGTCATAGGCGGGACGTGGAAAACCTTGAGAAATGTAAATGTGCACGCGATTTAATGTCAGCTACTAAAAATTCCATTGCTTAGAAATATACATTGACCCATAAAAAAAAAATTCTGAAGGGGATGAACCATCTAATACCAAATGACTTATATTTTAGCAGTCAGCCAATAAGTAATGGTAATTGGACTGAGTGGAGAACAATTCGTATATGTAATCGCATGAGGCCGAGTAGAATTAAGGATAAATTTTCACACGTATTTTCAAAGTTTTCACAAAATTGCCCGAGTCGCGTAGCGACGAGGGCAATTTTTGAAAACTTTGAAAATACAAGTGAAAATTTATCCTTAATTCTACGAGGACTCAATGCGATTACTTGTTTATAACACAGCGGGCAAAATTTTCTGAAACCTTTTCATGCACGTCAAAACACAATCCGCAGCCGGCCCTCACAATAAACAATTCTCCACACAAGCAGTTTATTAAACTACTACTCAGCGTCCAGAACACAAAAAAACTGTCTTTTATGCATATGTCCATCTTTTGAGATAATTACAGTTCTAGTTCATTGACAAACTCACACTCAAAACTCAAACTAAGTAAGACTTAATTTATTTACCTGAGTTGCGAAGCGACCTCTCGCTCGCTGAATTAACCAAAGTTTTTGGTAGTTTAGAACAAATAACCATTCGCTGTTTCCCGTAAAACATTCAGGTTCACCTTCTGGAATTTCTCTTCGAGCTACTGTATTACCTGATTTCCAACCATTTTTGCCAACCAACTCCGTTAAATTTAAACTCTGAAACGATATTCTTGTGTTGAACAACTCAAAATCCAATTCAAAATCTGCTTTTCGTTTCAAGACGCTTACAAAATGCAAATGGCGCGCTCTCGCGCTCAGCCAATCAAATGCGAGTATTTTTGGCGCTTGGCCAATCAGGAGTCAGTAATTTTGCCCTCGTTGGAAAGAAAATTAAGAAAAAATGCCCTCTGTCTCAACCAATCGGCAATCAGTAATTTTGCCCTCTACATTATAAAGGGAGTAATCGGGCGAGCGCGTAGCGCGAGGACGATTTGAACCTGCAAGCACAATTACCCCTGAATTGTACGATACGAGGTCCAGTTACCAATTAATCGTACCTATAACAACATGCGAGATTAGAAAATCTACATGCCCTTCGGGGATATATTTTTAATTATCGCTTTTGCAAGCAGGGGAGAAACAGCTATAACAAGAGCCCATTTCAGTGTATCTGGCTGACGCGCAGGCAGCGTAGTTGTCCGATTACAGCTATTCAATTACAAAAACTTCAAATTGGACAGCTGTAATTGGACACCCACGAAATCACCCTTCAATTACGTATCAAATAGCGCGCGGAGAACCAAGCGCAATCGAGCATTTTGTTATAGACACGATAAGCGGGGAGATACCTTGATAGAGCGTCCGCCGTCGAGGCTTAAATCGGTGAAAGTTGAACCGACAAATGATGTGAAAACCGCAGATAGTGTAAAAAAGAGTAAATTATAAAATGAAACGCTAGTTCTTTACCTGTACCAAGAGAGCATGTTTGCGACCAGCAGTAAACTGTAAATTCCAGTTAAACCAACAGACACAAAAGTGGAAACTGTCAATTGATGAAAAGAAACTTGTATGACATTAACAAAATACAATATCGAATCCCCTCAACGACAGAGTAAGGTGTCAGATCAGGGAACAAATATTTTGCTACCAACGAGGTCAACAGATCAGAATGGTTAAAACATTTTAGGTGCTCTAAAAAGGAACGTTCGGTTTTTGATTTGTTTGTTTGTTTCTATCTGTTCAGTTCTGTTTCGATAACAGAGGATGTTAATTGAAGCAAAAACGCTGACCTCGGTTTTAAATCAATCACAGCTGTTACAGCGATTTTCAACGGAATGTTAAGAGTATAAATTGCTTTTATGGTCGGATTTGCTTTCAGCGTCCTCCACTTTTGTTCAGTTAAGCGTTATAAAAATTGAATCTTAAACTTGTCATGCGAGTTTTCCCGCGCTGATAGGTTCACTAAGTTCATTACATTTGTTCTGATGAGTCTGAGTGGTAGCATTGGTTTTGATTACAGGAACCCGTACAAAAAGGATACAACTCTAGACAATGCCGTATGACGAGCTTTAAACGTACCTGCTCCGATGAAAAGCCATTCCCTGACATCATTGGCGTTAACAAGAGAGTTTTCAGGAACGACATCCCTTATCCTAAGAAAAACTCCTCCAATGATGACAAACAAGATAAGGATCTGAAAACAAAAACAAAAAAACCGTCAAGGCAAGGTAACAAAAGAACTGACCCTGCAAGAGCTCTGATAAACACCTCGATTACACCTTCATTCGTGCAAAAGTAAAGGAGACAATTCTTGTTTGCTAAGCAGGCTCACGGTAACCAAGGTTGCCATGGTCGGGTGGTTTGCATTATGTGGCGAACCACATACCGTAGAATTCCGCCCCCATTTCCCCCCTCCCCCACCCCCAAGTAAAGGCTCCCCAAAAGTAACGTTAATTTGTACCTTCCTATTGAACGCCGAAAGTAACACCGCCCCCCACAGCCCCAAACGGCCCACCCGAAAGTAATTGGGCCCTTCGAAAATGAACACTCGACAACAATAAAATGCCGCATTGTATTTGATGTAACGTTTAAAGTAGTATAACAAGCTCTTATCCCTAACTCTTATTAATCATCTTAGAAAGATCAGTAAGAAAACACTTTTCCCTAGAATTGATTCTTATGATTTAAGAAATTAAGATAATTATGTTTTTTATTTGTTTATTATTATTATTACTTTTTTGGGGGGGCGATTGATACTTCTCACTTTCAGCCACAGGACATTCCTGTGGTCGCTACTACAAAACGTAAGAAGTACGGGATAAGTGACAACGCCTTTGCCCTTTGACTGGTGGTCGAGGTAACAAGTTGTCAGACTGGGCTCGCCCACTGAACTTTCACTCCACTTCCGGTCAACTTCCAATTTAAATTCTCAGGGTCTTCACTTGTTCCAGAGAATTGCCGCCGCACTCAAGTTTTTTATGGCTTGATCAAGCAAGTCTAGAAACATTTTCTCTCTCTCTCCGACCTTCCCTCTAAATCACCCATTTATCCCTACGTTCTGAGAAATATTGTAAGTTTCGATATTTTAATGTTTCTGAGCTTGATATGAATAAACGGTCGCGCCTGTAGCCAAAATATGCTCATTTTCGAATGGTTGTGTCGGTCTTGACCTGATAAGTGTCGACTAATTTATTTAACAAGTCCTGAAATCCAACGTACCTCATAAATTCCAACAAAGCTAATGAAGTAAGTGCAAACAACGCGGGTTGAATACTTGAATTCTAGAAAAAAAATAAGTTATCATCATCATCACCACTATCATCATCGTTCATATCATCATAGCTATCGTGACATCGCCATCGTCATCATCTTCAACATCATCTTCTTCATCATCACGATGATCGTTATCATCATAACCTTCAAAATTACACAAACCTTTATCATTATCACGGTACCAGCAAATTTTAACTAAATACACAATGGAATACCTGGTTTCCACCTGTAAATTTTCCCACGAACCCTTTCTCTAAACGTTGTGGGGCTTCTATGCCTATAGGAGAATTTGCGCGAAAAGAACAGTTGATTATAAATATTTGTCTTCCACTAACGCACGTCGTATATAGAGCGTTTTCATATGACGTCACGGCGGCCATATTGGTGTACCAAAAACAACGAAACGGCGGCCATATTGGTGTACCAAAAACAATGAAACGGCGGCCATATTGGTGTACCAAAAACAATGAAACGGCGGCCATATTGGTGTACCAAACCAATCCTGTGAGAGTTGAAGTCTTTTCTTACGTAAACACTTTCTTTTGTTCCAATAGATTTACATAGTGCTAGTCACGTGAGTGGAAACGCTCTATACAAAGGGATAAGTATAAATAGAGAACACGACACTTCTTCTGTTTGACTTGTGGGCGTCCTGTGCATTTTATGACCAGAAGGAGTTTGGACTCATCGTTTCGGTCTTCCTTATCATGAGTCAAAGGCGTAATCTTGGCAGTAATAAACCAATCTAGAACTAGACGTAGCCCGAAAATGATGACATCCACTGTGGTCGTACCAACTTATTAACTCTTTGATTTGTTAGAAAAACTGTTTAAGGCAGTGCGAAAATAAGGTTGTTTTAGTTGTTTATAACATAGAGGGCAAAATTACTGATTGCTGATTGGTTGAGACAGAGGACATTTTTCTTAACTTTCTGACTTTCTGACTCCTGATTGTCCAAGCGCCAAAAATACTCGCATTTGATTGGCTGAGCGCGAGAGCGCGGCATTTGCATTTTGTAAGCGTCTTGAAACGAAACGCAGATTTTGAATTGGATTTCGAGTTCTTCAACACAAGAATATCGTTTCATAGTTTAAATTTAACCGAGTTGGTTGGCAAAAATGGTATGGAAATCGGGTGATAGCTCGAAGAGAAATTCTCGAAAGTGAACCTGTATGTTTTACGGGAAACAGCAAATGGTTATTTGTTTTAAAACTAGCGAAAACCTTGGTTAATTCAGCGAGCGAGTCAGGACGCTTCGCAACTCAGGTAATTAAATTTAGTAATACTTAGTTTGAGTTTTGGTTGTGAGTTTATCAATGAACTAGAATTGTAATTATCTCAAAAGATGAACATATGCAAAAAAGACAGTGTTTTTGTTCTGGACGCTGAGTAACAGATTAATAAACTGCTCGTGCAGAGAATTGTTTATTCTGAGGGCCGGCTGCGGATTGTTTTTCGACGTGCATGAAAAGCTTTCAGAAAATATTTTGCCCTCTGTGCTATAAACAAGTAATCGCATTGAGTCCTCGTAGAATTAAGGATAAATTTTCATTTGCTAACTTTGGAAATACGCGTGAAAATTATCCTTAATTCTACTCGGCCTCGTGTGATTACATATACTAATGCTGTTGTTGTTGTTGTAGTATTAGTTGTAGTTGTAGCTGCTACTCTTGTGACCACTTTGAGTGTTACCCAGCTTAGTATACATAGCACATACTCTTTTGGTACAGGCTCCAGAAGTTTCACAACGTATCTGTATTTGTAAAACGTCATCCACTCGTTTTCTACATCCTAAAGAGAAAAGAGAGCAATTGATCAATTACATTTAATTTCATGGTTGCTATTTATTTACGTGCTGAACCAAGAGTAAACATGGCTTTAACCCTATTCTGCCTGGGGGGGGGGGGGGGGAGGCACATTGTGCCCGCGCTGACTTTAATGAATTATAACTTTTAAACGGCTGGACGCATAATCACCAAATCTAGTGACTTATCCTAAAATTTATCAGAGAAAAATTTCCTGTGTCAATGACGTGTCTATGATGATTGACGTTTCCATAGCAACCGTCTACTCAGAAGTGTATTTTGACTATTTTCTGTCTTTTTTCAGTCTTTCAGGTTTTCCCCCTTCGTTTGTGTGCTTGTTTTGACTAAGTATGTTTCTTAGAACAAAATCATATATTTTTTGGTGACGTCATTGTCAGCTGTATGACTGCAGGTTTCGGATTCAAGATGGTGGCCTCAAATTCAAAATGGCGGGTTTGTGACGTTATTGTGATGTCACTACATGTCATAACTGACACGTCATAAGCCCAATCTGTTAAGCTAATGACGTGCTACAAACGTGCCAAGTTTCATTGCAAGAGCTTTAACACTTTTGGAGATCTACAGCCCCCCACAGGACGAAATGGTAGATTTACTTGTCTTTATGAAAAAAATAAAGATCACTTAAAGAATCAAAAAATCTTTAATTTTACAATTAAAGACTCTTACATTACTTAAAGTTAGTATCATGCTTTAATATGTCTTTAAGAGCATTTAAGATAACTTAAATTTAGTTCACCACCTTACTTGAAAAACTGTGTATTTAAGTCTTCCAGTAAAGTTATTTTAAATCGATCAAAACCATTAATAAGCTTTACTTTGGATCTTAAACTGCCTCCTCCACAGGCTTTTCCAAGGCCAAGCAAGCGCGGATTTTGACGCGAGAGGAGGGATCACGTGCGAGCGCGGAGCGCGAGCGGGGGGACTGGAAGCGAGCGCGGAGCGCGAGCGGTGGGTGATGAGAAGGGAAAATAGAGAAAGGGAAAAGCCTGCTAAATCTTGTGTCGAAGATCTGCGAATCTGATCGAAAATGTAGAAATTGTTTAGATATCGAGAATGGCGGAGTTTTCAGATGACGAAACGCCCCTGCCATCATTGGAAGATTTTTTAGATGATACAGTGGACGATTTAGAAATTTCCATCGGGGAATTGTCGATCGAAGGTACGTGTCACAGTGATAACATGTCATTTTCTATCACATTTTGTCTTGTTACTTTGAAGTTTAGATGCGTGGTTGACCCTGTTGTTTTGCTGTTTACTTGAAGATCAAGGCCGGACAAGTACTCCAAAACGTGCTCGTTCAATCCTGAAGAATTTAGACGAGGCTAGCGGAGCTCGAGAAGGCGAATTTAGGGGAGGAAAACATGACCTCACACCTTCATCGAAGATGGCTATATTGCCCCAAGCAAAACGATTTGAAGTTGGTAAGCGAATGCTTAAGTTTGTTCCACCATACGACATGCGTATTTTAAGACCGACACTACTTGTGCCTTATTGTTGCGTTCAGTTTGTTCATTCCTAGTTGACTAAAATGAAAGTGAAGAAAAATTCCTTTTTCCATTTTATGAAAATAATAATATCGACCAACTAATGCAGTAGCAGTATAATGGCCATGTTATAAAGGACTTGATCCACAGACAATACGCGAGCGTTGGGAGTAAATTATTATTTGTCCTGTTATAATTGCCATTTTGGCAAAACACTAATGTTGTGCTTGTGTACTTGTAAATTGTGCAAATGTTTAATGAAGTAGACATGTAGGTCTGCAAGATTATTTTACCTTTGGTTTTGTTTCTTTGTTCCTGGTTTCTAACAGGAGAATCAGTTTTATATTATTTTAAGGCAAACGTATTGCTTGTGTGTTTGGTTAACAGGTGGAAAGCCCAGTGGCCGGGAAGTGAAAGAAAGAAGGGAAAATATGCAATTGCTTCTGAAAGAAGGGTTTGAAGTTAGAGAGGGGTCAGAGTTATCAGTCCAGAGTGTTTTGGCATATCTTGGGATTGGCGATGATAGCCAAAAGTTGGTGTCCCGTGCTGTAAAGGAAATCTTTCCTGGGATTCAGACGAGAAGAGAGAACAAAAAAGGAATAAAACAATATCCTTTCAACATGAATAAAATAATGACCAAAGTTTTAATTTTTAAGTATCTAGTGCACTTAATCAGTGACTAGGTCTTGCTTTGCATTAAATTCAAATATCTGAATGATGGGTGGATCTGATTGCTCAAAGTAAGATGTAGAGGTAAATATTTACATTTTCCTTGACTTGACTGACAACCTTTTATGTGAACCTTGCAATGAAATACAATATAGCAACATTGGTGTCTGAGGAAAAAGCACCTGTGAATGGTATGTGATCAGTGGCTTTATCATATCGTCCATACCTAAATGTCATACAGGGTGTGAAATAATGTTCATGTACATAATGTATCTTGGGTCTGTCAAGAATAAATATTACTGACATTAATTCCCTGTTCAATAGTCAGGTGGGAAGTTTGAGGTCCACGATTATGATTTATGGACAATATGAACATACTATAATTTCTAGTCGAGAAAGGCATGAGAGAAATTTGGTCATAAAGTTTTAACGTTCAAGTTCTCATGTTGTCAGGGGCAACCTGCATTTTTACGGACTGTCTGATGTGATAATGATAATAACTTTATTTACATGTGATGGATTCATGCCTTCTCCCTTGGAAACAGGGCAACTTAAAGGTCAAAACTTTTACACCAAACTTCCCTTGTGCCTAGCCTTACTCAACTGAAAATCATAGTACAATAATACAGTATTATTGTTGAACTCACAAAAGAGAAAAAATATATATATAACATGATGTAAAGCTTACCCTATTAATGCAGGTACTTGTATTTTGATTGTTTTGCAGAGGAATTGACACATCTGCTGCAAAATCTACAGGCATCAGAACAGGTCATTTGCCAGATTTGGTCAGCCTTGGTTGAAGCAAACACCGAAGGGAAGGAACTAACCGCATTGATCATGGAATACACAAGGGAGGCAAGAACAAGGGACAATTTAATAAAGTCTCTGGTAAATGCCTATGAATCAGAGATATCAAGGCTAAAGATGGATGTATCTAAAAATCACCTATCGAACCAACAGAAGGCCACAATTAGAGAGGAAATGAAAGTACTTGAGGGTCTTTGTGATGTAAACACAAGGGATGGCTCTGCACAAGAAGCTTTTGAGACCATAACTCCATTTCTTTTCCAAGAATTCACAAAAGCAGTTCAAGAAAGTTGCCCACTGATACATGAAGTAATAGAAGCACTGGTTGTTTCCAATCAACAAGAACGGAATGTCTACAAGACTAATTCACATAAAATGTTGTGTGGACTGCAGTCATTAGCCTTTATGGTCAATATAAGGAACTCAAAGGCAAGAAATTGTTTCCCGTTGCTGTTTGGGCTTTTGTGCATTTCATATGGCTCTGGAAAACAGTTTATTGACATGCTGCAATCTATGGGGCTCTCCTTACACTGGAACACAATGTGAGTGTATCTCAAGTGTTGTTTAGTTGTTCTTTTTTTTTTTCGAAATGGGATTAAAAATGAAGCTTTAGCATTTACTTCCATCACAAAAGTGTCACCATTGGAAAGAATCTTTATTAATCACTTACCATGCAACTCAGCAAAGACCTACAACTACAGTTATGCAAGCCTGCAAATAATATTTTCCCTGGTCAGGGCATTTGTCAGTCCAGGTTTAATGTTCTCTGGACAAGAGGCCAGTCTGGTCGTCAGTAAAATTTATGACTTTCTGTTTCAAATTAAATTTCATTAACCAGCATATTCCACATGCCATTTTGTCAGGCTTTCACTAGTCAAAATCCAAAATTTACCAAAGATTTGTCAGATGACAGACTGTTATTAATTTGCAGGCTTGGTTATGTTAATGATGTTCATCAAACCTTTCTCTTGGAGCACTCAATCTCTCATACGTTTTCCATTCAGAAATTACATATCATGATATTGTAAATGTATAAACTACAGTGTAATAATGGCATTTATACAATACTTCTGTCCAAGTTAGGGCATGCATGGTTTGCAAAATTGTTATTTATTTGTTCTGCTAAGAAGGAGGTTATCTCTCACTGTTTTGAAAACTGAGCAAAGAACATCATTTAACTTTCTTTCAGACAAAACATGACCATATTATTTTTGTTGATTAAATGCTGGGCCCTGAATAAATTCTGGGTCAAAAAGAGGTCTCTCATTTTTGTTAAGGGATACATGACTCTCAGAAAAGAGAATAAGAACCCTTTCTTAAAAAAAAATATTCAGCCCATATATTTTGCAGATTCAAACTAACGCTGGGTCCACCAGCCAAGTTTGACAATAAAAAACATTGGGGGTGTTGCCGGGGGCGTGTTACTGAGAAAATAAGGTTATGTGCCAAGTTAAATGACTGTATGTGTATACTTAATACTGTAAAGACTGATCTTAAGTTGCCTGAGTTGGAATTGGAGAAAATTTCCTTTGGTTGCTTTTATTTGCAGACTACTATACCTCTGATGTTACTTTAATTAACTTTATTTTACTTTGCTCATTTAAGCATGGCCTATTTGGATAAACGCTTAACCCAGTTTCAAGACCTGATCAACCAATGTGCTCCAAGTTCTGTCCCTGCCATCTTGCTTTTGGATAACATTAACCTTTACCATGGCAACAGACGGCACCACCGCCTCTTCAAGGTCTTGGGACCTAAGATGTGGAATTTTACAGTCCGTGGTTTGTTGGTACCTAAGCTACATGAAGTTGAACATCTGTTTCAAAGTGAACAAACTGCTGAAGAGAGCCAGCGTGATCCTCAGGAAGTTACAGCGGAAGACACATTCATAGGTAATAATAATAAGCTTTCCAGTGATACAGTACTCTACTAATAGAAAGATAAACAATAAAGCGATTTTAATTGTAAATTAATCATTTATGTTCAATGAAAAGCTCAGTTTACCCGTATTTTTAGCCCCAACTACATGTAATTTTATCAACCATTCTGCAGATGCATTTCAATGGAGAGAGAGAGAGGGGGGGGAGGAGGTTGGGGGACAATATGGGACAACTGAATAAAAATTTTACAAGTTTAATTTACCAGTGTACATGTAGCTATTTTATCACATGTTGACTTGTTAGCCCAGGACAAAAAAAGGATTAGTACTTATTATTAGTACACACTGCTATCCAATTACATGTTCTTGTAACTAAAATGATGTGAATACATGTATGTTTTGTTTTTCAGAAAGCCATCCTGAACACCTTAAGGTCTGGAATGAAGTGCAAGACAACTTTCTTCTCGAGGTGCTTGATGCTGCCCTTAACTGTATTCCTGTTTCAGAAAAGAATTTGCAAGACATGGATGACAAAGAGTTTGGAGGTTGGTTAACAAAGCAAAATTTTCAAGAAAAGAAGCAGCCAACATTTGCTATCAGAATCCCTCGTTCAACCATTCAGTCTAACCCACGGTGCAACAAGTCAGATACTTTGATCCTTCCCCTGTCTCTGGAGAATAACGCGACCACAACTGGGACTGCAGCAATTATTGAGCAGTTTGGACAAGAGTTTGGTGTGCCTTGTGAACATGCCAAGGAGTATCTCCCATTCGACAAAAAGGCGCAATCCTTTGACATAGATGCCGCAAGACGGCATCAGGATTTTTTGGCCTCTTTAAACAAGCACAGGTCAGAGATGACTGAAACAATTCAACAATTGACTGAAGCTGAAAAGGCCTTTGAACCTTTTCAGGATGTGCATGATGAAAGTTTCTCTCCAGACGAAGACCCTAGTGCTAGTAACATCCAAAAGGTTGATGCTAAATTCCAAAACATTTTTGACAATTTACTGAAGAAAATGTGGGAGGCACAACAGGCAAGTGATGTCAGTGAGTATGACAAGTTTATTAACTGGTTGTCAGTGCAAAGGGAGAGCTGGGAAGATGTTCGGGATCATAATGGTAGGACCATACTCCATGCTGCTGTAGAGAATGGCAACATGACACTCGTCAAGACTCTTGTCTCTGCTGGGGTGAATGTGAACATTAAGGAGAGATGTGGTGCAACTCCTCTTACATTGGCTGTCATCAGAAAGGATGAGGAAATGTGCTCTTTTTTGTTGAACAACTTTGCAGTTTATAGTGATTACTTTTTTAGCACCATTCCAAGTCCACATGTCATTGCCAGGCAGTTAGATTTGAAAATTGCAAACAATATGGATGAAAGACTGAAATCAAGTAATTCAGTTGATACAGAACTTTGCAAAATCTTCCAGCATGGAGAGGTTAAAGAATCCACTCTTGATGTACCTGAAGTCGAAGGGCCGGCACATATTGTTGAAGGTTACAAATATGACAGGGGCAACAAGGGTTGTAGGACATTGTTTGTTGGTGATCAGGGCACCAATAAGGTTCTGCGTGGAGTGAAGGGCCGGTCTGAAGCAGCCTATGGATGGTGTGCTGAGGTGCCTGGAGACATGCATGCCAAGGGTTATCTGTATGAGGTATGCAAGAAAGTTATGTCTCCAGGTGGGTTTATGCACATCATAAGGGAAGTACTTGGACGAGTGAAAGTAACAGATGACAGTTTTGGCCAGAAGAAGTTCCAGGAGCAGAACCTGAGCCGCATCGAGGAAGCATTGCGCGATGTTGCATTTGCATTTGGTATGGCTGCTGCATTGGAGTTCAGAAGTTCAGGCTCCTTCCCAAGCCTGGAATTGCTGAAAAGGTGTAAAAGGGAGACAGGTTATCACAACCTTGTCCTGGTAAACAAATTCAAAGAGTGGATTGTCTCAGGCAGCGAAGATCCCTCATGCAAATATTACTCGCAGATGTTCATCTTGTTTGGTCCCCTACAGTATCTGTATGAAGATGCCATCAAATTTGGCCATGGGATTGCACGGGAAGCTGCTTGGATGCTGATGCATCCCCTCTTTGCTCAAGCCAATAAGCGCAACTACCACACAGAAGCAATGGTGCACATTGTGAACTTTGTTGCTGCCTGGCCACTAGCCACAAGAGAGCTGCTGAGTCATAATTGCTCTGTTAGCCTGAATGGCAAAGATGGCCACAACATTGCTCTAGATGAGTGGGTGGAGAGTTGTGTGGTGCAACCAATGAAGAACTACGCAACAGGTTAGTTTGTTTATTCTTTCATTGACAACCTTTTATTTCAAACAGATGTGTCCACTACCAAAGATTATTTTAAAACTTCAACATTCAATGACGTGATAGAAATAGATATTTGTGGTATTGTTTCTGACCCTGGTCTAAAATGCTGTAATTTGAACACTTCTTCTTGTAATGGAAACATATCTTTTGAGAGAATATTTTCTTGTTACTGAAAAATTGCCTTTTCTTTCATATAATCTGTTTTCAGGGCACACATCAGTGAAGATGCTGCAGAGGCTGATGGCAAACCTTGATGTTATTGGTGTGGTACGAAAAGCCTATCACTCACGAGAAGCATTTAACATCCACCCTACCACAAGGCACTGCGAACAAGACCCATTCCCAGACCAGATCAAGGCCATGAGGTTTATCCTTGTTAATAAATTTCTCAATCCTGATACCGCAAGACAAACTGTAGAGAAATATGGCACTTCTGGATCCATTACAGTTTCAAATTTGGATGCTTATGCTGCAGGCAAGAAAAAGGTTAAAGATAACTTTAACAGGAAATTGTTTTCATTGTTTGGTGTCCTGAATCTGGATGAAGATGAAGGAAGGGATTCAGATTGATAGCCTTTACCTTACCTCAAAACAGGGCAGGAAAGAAATTTAGAATCCATTTGCCCAGAGGGCCAGAAATGTTTAGTTTTCACTTGCCCCCAGTTAAATATTACTTGCCCAGTGGGTATGCAACATGCCTTATCAGTTACAGAAGTTCATGTCCTAAGTACTGTCTATAATCAGACATAGACTGTGACAAAATGAGCTTTCTGGTTCTTAGCCAGGTGAAGGATACTAACTGGACAGTGACACAAATGCTGTGTCAGATTCAGAGTTAACTACTGGTCTTTCCAGTATTTACTCGGGCTCTGTCACTGTCCAGAAGCTGGGGTAAAGGTCGAAGCAAGTAGGCTTGATCTCGTTCTTTGTCTTTGGGGGTTTGAATTTGAAATTGATCTATTGCTTGAACTCATTGTTTTTCTCATCTTACAGTCTAAGGTTTTGAACTATTTTCTTACTGGAAATTATCATTTATCAAGTCGACTCTTTCAGACAGACTCACGGGACTACTGAGGCTAATTTCACTTGCCCACTGGGCCACCAAACTTTTATTTTCACTTGCCCAAGAGCAAAATTTTCTTGCCCTGGGCAATCGGACCTGGAATTTTTCCTGCCCTGCAAAAGAAACTTAACAGGAGGTACCAATAACCATTAGTACCATAATTCAGGGTGGTGCGCACTATTGGACGCAGTCATTTTGTAAATAGAAAGTGACCATTAAAAAAAAAACAATGAGGTATGAGAATATAAATTTGACAGTTTTATTTCAGCTCCAATGAAATATTTGCTTCTAAAAACAGTGGGATCTTATTGTCCTATTGATAATTATCAAGAAAATGGGTAACCTAGTTTCCACAGTTGTGAGCTGGGGTTGCTCTCTACTGCCCAAATATTAAGTATGTGATTGTATTCCCTAGGAAAAAAGGACCCATTTTATCTAATTCATGAATTTTTCTGTAACCCCTAAGCATGAAAACACTGGTCTATAACCAGAGCTTTTTACAGTCTATTCAATGGGTTCTATTGTCCAGGAAACTAAGAAAAACAATGTTTAGGAATGGCACGCTGTGTAAGAATCACAATGTGTCCAATCCCCTTGTGAGCTATGGAAGCTAGCACACCCTTCATTACACACATTGTAATATAAATACTCAATAAACCATGTTTGTCTTTTGGGACTGAACATTGCACAACTGCTACAGGAAATGTGCAAGGAATAATCTAGGTGCAACTCAGCTTCACCTCTAGCCTCACATTAGCGTCATATATTTTGTGGTTTTCAGAATCATTCCACAAAAAAAAAAGTATTAAGGCAATAAAGTGTAGTTATGGAAATCAGCCCTTTAGGTTATCCTAGTTTGGTGTTTTCACAGCAATACCTTGTTAGCAAGAATTCTAAAAAAATACAGCTTCATACATGTGTGTTTGGATTTCCAGTCATTTTCATTAGGGACAGTTATGGATACTTTCTTTAAAAACACATACCATAAACCTAAGAATTGTCAATAAAACTATTTACACCCCTTACATTTTGTACCTGTAAATTGAAAGTTCTCCATTAGCCAGGGCCTCAGCCTGGCTCCCTGGAACCAAATAAGGTGTAGATCCATTCTCATTGGTACCCCTTAGTTTTTCTACAATTACATTTTCAGAGATTAACATTTGAACAAAATGCTGAAGACTACTGTCAGAAAATTTGTTTTTCCCTTTCCCATACTGTGGAATGTTATGAAAAGATTTTGCCAATATTTCCTTTCGTTTAGATCCCCTGTATGCTAGCACAAGTAAATTAAATGTTATTTTGGGGTGTAAATGATGCATACTTTGCAAGCAACTTAGCACCTCGACTGCTTCCAAATGTGCCTCAGTTTTCTCAACACGCGTACCATCCACACAGAAATCACATGTTTGGCATAGATTGCAATCAGAGTCTCCAAAATAATTCTTCAGTTGCAATTTTCTGCACTCAGGTTTGATACACAGCTTAACCATTTCATTGAGCTCTGCCAACTTCAGACATTTATGCTCACCCTCTGGTAGAGAACTTAACATTTGCAAGTGTTTTGTTCGATCTTCAAACCTAAAAAACACAAAACACTGAGACGGTTCACCATCCCTGCCTGCACGTCCAAATTCTTGAGCATAACATTCCAGTGATTTGGGCATACTCAGGTGAATAACAAAACGGACATCTGGTTTATCAATGCCCATACCAAAGGCAACAGTAGCACACATAACTGTGGCTCTTCCTTCTTGCCAAGCTTGAAAATTTTCTTTCTTTTTGTAAGGATCAAGTGCACCATGGTAGTAAGTAGCATTGACACCCTTGGTCTGAAGCAAGTATGCCATGTCTGTAGTGTCACCCCGCTGCAAACAGTACACAATTCCACACTGACTGCTATACTCCTCTAGAATTAAGGCAGCAACTTGATCCTTTCCATCAGACTTTTTCATTTTCACAAAAAGAGAAATATTGTCTCTGTCACAAGACTGTCTAACAACTGTTGCATCAGTTAAATTGAGAGATTTCAAGATAACTTCCTCCGTTCTGGCTGTGCATGTCCCTGTCATGGCCACTACTGGACACTTGAACTTTGACAGGTTGCCAAGATTAGCATAAGCGGGCCTAAAATCGTACCCCCACATGTCAATGCAGTGGCACTCATCGATTACAATGTAATTTAGTGTGTTCTTTTCTTCCATTTTGGAGAATATTTCTTTCATCTGTGAAGTTGTAGCATTCTCTGGTGTTAAAAATAAAAAGTTATAGGGTGGGTTGTCTAATAACAGGTTATGAATTAGAACATCTCTTTCAGCTGATGGTACTTCAAAGTTTATATAACAAACATTAAGGCCTTTTGCTCGCAGGCGGTTGACTTGATCTAGCATCAATGACAACAGTGGACAAACAACAACAGTAACTCCACCAGAAATTAGAGCTGGGATGGCATAGCATACTGTCTTCCCTGCACCTGTGGGTAGCACAAGAAGACAGTTTTTTCCTTCAAGGATGACATTAATGGCTTCCCTTTGCTTTCCTCTAAAGCTGCTGTGATGAAATATTGATTTCAAGACTCTAAGTGTGTGATCATCAGCAACTTCTGTTGAAATGGAAGGGTTGTCACTGCTTTCCAGCACAGTTGGTATTGTGACGTCTTGCACTGGAGCTGGTGCAGATGTTAAATGCTGAAAATATATTTTAAAAAAATCCATTTAGCCTCATGTAAGTATAACTTAACCTAAGAGAAAGGTAAGGGTTTGTGTAAGTACTTTTGATTTTTCCCACACTGTTCATGTATAAAGAGGAAAGGTGAACAGAAGAAAATAAAAAAAAGAATCAGCTAAAATATCTGAAAAAAACTGGATTCAATTACACAATACAAGTCTAACATAAAATAATTATAACGTGTGATATGAAAAATACCTTTTTAATAAAGCAGCACTCAAGAATAATAGCTGTTCCTTGTGTGTTACGTTCTGTAGATTTGTATGTAAACCATGTGTTAAAACGTGCTTCAAACTCCATGGATCTGACTTCAATCTTGCAGGGTTTGCTCTCTTCAGCGTATGACTTGAGGCGACCTGCACACTGGAGATATATTCCAAACTGCTTGGCAGCTTCCTCGGCATCTTTGGCAAATATTTTTAACCACACTTCCCCGCTACCAACATCAAAATATTTACCATCTGAGACCTAATGATGATAAACAATATGTAAAGCTTATTAAGTAAGTCGTGTTTTAAGCACAAATTTATTGAAGGTTTCATAAGCTTAAGTCTTATGTACGCGCGGACTTTCCCAGGGCTAATTAGCATAACAACAGTCCGTATTTGGGACAAAAAATCATGCATAACGAATAGACTCACCTTCGATTTCCATTCCGAGATGACAGAAATGTACTGTAAAGTTTCTCGGCCGTAAAGTTCCTGTGTTTTTAGTCGTGCCTTCGCGAGAACCTTTGCATTTCCTTCCTTTTTATGAATCGATCGAAGATGTTGTCCCAATCCATTTTCTTCGAAAAACAACATCTCCTTATAGCAATTCTGCTCCGGACAGACGATTTTCTTCCTTCTGAAGGCCTCATGGACCGGTCTAATAATATCTGGAAAATCCGCCATTAATTGCTCCGCCATCTTGGATGCAGGATTTGCCAGTCGCTTCGCCTTTTCTCCCCTTCCCGTCTCTCCCCTCGCCCCCGCTTTCCTCAATAATTAACTAAAATATCCCCCCAGATGAGCGATCGCGAGCGACTGGGGACGAGGCAGGATCTTAAAGCTAGGTAAATGTCTTACCAGAATTAAGAGCCGGCACTTAAATTCCTTAAAGAAACATGTTATTATTTTCCCTTGTAAATCCATTTAATAATCCTTTAAGTTTCCACTTAAAGGCAAGGAAATAAAAGACAATATTTAAGTGACATCACTTAAATCCCATTTAAAGGAAACATATCTTTTCCTTTTCAATTCACTCAGTTTTAGTCGTGTGGTGTACTTTGTTTGTGTGGCAACAAAATGATCTAAGAAGGTGTCCTAGGGCAAGGCTGTCAACATTACAAGCCGCATGCAATATCACTAAAAGAGTCAACTGAATGTCACCCAAAGACAAGACAGACAGATTAATAAAAACTCAACAACAACCACTTTCAAAACTAATAATGATAAACAAATTGCAGTGCAGTGCTTTCGGCTTGTCTTGTTTTGTTCTCGACGCCTCCGCTTCATCCCGTTCATCGTATTTCTTGTGTTTATTCTTGCCATGCTTAACAACGCCAATTTGTTTTGTTTTTCTCGTGAAAATCGTGCGCTCTTCCATTCTTTGAAGATTCTCTGGCGATTTCTTTGCCGGCTTTGGCGCATTTGGCGCGGTAAATTGCATCCGCTGACTGGTTGTACTGTCGACATGCGAATCGACTGTCTAGGGGTGGGACATCAGTCGACCGGTCAAGTCAGTTATGGCTATTTAATGACTTAATTTGCACACTCTTTCATAGTAAAAACATATCCTGATAATTTCTTATTTAAAAAAGCTGTAACAATAAACATTTTTGCAAGGCGAGTCCTGACAATAGTACGGTGATGGGATGAACAATTTCCCCCTCCCACTCCCGGTGCAGTTAGTATTTTGAGCGCCAAAATACGTTGCATAGATTTGATGCGCGCGCGCATTAAATCGAATTTTCAAACAGCGAAGTGTTAAGTTCGCCAACCTTTCTTTGGGAGCCACGGTGGAGAATGCAGACGTTCTGTTCACTGAGGATCGGAAACTTCGAGTGGAGCTAAAATTCATCGAGAGACACGAGGAAGAAAACACACATCTAGACTATCTTCCGTACCTTCTGCATCGCAATGTCACGTCCCTCCAACATATCGCGATCGGTGAGTATAAGATTCGTTATTTTGACTGACCCTTGGCCTGTTTTACTGTGCATTTAAGCAGACTACCGCCATTTATGGGTAAAATCCACACAGCCCCATACATCAGTTATAATTATATTCAACTGTTTCCATAAACACAGAATGCAACGTGGTGCTGGAGTCAGAAAATGAAAGTTTATGTAAAACCCGTCTAATAGCTCCATCCGGGAATTTTACTCGGCGATGAGTATAAAGCTGCTCTCTTTCCTCTGAATGACAACAAGTATGAGTGGTAGCTGTTTGCAAGAGATTCAGCCAATGAATTTGTACAAGGTCACTGGCTTATATTAAAATAGCCTGACTGAATTTCTTGTAAACAATCATTCATGTGTACTAGCTATTAATTATTTTACAGAAGGCATATTGACAGCCATCAAATAATCAGTCAGAACCCTTGACTGCATTTTTAAAATTGATTGTTTGGTAGCTGTTGATAAATACATGTACATGTAGTTACATGACTTGCATGTGATAACAGCTTCGTTGGTCAATTCATTTACCGATCCCGGGAATGCAGAGTTATTTGCAGATACAGTTAACCTGTGTGCAATTGCCAATCAGAGAGTTAGAAATTCAGTGATTACTGAAGAGCAGAATTACAAATGTAACATAATGTGTGAAATGATTTTGGTGTTCTGTGCATGTAATTAATGTACCACCCTTTTTCTCGGGGAGGAAAGCCTTACCCGAGTGAGTGGTAGAAATCAAGGCTGGGCTTAATTGATGGAAATCAGCTGACACACTCAGTGACCTCTGGACTACTTTAAGTTTTTAAATTTAGACATTTAGTGTTACCCCATATTTGTTAAAAATATGGTTCTCACTTTGCAGAGAAAACAAGATGCTACTGGTGATTCCTTTGGAGAGAGGTAAAGATCATTGTTATCCCTTGCACTGTAGTCTCCAATAATTATGTGTTGCATGTAATTCTGTATACACACATGTACATATTTTTTTATTGAATTGAAAACTGATGAACCGGCAGTTACCACCTGCTACTAAAGAAATTGTGGGATCTCACTTTACAGACACTTGCTTTATACGGACACTCATAACAGACAGTAATTGCAATTCTTCTGTCCCCACTAATACAGTAGCTCACGCATATATATCAGCATGCTCTGTTAATATGTGCAACAGACTGGCCAAAGTGACAATGTTGCCATAAAAATTTTAGTGTCACTTGATGGGATTGAACAATATTCAGTCTGTTTGTCTGAACCTCAAGAGAAAATGTCAGTCAAAAGCAACAGTCTTCTTTTTTCTTATTTTAAATATGAAAATAATTCATTTTAATTGTGTTCTACTGCTATGGATGGTTGATATAAGAGAAAACTTAAATTTTCACTTTGGTCAGAGAAAAGTGTCTGTTGTCCTCGCCAGCAGGTGTCCATAGAGCATGGTGACATATGTGTCATGAGCTTCTGTAATTAAAAGATATAATGTGTGTAATTAGTGTCCATGGCAGATGTTCATAAGGTGTATTGTCATTTAAGAACCAGGGAAAGAGCCAAAACAGTCCAGTGCTGTATACGATTTTCACCAGGAATAGTACAAGTGTGCATGTTGTGAGAACATTTATACTAATACTTGACTGTAATCCTTCCATAATGACAAGGTTTCCTTATTTACAGGTGTACTGGTGACTGAGCCACTCTGTGTCTCCAGGATTGGGCTTCATTGTTTACGTTGTCCCAACACACAATCATGTAAGAACTTCAAAGAAACACTAGTCTTACCCTCCAGAATTGTAAGTGTTGATTTTTTACAGCTTTTAAAACCTTTCTTACTTTTGTGCTGCAGAAAATGCCAGGAGGATTATTACATTGGGTGAAGCAAAGAAGTGGAGCGCAAATTTAAAAGGGAAGATGGCAGCTTTACATGTCTTCAGACGAGACAGAAGAAGAAGACGACAAGTTGGTCTTTGTCACCAAAGAAACTCCTTGGCGGAGCGAGGAGCTTAAGGAAATATAAATTTAACAAAATTTAAAAACTATGCAGTCAAGACACTCCCGCAAAAGGACAGTGAAGAGAGTAATGACGGAGGGACCTTTTTCATGTCTTTGAAAGCTACCAGTAGTATACAAGTTGTATACTTGGGTGACCTGTTGACCTGTTTACCTGTACACAGCAGATGCACTGGGGCATTTATGTGCCTGTGTGAAGTAACTTTTTAATGATTCTTTGTTTTGAGTAAGCGAGCAGCTTCGAAAGTTGTGAGTATTGTTTTGTTTCTAATCTATCTGTTGTGTACTTGGGTGACCTGTTTACCTGTACACAGCAGATGCGCTGGGGCATTTATGTGCCTGTGTGAAGTAACTTTTTAATGATTGTTTGTTTTGAGTAAGCGAGCAGCTTCGAAAGTTGTGAGTATTGTTTTGTTTCTAATCTATCTGTTGTATACTTGGGTGACCTGTTTACCTGTACACAGCAGATGCGCTGGGGCATTTATGTGCCTGTGTGAAGTAACTTTTTAATGATTGTTTGTTTTGAGTAAGCAAGCGGCTTCGAAAGTTGTGAGTATTGTTTTGTTTCTAATCTATCTGTTGCGACTTGGGTGACCTGTTTACCTGTACACAGCAGATGCACTGGGGCATTTATGTGCCTGTGTGAAGTGACTTTTTAATGATTGTTTGTTTTGAGTGTAAGTGAGCAGCTTTGAAAGTTATGTGTATTGTTTTGTTTCTAATCTAACTGTTGTGTACTTGGGTGACCTGTTTACCTGTACACAGCAGATGCACTGGGGCATTTATGTGCCTGTGTGAAGTAACTTTTTAATGATTGTTTGTTTTGAGTGTAAGCGAGCTGCTACGAAAGTTGTGAGTATTGTTTTGTTTCTAATCTATCTGTTGTGTACTCGGGTGACCTGTTTACCTGTACACAGCAGATCCACTGGGGCATTTATGTGCCTGTGTGAAGTAACTTTTTAATGATTGTTTGTTTTGAGTGTAAGCGAGCAGCTTCGAAAGTTGTGAGTATTGTTTTGTTTCTAATCTATCTATTGTGTACTTGGGTGACCTGTTTACCTGTACACAGCAGATGTGCTGGGGCATTTATGTGCCTGTGTGAAGTAACTTTTTAATGATTGTTTTTGAGTAAGCGAGCGGCTTCGAAAGTTGTGAGTATTGTTTTGTTTCTAATCTATCTGTTGTGTACTTAGGTGACCTGTTTACCTGTACACAGCAGATGCGCTGGGGCATTTATGTGCCTGTGTGAAGTAACTTTTTAATGATTGTTTGTTTTGAGTAAGCAAGCGGCTTCGAAAGTTGTGAGTATTGTTTTGTTTCTTATCTATCTGTTGTGTACTTGGGTGACCTGTTTACCTGTACACAGCAGATGCACTGGGGCATTTATGTGCCTGTGTGAAGTAACTTTTTAATGATTGTTTGTTTTGAGTGTAAGCGAGCAGCTTCGAAAGTTGTGAGTGTTTTTTTTTCTAATCTATCTGTTGTGTACTTGGGTGACCTGTTTACCTGTACACAGCAGATGCACTGGGGCATTTATGTGCCTGTGTGAAGTAACTTTTTAATGATTGTTTGTTTTGAGTAAGCGAGCGGCTTCGAAAGTTGTGAGTATTGTTTTGTTTCTAATCTATCTGTTGTGTACTTGGGTGACCTGTTTACCTGTACACAGCAGATGCACTGGGGGATTTATGTGCCTGTGTGAAGTAACTTTTTAATGATTGTTTTGAGTGTAAGCGAGCGGCTTCGAAAGTTGTGAGTATTGTTTTGTTTCTAATCTATCTGTTGTGTACTTGGGTGACCTGTTTACCTGTACACAGCAGATGCACGGGGGCATTTATGTGCCTGTGTGAAGTAACTTTTTACTGATTGTTTTGAGTGTAAGCGAGCAGCTTCGAAAGTTGTGAGTATTGTTTTGTTTCTAATCTATCTGTTGTGTAGTTGGGTGAACTGTTTACCTGTACGCAGCAGATGGACTGGGGCATTTATGAGCCTGTGTGAAGTAACTTTTTAATGATTGTTTGTTTTGAGTGTAAGCGAGCAGCTTCGAAAGTTGTGAGTATTGTTTTGTTTCTAATCTATCTGTTGAGTACTTGGGTGACCTGTTTACCTGTACACAGCAGATGCGCTGGGGGATTTATGTGCCTGTGTGAAGTAACATTTTACTGATTGTTTGTTTTGAGTGTAAGCGAGCAGCTTCGAAAGTTGTGAGTGTTTTTTTTTTTCTAATCTATCTGTTGTGTACTTGGGTGACCTGTTTACCTGTACACAGCAGATGCACTGGGGCATTTATGTGCCTGTGTGAAGTAACTTTTTAATGGTTGTTTGTTTTGAGTAAGCGAGCGGCTTCGAAAGTTGTGAGTATTGTTTTGTTTCTAATCTATCTGTTGTGTACTTGGGTGACCTGTTTACCTGTACACAGCAGAAGTCACTGGGGCATTTATGTGCCTGTGTGAAGTAACTTTTTAATGATTGTTTGTTTTGAGTAAGCGAGCGGCTTCGAAAGTTGTGAGTATTGTTTTGTTTCTAATCTATCTGTTGTGTTCTTGGGTGACCTGTTTACCTGTACACAGCAGATGCACTGGGGCATTTATGTGCCTTTGTGAAGTAACTTTTTAATGATTGTTTTGAGTGTAAGCGAGCGGCTTCGAAAGTTGTGAGTATTGTTTTGTTTCTAATCTATCTGTTGTGTACTTGGGTGAACTGTTTACCTGTACGCAGCAGATGCACTGGGGCATTAATGTGCCTGTGTGAAGTAACTTTTTAATGATTGTTTGTTTTGAGTAAGCGAGCGGCTTCGAAAGTTGTGAGTATTGTTTTGTTTCTAATCTATCTGCTGTGTACTTGGGTGACCTGTTTACCTCTACACAGCAGATGCACTGGGGCATTTATGTGCCTGTGCGAAGTAACTTTTTAATGATTGTTTGTTTTGAGTGTAAGCAAGCAGCTTGGAAGGTTGTGTGTATTGTTTTGTTTCTAATCTATCTGTTGTGTACTTGGGTGACCTGTTTACCTGTACACAGCAGATGCACTGGGGCATTTGTTTGCCATGTGCCAGTTGGCACTTATATACCATGACCTTGAGCCAAATGTCGTCCCATCCAGCCCTCCCACTCAGTCAACAAGTGCATAACTTGCAAATTTTAATGTTAAATTTTCAGTATTTGATTATTAATAAGTATTGAGAAAGCTTTTCATTACTTCATCACTGAATTAGAAATTGTTTACAGATTTATATACATCAAAAATTAATTAATAGGAAATTTTGAATCTGGAATATTTATGAAAGTCCATTTTGAATTTCAATTTTTATCTAAGGAAATTTGAATCGTGAACATTTATTAAAGTACATTTTGAATTACAATTTTTATCTAAGGAAATTATGAATTTTGAATATTTGTTAAAGTCCATTTTAAATTGCAATTTTTATCTAATAAAGAAAAAGCTACTGTTGATTGTTAAAATGAAATATATTTTACAGAACTCTGATTTTAATGTTACTTTTAGAGTATTTATACCACTTTACAGTGTGTTACGTTCCTTTGTAAAACATTAAGTAGCTTGAAAGGAAACAATAAAAAGTTTATGTTTGTAAGTGGAAAGTTGTTTATGTATTTGTTTTTCTCTCATATGTGGGGGTGATAATTCATTTACATCGAATGTGTAGTAACTATACAAATTGGCAGTAATTGCAAAACAAGAACAAAAGATGATGCTAGAATATGTATTCTGTCCCTTTAATTTGTCACTTAAAGGCGATTAAACGGAATTTCCTGTTCATATAATTTCATTTCCTGTCTTTAATTTGAAATTAAAGATACTTAAAGAATGCTTTCCTTAACATTTAGTTAACATTTAAGGTGACATAGCCTCTTAAAGAATTCTATCCTGTCCTTAAAGTTGTCACTTAAAGGGTCTTAAAACACTCTTTACTGGCCCTTTATAATTTCAATTAAAGATGCGAAAAGGATACTTTCCTTACCATTTACTTAACATTTAAAGAAACATTTCCTCTTAAAGGATTATATCCTGTCCTTTAAGTTGTCACTTAAAGGATCTTAAAAAACTCTATACTGACCCTTTAAGAACACTGCTTAAATGGCATGTAAATGGTTCATTAAGTGTTTTAAGTGAATGTCTTAAAGATGAAGGAAATAAACATTTAATGTGTTTAAGATACACTTAAAGAAACAGAAAACCGTTCTTTACTTTATCTTTAAGATACCTTTAAGTGACATTAAATCTGTCATTTCGTCCTGTGCCCCCCCCCCCCCCCCCCCCAGGCTCAGAAACTCAAAAAAAGCCCAGGCAGAATAGGGTTAAGGTCCGACTGGTCCATCCATCATCGTTTTGATTTTTTTTTCCTGTGCTCAAGCTGAAAACACGGAAGTGATGGGGGTGGTAGTAAAAGGCCGGGAAATACGAAGTATGATTTTTTTTTTAATTCCACACGTCTGAAGCTTTCCATTGTTCTTCTTTTAACTTTTGGAATGAAAATGCAACTAGTCGGCATACACAGTGTTACTCGTTTCATTCTCTTACAAATCACGACAGGTTTTGGCAAAGAGATAAAGTTTTGTTCACCGAAAACTACACAGTGTCTCCTGACCATTGCGAAAAAAGGTGTAAATAAAGAAAATAGATGGGAAGTAAACCAAGCCACGATAAAGAAAAAAAAAGGAATCACCTCTACAATTTTCCGAGTTTGGCCCGTAGAAATACCAATGTGTCTCTTTCCGACCTATATAGATTGTTTGACTCAGGCAAACACAGCCTTTGTTCACAATTGCCACTGTATCTTCGTCATGCCGAACTGATAAGCCAGTTCAGACAGTTCGTAAAAGTAATCCATGTTATTAGCTCTCGTAATTTTACAGTACAAGCTTATAGATTGCGTCAACCTACCTTTGGACAGGCATTTGGCCGATACCTCGTGTATATTGCTCTGATTAGTAGAAAAAGGTACTTGAAAAACAAGTAGACCAGACAAAGAAATACAGGAGCCTGAAACGCCAATGAATCTCCAGGAAATACCTTAAAATTAAAGAATAAAACTAAAACTTCAAAAACGTTAACTCTCGGACGTACAAGCAAACTCATACCCCATCGTGGTAAAAGGGAAGGGGTAAGGGGGTTGGGGGGGGGGGGGGTGATGGACTTCCTTAAGTTCTACGAGATTTCGAAAAGATTTCGCCTTTGGTAGATAGCCTGTAATGCACCTACTGTTTACTATTGAATAAACAATATATTTATGTTGTTTAAGAAATAAGCTCGAACTGGACAAGAAGCACATCGAAGACCTCTTGTTTCTATTTAAAGCACTTTATTGTTTATGTCCTTTTCTGTTTCTTTAATTGAATTATTGAAAGCTATTTGTAACTATCTGTAACTATCTATTATTACATGTTATTTCTGTTATTTTCCTGTTTTTTGTTTTGTTTTGCTAGTTTGTTTGTTTGTTTGTTTGTTTGTTTGTTTGTTTAGGACGCTGTGGTAAGGTTATGTCTTAGGCTTAGTGTTGATGCTTAGGTTAGGCTAGTTCGGCACTTGTTAATCCTACCCGAGCACTACTTCTAGATCTCCGAAGAGGCATTGCAAATTAAAAATGGTCTTCAACTTCGTCTGAAAAATGACGGTCACTTGCTTGCTGTTTAGCTAAGACTTATTCTTAACGAGGCAATGGTTGTATGCATCCAGAAGAGTGTTTGTGAGTATCACCTTAGTTGCATCCAAGACACGCACAAAATAAACAATATGGTAACCTTTACAGAGTACTTTAATGGTTCTAAGTATTTGCTCATCCTTACCAATGAATTGTATTCTGGGCATTGGACGAATCCATATACTTCAAAAAGAATCCTGTATGAGAAAACATACGTGAAATTATAATGGCGGGAAATGCAAAGGAGATTAACGAAATTCACATGACCCTTTCTTTAAAAGGCGTGGTTTGGATAGAAACGCTTGTTCTCAGCACAGATGCCTACTGAAAAGCAAAAAAATTTAAAATTCAATGGTTGTCCTTTCCTTTACCTTAAAAAATGGAAAGTGTGCATCTTCATTTCCTCACTGACGATAACCATTTAGGATAAATTAAGTATTGCCTCGCTAAACATGCACCATACCCTCCACACTCTAAATGGCAAAGTTTTCGTCTCTAAACGAAGTGGTAATGGAAATTACTAACCATAAAGCGGAGTAAAAAAGACCGATGACAAAACCAGTGATCTTGTAATCAGTTGCCATGCAAGCAAAAAGGGGATAGTAAGCGACTCCAATAACTATCATGGCGATTATCTTCCAAATAACTAAGAAAAAGAGAAAATATATCATGAGTGAAAGATCCTCGCAGAGATGTAAGCAACTTAAGCAGTTGCAAAAAACGCCCAAAAAATAGGCCTGGGTGGGATTCCAACCAAAACCTCGCCATATGGGCGCCATTCTTTTACCAGCTTAATTACTGAAGCTAAATTATTACCATCCAATCGCATAGTACTTGGCCGAGAAGTCACACCCACATACCAGTTTGCAGAACCTCCATCACCAAGCATTTCTTTTCATCTCGCCTAAATTAATGAACTTCGCTCACTCTGTTCCGCGCTAGATCTTTTCCCGGTATTTGAAGCCTTTAACGTGACATAAAGAAAGAGGTAGGCGTGGAATAGAACAGTACTTTAATTCTTTGTACAATTTAATCCAATTTTTTTTAATTTGGAATTCTTCGAGTTGAAATTAAATAAAATCAGTTTTGTAATTTATATTTTCTTGACTCTGAATTGAGAATGAGAAATTGGTTTTGAAAACCCATTTCAGAGTTTAGCAACTGAATTTCATTGCACTGCATTGAATTGCACTGCACTGCTTTGCATTGCTCCTCCAAGAGACTAACACTACGTTTCCTCTGTTGAAGGTTGAAACGGATCATGCCGGCTAAGAGCTAAACAGAGATAAAACCAACCACAGGACAAAGTAGATGGTTTCCATTTGGGAGCTGGACCAATTACTTCAGAGCACACGAACAGACAAATCCTGAGTCCTAGGCCTATGTGCCGCATCGGCACCCGAAATGTCCAGTCTATGTACCAAACAGAGAAGACAGCACAGGTGGAAGGAGAAATGTTATCTTATAAATGCTATAAACTCCAAGGCTGCTGGGACCGACCTGTTGATGACCTCTCTGAAGTGCTCTTGATTTCGGCGGCTCCTGTGTCGCTATTTCCTTCCCTATCTTATCTATCACTGTATCGCATTCTCTCCCGCTTTGATTGAGACTAAGTGCTCATAGTACACTCTCCTGTCCTTTCGCAAATTCTTTCTTACTTTATTTCCCCAATGAAAACTTCGCTGATAACCTTTCTCCTAATTTCTGTGATCTAGATCCTGCCCTTGTCGATAAGGGACGAAGTGCCAGCTCTTATCCAGATCTTAACATTTGCCTTTTTTTCGGCAGCTCCCCTCTGCTACCCTTCATGCTGATTCCACATCTCTTTAACTCTTTATTAGTGCTGAGGGTATTATATCTAGTCTTTACATTAAAAGAGATCTTTTTTTTAAACTAACATTTAGGTTTCTTATCCTGGACGTGTCGTATCTTTAACTGTTCTCTTCTTACTTGGTAGGACATCTACTTAATCGTAACTTGATAGTTACTAGCCCGTTGATCAAAACACGGTGTATTTGTTTCTTAAGACCTCCCAACTCGCGAGATTCCGTTGAACATGTGAATCTTCCAGTGTATGATCGTTTAAACCACGTATATCAGCCACCGCCTCTTTATCAGTGTCAACCATCCCACCACACCCGTTTTTTCACATGATTTTTCCCCCTCCTTCGTTATAGAGCTTCCCGCTCTGGCGTTCAGATCGATATCTCCAACCACTGGATTAATATTTAAGCAATATACCACACATTTCTGTGGTTTATTGGCTCAATAAACCACGCGGGATGTTGGAAGAACGCAAGAAGAGCTTGAAAGACACGAGCCGAAGGCGAGTGATTTATAAGCCCTTGACTGGTACGAGACTTTGTGTTAAACTCTCTAGGAAGGAAAACATGACACAGTGCACAAACTGGCGCGGTGGCAGGCAATATCTTCTGTAAAATGTACCACAAGAGAATGAGTAATGCCGTCTATTACACGCAATAGAAATAGACGGCGGAATTATGAGCATATATAGGATGCACGGAACACAACTTTTAACACTACCAAACATTATACAGGAGTGTACTGGAAGGCGCACTAAGGTACATATCAACTTCACTGATCTAAAAAAAGGACATTGACAACATCCACAGAAAAACTCTATGGAAACTTGTGCTCGCCCACGGATGCCCGGAGAAGTTTGTCAACCTTATCAAACATTTCTGCAACAACCTCTTATCCACAGATAAGAAGTTAACTGACTTGTTCAGTGACAGTAGCAAGGAAGTGTCCGTCCTGTCACCCATGTTATTTCTAGTAGCCATCGACTGCATAATGTGAAAGACGATAGATAGCCAGTGAAAGACGGGGCGTCAGGATTTTGCTGATAACGTTGCCCTCTTGTCTACCACAGGGAACCAACGTTAGAGAATTACCTAAGATGCCTCACTTAATGTCAAGCAATGTGGTTTAAACATGGGCAAGACAAGAAAAAAAACCATGCCGATAACAGACACACTATTACCAGTACAACTGAAGAACGAGGGCATAGAGGAAGTAGAATAGTTTATCTAACTGGTAAGTGTTCTGAGCAATAAAGGTGCCACGGAAAATAACATAACCAACACAGACACAACCAAAGAACCCTGAAACAAACAAAACAACAACAACAACAAAAGTACCTACAGCGGCAATGTCTGGTTAGTAGTTCTGTGTGGTGCAAAATGCTCACGGCTCACCCCGAGACTATCAGGCCGCCACTCCACAGTTAATGTCTGCAAAAGAAATGCAGGATCTACAGGCTCCAAAAGATCACTGATGAGGCACTCTTCCAGAAGACAGGTAAGCGGGACATAGCAATAATGATAATACATCAGAGATGGAGGTGGCATGGGCATGTTACCCAAATAGACTACATTGGCATTACAAGATCAGAATTGCATTGAGGAGGACACAGAAAGTTGAAAAAAGAAAACGAGACCGGCCACGAGAAACAGTGAGGAGAACGACTGAGGCTGAAATCAAAACAGAAAGGAAGACTTAAATCGAGGTCGAGAAACTGTAACCAACAAACAGAAATGGAAAACTCTAGTCTTAGCCTTAAGTGCCCCATGGACACGAGGAGGATCATAACATGCGCTGCGCATTGCATTGTATTTTTTGTCCTGTACATGTGAAGTACGAAAAAGACTTTTTTATGACTAAACGATCCACAAATGGTCAAAATGTAAAACTGGAACTCATGACACTTCCAAGCGGTACCAGTGTAACGCTCTCACGAACTGAAATATCAAGCTAAGCGGGAGCTACTTATACTTTTTTTTTTTTTTGGAGCGGCTCAATTCCCTAAAACTTGTGTTGACTTTTGGCTCCCTGGGTTTCCACTACACCTTACTTCTCATTTCGTTATGCTTAGCTATATATTGTTTTCAGCCCACACCGCTCGCTCCCCACGGCTCGCTCCACATGCCAGTTCTTCTTATGCACTATTCTATACTACGGAACCTGTCCACAGGCTCTTTTGGACCGCATCTATGCATGAATCTGAAACATCGTATGAAGATATTTCTAAACTTACTTCCAGTGAAGCTAGGAACCTCGGGGCTTTTTATCCACTGATTGAATTCTGGAGTGAAGATTTCGTCATAGTCGCTAAGGAACAAGATGCTCAAGCACTTGGTTGCAGTTGCTCCAAATGCACAAGCAAAAGCAAATCTGTTTTCATAGCTGTCAACTAAGTTAACGGGTCTGCAAAAGAATAATTCAATTAGCTCTTGAAGCACATTTCTTACTGTTTTTAATTTAACATAATGTGTTTTTAATTTATATACTGTTTTAACTTCAGTCCCAATGTAACAGACACCATATACCACACTTTAAATTGAAACTTCAATTTATTTAAATCATTCACCAGCACTTGTCTGTAACACTCTTGGCTAGATGGGCAACCTTTGCCGTTATGGAAAATTTGCTTACCGAGTATCGAGCAACGAAAGTGATTTTGATTGGTTGTTTCTTTAAATGTCAACCAATTAAAAAAGTGGGCGCAAGACGTTCCGTAGAAGAAATACATTAAGCTTTATTTTCGTTTCGCCTTTCCCGCCTGAATGTTTCACCGAAACGAAAACAGAACCTGATGGCAGGTTATCGTAAAACAGCTAGAACTACGTCTGAAACGCGTTTCTCGTCTTTTGTTATCAATTCGGCTAATGGCAGTTTTAGCAGTTAACGTTGGGAAATGGATACGTCGCAAGGTTAAGGCAGGTGTGTTAAATGTGTAAATTACATTATAGTTATAATTAAATGCAAATTATTGTTTCATACAAATTAGATGATGTGATTTTACCTTGACAGCTTTTCATACAGTTCGTTAACATTGAGGTAAAACACAAAAGCCCACTTACATGCACAATCCTGGTCGTTCCATTGTCTGGTCAAACAGCTTCACTTTCCTAGTCCGTTTACTTAAGCATGATAACAGTAGGAGGATCAAGAGCTATGAAAGCATAAAGTGTAATCATCAGTAAACACTTTTACTCCAAAAATACTCAAGCAAAAATAGAGAGAATCAAACTGGGTAACAAAAAAAGTACGGATATCGCTTTAATTTCATTGAATGCCAACATTTTGCGAATTCATCTAGACTCAAAACTTGAACTTATCCACCTTGAAAAGCATAACGAAAAAACACCAAAAGAAACTAATGCTCACTAGCTTTTATTTGTATTGCAACACTTGGGAGATGGGAAAAGTTGGTAATGGGAAAAGTTGGTAGCTGTCATGAACACTCAGTAGAAACTAACCTTGTTATATCTAGTTGGTCTTCTTCACTTTTAGTTAACAACTATTTGCTTTGTATTTAATTTTTTCGTAACGTGTACAGTAATCAAGCTATTTTAAGTAATATATTGTAAGTACTGTAAGGTGTATTGTAAGTAAGTTACTGTAAGTAATGTATTGTAAGTACTGTATCGCTTTTTGTAAGTTAAGTGACTGAAGGTAATGTATCCTAAGTACTGTATTGTGTTGTTGCAAAAAGAAAAATTAAAGAAATTCCAAAAAAAAAACACTTGGGAGATTCATCCACAGACACAAACGTTACAGCCATATTTCAAGAGCGTGTGCTCTATACACTAAACTTATACACCAGCGGGTGTAAGATCCAAGGTTCACAGAGACCCCAGAAACAAGTTAAGGGATGACTTACATACCGTATTCCCTACAATGATTGCAGGGGCTATGACTATGATATTTTGTTTGTTTGTTTGTTTGTTTGTTTTTTCTATATGTGCTTTAATTTATCACAGTCACAGGGACTATTATTGGAGTTAATTGTTTTTAATGATCGTGTTCTTGGGGCAATCATTTTGAAACGATTTACCAAAGGCGGTCGTCGATTATTCGATGGGGAAGCTTATTAAAGAAGACACATTGAGTACTTTAGAATTCCTTCAGTCTCCCCCAGGTATTTGCATCGGGTTATGCCAAAAGAAGCAGTCTGTCTCTATTTCTTTTATGGAATCAACGAATAAAGCCTTTAAAATGCCCTTGTGACTTGAGTGATTGCGCAGCCGGTTAGTTTAACAAATTTGTGTGCTGCAGATTTGGTTTGTTTGACAAGAATAACGACGACATATTTTTTGTTAAAAATCTATTCCATTTCTTGCAACCACACCAACTCAATGACAGGAGTAACGACTACATGATTTGTAGGGAGAGTGGGCAGAACAGAACCTTTCCTGGTCAGTAGATTGACTCTTAAGATCTTACCTGCGTGGTAAACTACCGACGTTGTAACAAAAGAGACAAAACGACGACCTTAGGACCACTTCAACGCATACCGACGACTAGTGGTGTTCGTTGTAAACCACGCTTAATTCTCTGCCAGGTCAGATAACAAATTTGCAAAGGCCGCGAACATCTCAGTATACTCATGCTCGGAAAATTCGTGAACAACCTAATCAAAATAATTTTTGAATAGCTCGTCATTTCCAAACAGATATCGAGATTTAAATAGGCCTTTCCTTCAAAATTCTTTGAGAATTTCCGACTGCCGGGCATTTCGCTCTTTTCAACAACTGTTGTCAGCTGCCAAGGTTCGGGCGGCCTCTTTAACTGGGAGCTAATCAAAACGCGTGCTTGCTAACAACTAGAGATAGTCTACCTTATTATAAAAGCTGATAGCCCAGTCATGTAAGGGGACCAACCAGATCACACAGAGCCTCCACAGGCGTGTCCATAACATACTTAAATCAAATTGTCGTTAATGTTATAAATGTCTTACCGCAGGAATCAACGCGAAAGACGTCAAAAGTCCAGGAGTAACCTCAGGTGTGCAGAGGGTAAGCGCCTCGCTAGTGAAAAAAAAAACACAGTTAACCCTTCAAGTCTAGTTGGTTTTGTACCCATTTCAAGATGGTGAGAGCATAACGCTTTACAAACGAAAGAAAAATGAAACTAGTGTTTAAATAATTAAAAAAGGGGGGGCGCGCTCCTGCTTCAACCCATTCGATGCTGATTACTAGAATTACAGGAGGGAGCTTCACGAACCAGCACTTTCTTTAAAGTGCATAATGCAAAATCCTGACGTTATACAATACAAACAAAGACGGCTTTGCTGTCTTGATTGACCAAATCGTTGCCTGGACACATGAATAAGTTATTACAGTCAACAAAACAGCAAAACAGTGCTTGGCGTAACGTAGCCGTAGAGTCTACTGAAAAACACTTTTGGGCGCCATCTTGAAGTGGGCACAAAAAGGACGTTTGCCGTGTTCCCTGGTTAACAGTACCTCATCAGAAAGCACAAGGTTTTTTTTTTTTTAATCCAAACAATTTTTTTTTCAACTCAGTGAATATTAAGCACAAGGTTTAGGCGTAATAATGTTAAATACTGAACGATATAAAAAAAAATTGCCATAATAAATTTAGTTTTCAGAGAAAAAGAGTTGATTGAACTCGAGGAAATGCACGATTTTAAATTTTTTTATGGCTACACGTAAAGTTTGCGGGAAGAATAAACACTACCGACTCCATACAGTCGTCTGATCTCTTGATCTCTAGAACCCTCGCATTTTCTTCATTTTACAACACAGTAAGAAATGCCAGGCGTTTTACAAAATGCGTTACCTGTATACTTGCGTGACTACTTGTCGAACCTGGAGTTAAAGGTTTCTCTTGACAAATATTTTTTTTAGGCGGCGCGACGTCTCAAACGTCGCTGCCGTCTCATGAAATGGGTAGCACATTCCTGAATTGGCCGCAGTCAGTAGACTTATTCTCCGCGCGGAAATTCCCTGTCTTTTCTTATAAAAGTAGCACATTCCTGAATTGGCGGTAGTCAGTAGACTTAGTCTCCGCGCGGGCTCTAAATAATCAGGCCCGTTATAATGACGTGTATTTTACGAGATTGAAAGTGTGAAGTGTAATCTTGGTGTTTTGAGTTTCGCGGTGTATTGAAGTTGAGTAAAGGTAATTGTTGAGTTGTTTATTTCGCTGTTTTTTTAGGAGATTTCGTTTCTAAGGGGCAGTGTTTACAAAGGCTAGTGAGAAATTTGGAGTTGTGCAGGTTGTCAGTATGTTGGCATAAAAATAGTTTTGTATGTCGTGTTGCTTTGTGCACGTTGTCATTATGTGGGTATAGAAATAGTTTTGTATGTGGTGTTGCTTTACTGAGTTCTTAGCCTGGGAGATTATCGATGACTTATGGAGACTATTGTTAACAGTGGTTCGACAGTGCTTCCAACTTGACAGGTTGGGGTCATATCCAAAAATCAATGATTGAGTGGAATGTCAGTTTGAAAATACTTTAAGGTTTCCCATTTCATAAGTTAATCAATGCCTTAAATTCTGGACATTCTTCGGTAATATGTTTACATTCATTTGAAGTGTGTGGGTAGAATTCGTTCAGAGGTCATTAGGCGAGAACGTTCTAAGGAAATGTGTCATATACACGACATTTCTTGGGTCACAGTAGCTCTGTTGAAGAGTTTTGAGGTGAATTTTTTATTTGTAGCTATGATAAAGCGGATAGATTTAGTGATTCATGGGAGAACTGACTGTCATTTGTAAGAGGTGTTATGGAGGTAAAGATGATTGATTTGTTTTGTAAGATGATGACATGGATTAGATAGAGGATGTGCGCGGGTGATTGTGTAAAGGAGGTTAGGGAAGGCCTATAAGTCTGTTTTAGTTCTTTGAAGTAGTTCAGTCTCGTTACGGAAAAAGTAATCGTACAAAGGAGCTTAATGTTGTTGTTTTGAGTTTTGCGGATTATCGAGGATAACTAAAGGTAGGTGTTGTAATGTTTATTCGCTGTTTTTAAGGACATTTGGTTGAGAAGGGCGGTGTTTAGTAAGGGTAGTGTTTACTTTCGAGTCGTTGGCAGTGGTTAGTGTTTTCGGATAGAAATAGTTTTGTTTTTGGTGTTGTTTTGAGTGCTCGATAACAAGTTTCTGTCAAGTTTCTGAGAATGTAGTGGAAGCTGGCAGATTGGAGAGTGTAAAAGAAAAACCTTGTGTGTGAAGTATGGGTACTGTTTGAAATAAAGCAAGACAAGTAACATATTGCAAAAATGTATTATTGTTTACATCACGAGCCAGAGAGAACCGGAAGTTTAAAAATTCGCAAGGTCTGGTTGCTAGGGAGTGACGTCATGGGCTTGCAAGTTAGCCGTCACCGTATTTGACTTGCGGTTTCACACTCGCAGCGTTTCTATCGGACTCTTTTGACTTAAGGTTCTAGAGAGGTTGGATTTCATAAATATTTTGACAAGAGCAGGAAAATTCTATTATTCAATCTTTCACTCCTTTCCTTCTGCAAATGGATGCTTTCGATAATCGGTGGGTTCGAGCTCTCTACAAGCGCTTCAGGGAGTGTTTTAAACTAAATTAGAAGATGTGTGAAGTGTGGCGTTTCAGTGTAGTCCGTTCACTGGCAAGTTTTATGAACGAAGTGGCCAAGTACCAGCTCGCAGACGTGGCGGGCTTTCTGGTCTTTCTGATCGGAGAGTTACCAAAGAAGAGCTGTTTCTTATTTGGTGCTGCTTTTGCCATTCCGCGTTGCAAATGTAAAGCAAGCAAAGCGTGATATCGGCGAAAATTACCTACAAACAATGAAGTACAGACTACAAATCACTACGGCGAAACGTCTTCAGGTAATGGAAGGAATCCACTGTAACATGTAACTGGCAGTCTCGCGAAATAACCGTACAACGAGGTAAGCTATTCCTTCGATCGTGTTCTTTAGATAAGGTAAACGCTTACGTCCGTTCGCTCGCAGTCTCTCCTTTCAGGGATAATCGAGCGAAAAAAACACAGCACCAGTGAGCGCCAAAATCGCCTGCCGCGTGGAAACGTGGGCCGCGCGTGATGAGCTGCCGGTGTAAGCGCGCGCCACGTTTATATTTATTTTTACAGAAAAGAAGCTCTTTCACAAATGCGGTTTTCAAAGAGGTCCTTAACGAAATAAATAAACTAAACATCTTTGAACTCTTTCGTAAGAAAATAAACAAGTAAACAAGAAGCCCTGTTATACAGTCTGTAGTAAAATAACATAATTGAGTTGACACGCGCATTTGAATATCTTTTCTCGTTCACCCAGGCTGAAGTCCGTGGCATCACCGTATGCCTGAGCGCTTCTGGGATATGCAACATAATAGAAATGTCGATACAAAATTTTAGAGAAATGCTGTATATCTTCCTGGTTCACCCAGGTTGAAGTCCATGGCACGTTCGTTCTCCTTGTATCGGCTTGTGCTTGTGCTTATGTCGCAGTTTTGACAATGAAAACTGGAGGCAACAGAAGCACAAGACAGTCAACCAGAAAGATGTCGCTTTCGTCCACCATTTTAAAGGGGTTATGTCACGAGGATTTTGCTATTTTAGGTCAATTCTGTGCAAAATCATAACCTGGTGCCTTTACTCATACACAAAGTGCGCCTGTAAAACTATAGGGAAGATAACAAATGCATTTATCAGGGACAGCTAACCATAATATTTTTTTGCTGATTTTTGAGAACATAGCATCAAACCTTAAAAAAAGGGCCCAATTTTTTCAAGTTTCAATCCATTTCCATCCTTGCCATCGGTAGCAACAGACGACAGGAAACAGTTTCAGTGCCGTAAGATAGTCTTTAATAACAAAGCTAGACCATTATTTTTAGAATTCAACTGATGCCAAGACAATAATTAGCTTTCTAAAAAGATACTAAAATAGCGTGACATAGACTCTTTAAGATCGAGGAGAGCTAGTTTCAAGAATTGCACCAAGTTTGGTATTCTGCGGGTGCCTTTGTCCTTATGCTTATGACGCCGGGATTCTCACTTGTTTATGCTCATCTTATGCTTATGCTTGTGTTTATGCTTATGTCCTAATGAAAAACCAGCCTTTAATAACAGACGTTTAATGAAAAGGTAATTCATTATTCCGCGCGTAATTTACCCCAAGGAATATACTTTCCTGTTTTATCCAGAGAAGGTTTCAAACGACCCAGGAAGTGTATGCCTCAGTGGTATCATTTCGGCATAAATGTCCAAGCCCTCTTGAAAATTGTTGCGTACAATCACGGGTCTATCCTCCATTTTCAAAAGCGTGTAATTTTTGATCGACAAACAAAGTTTCTCTAGGGTCCCCTAAAACTTCCAAATATAAGCGTACTCACAGGAAGCCCTCACATCAAATCAGAATTATTGGTTCGCAAGGTGGCCATTTTGATTTTTAGTGTTGCAAAGTCAAGCTCATAAGGTCTTGAAGCTTCTGGAACCGATGCCGCCATTTTGAATGGGAGGTCTGGAACCAAGAAGCCCAGTCGGGAAACCGTTCGTAATGTAACTGGAAGGAAAGCCTTTAAAAATCATCGAATTACATAGCTAAATCTCCTTTGTAATTTCACGAGAATTGGTTTGTCGCAAGGTAAGTTGTTGAATAATTATCCACCGGCAAATTTTACCAAAATGTTCACAACTGTTAAATGTTTTGATGTCGTTTTTTGGATGCTTGATTTCGTAGCATGTCTTCCACCATCAGAAGGTCACGGAAATGAGAACTGCGAATAGTTGATTGACAAATTTAAAACGACGTGGGAAGTTCCTACAATCCGATTGGTGTATTTGAAATCTGCAACGCTTTTCGTCCCAAAGCTTGCTCTTCAATTCCAGGTGAGGTGAGACCGTTTACCGAGTTGTTTCGAAGAAGGATCTTGATCTTGATCCTTCTTTGAACCTTTCAGTTTTGGAATCACAGTCAGTCCACCGAACGAGTGAGGAACAAACGATAAAATATCTTGTTCCACCGGTCAGATACCAATTAACCAGTGCAATCAGCTTTGCAGCTAGAATTTGTACATTCTCAGTAAGGAATTTTTAAAGCTGTCTGTACGGTTTATTTTCAAGTCGTTTTGTGCGTCCTTTGTGAAACACTTCTTGTTTATTCGTCAGGAACGCTAATAAGTAACCGTGAGCTTAAGCAGGGCTGTGCGCGTGTTAGTTCTTTTTTTTTTTTGCCTTTTCCGTAATAAGATCAGAATAATCGTAGCAAAGTTCCCGTTTTGATAGCAGACTAATAACGAACGTTTTGTCTAGAGCCTGTATGTAGAATAACTTCCGGTCATCTTTCTCATTCTACCTCCGTGACCCTCTGATAGTGGCAGACATACAACGAAAGGCGCCCAGGAGTTTCATCCCTTGTCATTTTATTCCTCGCGAAGCGAGGAGGGCCGAAGGCCCCCCGAGCGTAGCGAGGTTTATAAATTTGTCGCGTGGGGTTCGCGCGAGGATCGCTTAGGGCGGTCAAATCTCGATCTGCCCATATATATTTCGATGGTGTCCGCACAGTTGCCTAGCAACAAAACCAAATCGCGTTCGCTGACAGTTGTGCACTCTCATGTTTCTTCGGCGTGTTTCTTCATTTCTTGCTTGCTTCGCTGCGTTCATTTGGGTGCTGATATGTTTATTCATCGTCTGTGAACAAGAAAGCAACGCCTGATTTAACAAGTTGCTAAAAATCTATTCCGGGGGAGATTTACAACTGAAACTCAGCGTGAACGCCGACTTGAGATTCAGCGCGAACAACGAAGGCGAAAGAGTCGACGACAAGAAAGCACGGGTATAGAACATCGTTTTCCGATAATAGCCTAGCGAAGACTAAAGCCATCAGCAGGACACAAACAGGAGACTGGAATATCACAGGCGAGAAATCTTGGAACATACATAACGTAGCTTAAATTTAGCTTGATAGCACAGCGCTGCGGCAAAACGAAATTCCCCAACAACGCGAGAATCGATACAAGGCCTTCGAAATTATAACTCAGTCACACCAATTGAATAATAAGAATGAACTCAGCGGCTACAAACTCTTCGAGAAAATGTGTGCTGAAACCGATCAGGACCGGTGACACCGACAAGAAGTGTTTCGACAAAATGATTTTGTTATAGAAGCAACAAGAGGCGAGAAAAAACACACGATCATCAAAATACTTTTGCTAGAAATATACCTTTCCAACGCACGGTGACTGAACAGTTTGGCTCAAAATTTATTTCCTCTCTCTACCATTATCTTTACTCTTTATGTACCAGTAATTATTATTAACGAATAATTACTTTTCCAAGTATGATCAAAATTACAGATTACACAAGAGAAATGAAATTATTCACAAAATAGGTTTCAGTTCCCCAAACAACTTGCATATTTGTGTATGAGCAGTAAAAAGAATTTACATTTTAAGTTTAGGACGTTCCCGAAAAAATATTTTTTAAGAAATAATTCATATTGGATCAGTAGGAATTTATAAAAGTTTATGTTTTCCGTTATGGATATAATTTGACCCTGTTAATAGTAAAAAAAAATAATATTCAGATGGATCAGAAAGGACAATTTCTGTTCACAATTTGGTTTGGAAATGTACTAACAAGTATTGCTCTGCCTGACAATTACCACTTTAAAATGTGTAGCGGGGATAGGTACATACCACCTGCATGTATTTGATTTGAAACAAACATTACTGCTTAAAATTAATTATTGATAATACTTTCATGCTACATACAGTGACCAGCATCACAGCTCTCCTCGCAGTGCACAGACACGCACCAAATTCATGGGAATTGAGAACCTGATCACCTTCAACATGATTTGTCTATGTGAAAGTTTGTCTTACTTCTGAAGGTTTCACATGCTATAATCTACACTCACCCTTTAGCTACTCTTGCTTTTCACACCAATTGACCTCCCTAAGCCCCAATGTAAACCTGCAAATTCTCCTTACTGGTCTTCATACATTTCTTGTAGTACCTAGTGCAGAGAACTTCTTTCTACTGACATTAACACTATTCATGTTTGGTGATCAATTCCTTAATTCTGATGACCTAATTAAAGCATTGTTATTGTAGGGAGATGCTGGTCACTGGGGCTTCAAGGGTTAATGTATTATTTTATTGTGACAATTATCTAATCCAATTTCTATAGTATGTTGGGGGAATGAATAAACATGCTACAACATCAATATGAAACTCTGTGCTTTGCTTGCCATTATTCTGTATTATTCTCATTTCAATTTTTGGGTAAAAATGGATAATTTTTTAATGCGCCACATCACTCTTCAGCAGTAAGAGACTCCTGCTGCAGTATCTCAACCAGTCAAGGGAAATAATGTATTGTTTTAGCTATTGACACTTGTCAATACCCAGTAAATAGAACAAAAACTGTACAACAGGATCCAAAGGAAATGGCCGGGTTAATGTTGGAGATAACAAGTTCCAATTGGAATTTGAACTGCATTTCTGATAGCCTACTCTCACCCAACCAAAATAAACAGAAACACCAAACATATTGTGTGTTGGACAACAGGTCCACAACAATACTATATGTCCTCTCTAGAGAGCAATTTACCTTATGTCAGAATGAAGAGAGGTGGGGGGAGGGAGGGGCTGAACGTATTTTCGTATACATGACAGAGGATCGGATGCAAGTTACATGGAAGCGAATGGGAACCAGAATGTTGATGTTAACTCCCAATTGGGGACCATTGTGGCCACCCATCCACACCTCCAGTAAAGCAAAATTCTATCCCCTCCCCACCCCCATTGCTCAATTTTGTGGTGCACCCGTGCCTGAGCTTCGCGAGGTTCTGCGAGTCACGTATTTCTAGTTACTTTTGGCACGCGATCGGATGCTCCAAAGAATCCCCAAACCCCCGGTTCGGCCTTGTGGTTTTCTCTATCTGTTCCAGACCTTACACTAACTGACCGCGTCTAAATTATTCCATATGGCCGTCGCTTGATAACGACAGTTGATGTGACGCCAGAGGGCTACCTGTGCGTAGCGTATGGATTGCTCTAACCTACCCATATCCCCAAGAAAACCGTAGTCAAAACAGAAGCCCTCTTCCGTCGCCTCCCCCATAGATCATCGTGACCTTGAATAACCTAAACCGGGGCCTAGCCCCCCTCCCCCCCCCCTCCCAGGGCCTGGGCGCGCCCGTATAAAAAGATCTGACAATATTATGGATACAAAATAATGTGATTGCTATTAAAAAGCTAGCAAATATGAGTGTTAACGTGGTTTTCACAGTTTTACTGCCAAAACATTTCGACACGTTTCTATGCGTTTCCAGCGTGACGCTACCTTTTGGTTAACAGGTCGCACTAAGTCAAAAGTATTCAAAATGCAGTAGGATCTCGACAACTCAAACACCGATATATCAAACTTCTCGCTAATTCGAATCAGTCATTTTCCCTTATTTTGGCTTTTGATTTAACCTCCGAAAGTTCGATGTTTTAAAACATTTTACAAGTGTTTTATTTGACGGTTCGAGTTGTCAGGATTCTACTGTGTAGCAGAGCGTGAATTGTTTTCAAAAGGGTGACTTGTTATTTGTTAAAAATCAAATGAGAAAAAAAAAGTCCCAGTAGCCATTTAGCTTGATAATTCACTTTTTACATGAGTAACACATACGCCGAATTCACAAATGGCGGCTGACCTGGGGCGAGTGAGCGGCTGAGCATGAAATCGAGGCTTGTGAGGATAGTCGCCGAAGAAACATGAAAACATGACTGTTCTGTATGTGGTTTTGTCCCTTCCGAGGACAATATCCCGTCCCTGGATCCTCTTTAGATGGAAGAAATCTATCGGAGCTGATCACGAAAAATTACGAGTTAAATTTATTGGCTTCTTATACTGCAGTTGTCTCACTTAATTTCATCTTGTTAGCGGTAAGCTTGTATCGCTTGATCTATCTGTTGATTCAATGTTCATCGTGTTTTTTAATTTCTCACCTGACATAATCTATGCTTACCCCTTTGTGTTTCTGAATCCTTTAGAGTTGACGTGTACACCAGCCAAGGAAAGGATTGTTTTCTTATTATTCCCGAGACAATTTATTGTACACAAACCGAAAACGTGCCAATCTATCTCTCTGCAAGGATGATTCTTGTCTTGATAAGTAGACTCTGTAAATCTTCAAGCACTTTTTTTTCCTGGACAAACATATTGATTACCGTATCATAAAGTTGATCTATTCTTTGCGTGAAAAATGCGAAATAAAATTGCCAAATGTCTCTCATGGGATCTTTGCCGCAATGCCGACATAGAACCACAAAAATTATTCTTCTAGTTTGAGAGTTCTCCGTCGATTCTCTTACTGAGATTGGCCTGGAGGTATGTAGAGTTCCCTTAGTTATTTTTCTCATCGTATAAAGAGTTAACATCCCAACATTTTCGACTGAAAGCCCGTATGTTTAACACCGTTTGCCCCTGGGATTACACATATCAGCATTCGCTGAATGGTGAGCAAGATTGCGAACCCAACGTTAACATTAAACGAAATAAGAGCAAATCTGCAAATTATCTATGCAAACTTGCGTGATTTCAACTCGGCATTCTTAATTTCGGCGTGAGCATTTCCCAGTTGGATCCATGTATTTTGTAGTCGTTCTTTTAAAATTGATTCTTCCTCATTTACTCAAACAATTTCCTTTTGAGTTTGTATAAAGAGCTGGAAGTTTTTATGACAGATACTTGCATACCGCTATAGAAATTATTCCCGCCGTCTGTAAAAATGTTGACATTTGCGATCTATACCTTCGATACTACAGGGCACGATAGAACGTTCATTTTCTCAAGTATTGCTAATTTTTAGTTTTCCAGAGTCGATGTTTTTTCTGCCCAAGCAGAAAAAATTGAAAACTGCGAGGAGGTTTATTTAATTCTGAAATTATGACTATATGAAACTCATATATTTGAACTGCGGCATGAAGAAATAAGTGTAAAGAAGATCCTCTCAGTTATTAACGCACCTTATGCAGTTGCGAAAAGAAAGCCTGAATTAAATCAGGCTTGCCGGGATTCGGAATATACCCGGGAAAGATGAAGATGAAATTATGAATACATGAATCTCATATACTTGAACTGCGGCATGAAGAAATAAGTGTAAAGAAGATCCTCGCAGTTATTAACGCAACTTATGCAGTTGGGTATATTACGAACCAATTTAATAACCAGCTCCCAGTTGGCTTCTTAGCTCAATTGGTTAGAGCGCTGCACCGGTATCGCAGAGGTCAGGGTTCGAATCCCGGCAAGGCTGATTTTTTCAGGCTTTCTTTTCGCAACTGCATAAGTTGCGTTAATAACTGCGAGGATCTTCTTTACACTTATTTATTTAATTCTGTAACCATTTCCCTCAAAGGTTTGGATCCTTTGAGAAGCAAAATTATCGGACTCTTCTCATAAGAGTATACGTTTCCTTTCGGATTACAACAAGAAGCACAGCGACAAACGATTATAACCTGGATCGTGGACTCATCCTGAAAGAAATCTGTAACCAGGAAGCTTGTTATTACAGAATTTTGAACTAATTCTGTGCAGTTTGCATACGTTTGCAAATTACTTTTTGTCTATCCTAATAAGCCTCGTTTTGGTGTTAGGTAACAGGCCTTTTTCCGCGCGTCCGCCATTTGTGAATTCGGTGCATTTCTTAATTTCTTGCGTGACTATAGTTCGTCATGCATGATGAATGTGCATTTTACCACGCTATTCCCAAAACTTCATCGATTCCGTATGTATTGTGTGCCTTTCGTGTCAAACAAGCCAGAAATAAATAAATTAATTAATTAATAAATAAGTCAGAGACAACAGAGGTGATGGCAAAGGGTGAGCAATGCTCACGAGCACGCTCCTTCGACTAACGGATCAGAAGAATGTATGATTGTGCTTTGTAATGCTTACACTTATGCAACTGTTTCGGCTGTTTTCACCAAAAAACGCTTCATCTATGACCCCCCTTATTTATAAAGCGGACGTCGGCTGCGAAAGCTACAGCTGATCAGTAGCAAATTGAATCATTTCACTCCACACTGAGGCAGCATCACGGTTTCAACATAAGACAACATAATTTCGTCACAGAATCTAATCCTTTTATTTGACGTCGGCTTACATCACCGATTATTTCAGCTCCGCCTGTTCTATAGACAGGTAACAACAATTTTTCAAATCTATTCAGGCACCAACTGTTTAAAGGTCATCCTAGCCATGCTATATTACTTGACATCATGTCTTTATTGTTACAATGAGCGGCATCTCTGCCAGAATGAACTCTTGTCATTAATTATCAAGTTGATGATAGATCGTCGGCGGTACTTTGAATGCAAATTCGAGCTATTCTTAATAACAACAACTGTAGTTAAACCAACATGTCATCTTTTTTCTCTAAGGTGCGGGATTGCAGAAAAACGCCTCACACTCATTTGCATCTCATTGGATAACAAAAGAATAACAAAATAGCACATTTGTTATATGCTTCGTTCTTTTAAACTCTGAATTAATTTTCCGCAATCCCGCACCTCACTCTCTTTTTTGAAGCCTGATGCATTGTTTAAATGAACCTAAATAGTTGTTTGAAAAATACATCACTGATCAATTCAGCTTCGTTTTCTAGATGAGTAACTACGACTTTTCAATTTCTCGTAGTCAGCCAATGTCCAGTTGTTATCCTGGCTACAATTTACGTTAATTTGATTTCCTTGTTGTTTATCGACCTGAAGATTTCACTTTTAATTTAATGCGAATTTGAGTTCTGCTCAATAGCAACAGCTGCAGCTAAACCATCATGTGCATGTCATTTAATAAAGCCCTATGCATTGTTCAAAAGGTTCTAAATAGCTGTTTTAAAACAATTTCACTTACTATACCAAGCAAAATCGTGCGAGTCTTTTTAAAATTACAAATTGATATGAATTTTTAATGAAACACAGCGCTCGTGTCATACGGAATGTTTACTTTGTGTTTCGGTTCAACTATTATTTTTCACGTAAATCATAACGAACATTTTGCCAACCGGCTTTTTGGCTTAGACAGCCTGTTCGTATGTTTGTCTTGATGTTATAGATTCGAGAGGTCAGCTTATAAAGCATGACGCTTGTGTGCAAGCTATGAAAGTACACACATTCATGATATTTTATGCGTGCAGATATTCAATTACAATATGAAGACTGTACAATGTACCTATAACTGCGAGAAGAGAGCTTGTCAAAGCATGACGCGCGCGTGCAAGATATCATAATTTGCAATTCTTCCTGAGAATACTGATCAATATAACATGATGTTTCATGATAATATCAAAGTATTAAAATCATACGTACACCTTAGAGGCTTATCACAATTATTTTATTCAAGCCTTTCTGTTCGGCCCCGTCGTAATAATTTTGCTCGATTTGTTTACGTGTGTATCGTCGAACGAATTTAAAATTATATTTAAGACTCCAAAACCTCTCCGTTTAAAAGTAATATACGACAGACACTACTTTCTTCGTGGGTTATTCTTAAGTTAACGGTTTAATGACGCTAAACTGTAATTTTCGGCTGCTTTGTGTGACGCTTACCTGGTCGTGTTACTTCTGTTACTTGGTGGAGTGGCAGAGGTCGGTCGTAAATACTGCACTATCGCCAAATACAGGTCAACACTGTTCTCTATAACTTGTTTGTCAACTCCCGTTGCGTTCGCAATAACGGACAAGATAGTCCCGTTGTAGCGGACAGCAGCAAAGACGTCTGCGAGTGTATAGTTTCCGACGAATAACTCAGGATACTTGCTCAGGGTTGTTAGAATTATTTGACCGATAACGTCAGCTGAAATGGCAGACATCTTGTTGATTTATATAGCCTGTATTTTCGCCGTCTAAAATGCGCTCAAGAAACCTTTTCTTTGACAAGTTTCTGCCAGTGTATACTTTTTCACGCACTGATTGTCATATTATTTAAGCCTCCCGAGTCTTACCTGCACGCAAGGGTCCAAGACAAAGGACCCTGGAAACGAGAAACATTACGTCACGAAGTCGCACGGGGGGTGCTGAATGCCTGTTTCGGGAGAAAGGCAAAATTTATTCGGGAATATGAAGATATTTTGCCGGGAATCGGGAGCCTCGAGAAGTTATTCGGGAAACTGCTAATAATATTGGAATATTGCATATCAATATATTTGGGGCTTGCATCTAAGGGCGTATTTACAATTTGAGACCGGGACAAAGTCAGACCGGCATGAGTTCGTATCGGCCTCCGATACATTTCTTTTCTTGTGTTTGCATGAGACCGGTCTGAAAATAAACTCAGACCGGTCTGACTTCGTCTTTGTCGGCGGTCTGAGTTCGTACCGTTCTTATGGAAACGGAAACGAATCTAAGACCGGGTCCGGGTCTGAGGGGGTATTTACATGAGACCGGGACGAACTCAGACCGGTACGAACTTGTACCAGTACGAAGTTTTTGCAGCCGTTTACATGAGACCGGGACGAAATGCTTGGTCGATCACATGAGACCGGTACGAACTCAAAAACAGCAGCTGTAGATCTTGGAGCTATATAACCTTCATAATTCGATTATTTAACATATTATAAACCAACTGGCACACAATTTACGCCAATAGACAACCGTAGAATTTACTCAAACGTTAAGTAACGCTCATTGTGCGGCCTTTATACTGTCGGGCAGTATCTCAAAATGGCGGACTCCCTGCCTGCATTAACGCAAGCATAAATTCAATTGATGCTACTTTCCTCGTCTTGTTTCCTTATGTTATCGACTATGTTATCCGCAATAGTGATGCTATCATTGCTAAGAAACAGCAAAAATGATGAAGCCAAGAGAAGGAACATATAAGACCCGGACCCGGTCTGCGATTCTTTGCCTTTTACATGAGAACGGTACGAACTCAGACCGGTACGAAAGTAACTCGTCTCAGTCCTGCGACCGACACGAAGTCAGACCGGTCTGAGTTCATTTTCAGACCGGTGTCATGTAAACACAAGAAGAGAAATGTATGGAGGCCGATACGAACTCATGCCGGTCTGGGTTTGTCCCGGTCTCATGTAAATACCCCCTCATATGTTGTGTAGCTTCTTCTGGCTTCACCATTTTTGCTGTTTTTAGCCATCACCGTTGCGGATAACATAGTCGATAACATAAGGAAACAAGACGTAGAAAGTAGTATGCGTGTAGGGAGTCCCCCATTTTGAGATAATGCACAGCATACGGGCCGCCCAATAGCTCCTAATGAGCGTTCCTTTACAGTTTTCTGTTGTCTGTTGGTGTAAATTGCGTACCAGTTGGCTTATAACATGTTAAATAATCAATTATGATAGCCTGTTCCAGGCTCACAGATAGTAGGGTCGGTGCGAACAGAAGGGGAACGCGAAAATAATACAAGCGCGGGGAGACTGGGGAAAAAAGGGGGTGGTGACTTAGTATGATAAACCCCAAGAAGAGATGTTCTCTTTTCATTATCATCAATGAATGCCTTCTCTTTCAACACAAGCAGCAGGTAACTCAGAATAGTTGAGATGTCATTAAAAGTGTTACAGAAAACAATTGTTTGAGGAGTTTCTTTTCCTTTCTCTGCAACCATGTCAGCAATCCACTTCAAGTCAGAAACGGCTTCCTTTTCATTTGGAATAGCCATACAATTAAAGGTAATGTTTTCCTTGTTGGGCGAGACATCAACAATTGCAGGTTGCACCATTCCACATGCCTTGATTAATTTTAATCGCTCGTTGATTTGCATAGTGTCAGTGCAAGTAAGGGAATTCCTGGAAGGACTGATCGAAGATCCTTAACACGCGCAAAAGCTTCCCGGAAAGGGTCCTTTTGTTTTTTCTTTTTACTTCCCTCAGGAAATCCCCTGTACAGGATAAATACAGTACTGAAATTATTGTTATTATTATTATTATTATTATTATTATTATTATTATTATTATTATTATTATTATTATTATTATTATTATTGTTGTTGTTGTTATTGTCAAAATTAAAATATAAACAACAATAATATTAACAAAATACTATAGGAGTTTCTCCACCTTATTCTCTTTAAACCCATTTGTGCCGTGAACCATTCACAGTATTTGACAAAATATCACCTACACGCTTGTAACATAGCCAGATAGTAATTAAGATTTACAACAGTATGTTCACAAAAATATTGTGTAATTAGGGAGATTTCAGCATTTCAAAGAGGGAACGAAAATAATAAGCCAATGTGGAATTCGCATATTTACACTATTCTATCACAATTGCGTTATTAAAATATGCGCGATAAGACAAAATAACAAAAACGTCGTCAGAACGGCAAAAGCAGTGTGAAATTTTGACTTATTGACATTTAGTTTTCTTGTCTGAACCCCTTCCGTGAAGAAACTTTGCTCAATTTATAAAATGATGGCCTTTGTAAGCATATTTCGTGAACCAACAAGCCGATTTTAAGCCAGTGTTTGATTTGCATATTCAGTCTGTTCTAACACAATGCAAAACCTTCCCGATGTGTTATAAATTACATGTGCCGTGCATGCAATTACTATACAGTTGAAAATAATAACTAAAGGCCCAAAGCAATGCTCGTACTAACCATTCTGTCACAGAGTGCACCTTATCTAATGCGAGGGCTGATGTTTGTTGTCCAAGTTTCCCATATTGTTACTCCTTTCTCCAAGATTTTGAAAGCCAGGTTTCTGGGCTACCGAACACAATTTCACACCTGCCTTCCCTCGCGTTTTCCTCATCCTCTTCGACTTCTTCCCCGATCCCAATCACTACTGCTGAAAATCCTAGCTGTTTAAGTTGTTCCACTTGGTCCTACATCACCGAAACCAACGGCGAAACTACTATTATCGTCGGTAGACTTTTCAGAATTCAGAGCCGCTTTTGACAGACGTGGAAACAGTTGGAAAATCAAACTTTTTCCGAAACCGGTTGGCAGGATGGCAAAAACATCCTTTCCACGAGCCAAATTTACCAGACAGGTCTTCTCCTCCTTCCTAAGCTCCTTTATGTTAGGAAAATCGCACAGACACTCCTTTAAAGCGGTAGATATCGTGGATTCGTCTAGATCACGCGCGCGCTTCGCGGCAGCCATCTTTCTGATTGACAAGAATGATGTTGGCTGTCAAAACGGACCAATCAGAGGATATACCAGGAGCTGGTATACCGGAACAGGCCGTTAAGAAAATGCTTACAGGCTCCACCGCCTAGTCTCTCTCCAGCCCCCGCGCGTTTTTTCGCCCTCGTTTTCTCTTCGCTCTTTTCCCCACTATCTCGTAGCCTGGAACAGGCTAAATTATGAGGGTTATACTGCTCCGAGATATGCTGCTTTTGAGCTCGTACCTGTCTCATGTAATCGACCAAGCATTTCGTCCCGGCCTCGTGTAAACGGCTGCAAAAAGTTTCGTACCGGTACAAGTTCGTACCGGTCTGAGTTCGTCCCGGTCTCATGTAAATACCCCCTAACTTTGTTTTAAGGAGACGTCTCCTTTTATCTAATAAGCGTGGTAAATTGTAAATTGTAAAACTAATTTAACCCTTTAGCTACAAATATCCGCTGTATTATCTTGGAAAATAGTCTCTTCTAAACTACTGAGAAATCAATGACGCGAGATTTTAATCAGTCAAACGTGTAAACTTGAGTTAAACTGCGGTGCACAACAGGATCTCCAAATAGGCTACTCGGCTCTGTCGCTCATGAATTAATCTGACGATACGGGAATCTTAACCTTTATGGGCTGGTTATTTAAACGAGGTCTCTGACTGAGACTGCGGCTTAAGACAATGATTGTACCCCCCAAATCTGTTCATAGGCGGGTCATTTTAAGGAGATAAAAGTTATTCTTTTGTGCTATGTGCCTTCGTTACTCTGTTTACTGTAAGCAACGTTGAAATATCAGCGTTGGCCACACTGAAATTGGTTTAGATCGTCATTTAGATCAGGGCCGGCTATTTTTAAACTTTAAGAAGTGAAAAATGTTAAACAATAGTCTCAATCTACCCTTGGGGATTATTTAAATGCTGTCGCCTAGCTGTCTGCTTAAGATAATACAGAAATACCTTCTAAGGACTCACTGAGGCACTAACAATCTGAAATAGCCAGAATTATTTTCACCCTTTTTAATGTAGAATCCGAGAAAAATACTACTGGATACATTAAACTATGCCCACAGGACGAGATGCTGGCCCCTCTTACTAAAATTTTCTTTCCTTTTTCTAACAGGGTAGCCTCCCACAGGCATACACGTTAAATCCAAAAAAACGCTTTAATTAGGCAACTCACTGATATCGAATCACGAAACTTTGAATACTATTTATCACCAGCTTCAAAATGACAATAGATCGATTGCTATTTTAGTTTAGACAAGGCTAACTAAAAAATATCGAATTCATTCCAGTTCCAAAATTATGAAATGTGCCAACCTTTTGTCTAAGAGAAGCAGCGCGTGCAAAACGGACCCGTTTATTTGCTTCAGCTTGTCTTGACTGAGAGAAATATTGAAAGGAAGTCGACTATTGCTTCAAGCTTACATGACTTATAAGTGTTTACACCTGACCGCGATCAAAGAAAAGAAACATCCTGAAGAAATATATTCTGTCTTCGGCCTTGGTCTCTCAAAAGAAGGGCACAAAACACACGCCGGACCTTGTTTCAGGCAGGGGCATTCAACCAGTTATTTCTCTAGAATACCAGTTCGGAAGATAATAACCGCCTCAGAATTTCGGGTTCAATCGTGGGAAAATGTTTGCCTGAATGCCATCTCAAACCCTAACCTTTGTAACATAGGAAAATTGTTCCCCTTTGTTTTTAGAGGGACAAATAAAATATGTTGTATATAATACGAAATTAAGTCAGGTAGCATTTTTGAAGAAGAGCAAACAGCAGCTCGGTAATTAGGTCGATGAGATTTGTTTCCTATAACGCTCTCCGACTTTGAAAAACGTTTTAGCTACAGAATCCGAACAGATCAACCTGTGTTATCGTTTTTAAATTAATATCCATTTTAAAGGCCCTGAAAAAATCGGAGAAAACAGAAAACAACATTTTAGGTATGTTGCTTACATTTCGCTGTCTGGTGCCCATGTTGAGAGTGCTACAGATTTCGGTACCATAAACAAAGATCAAAAGTGTTTGAATCTCCTAACAGCGGCCAATTTACATTAATTTAAGGTGGCTTGAAAGGGTTTTTAATTGTGAGAATCCTTTTGACACGATGAAAGATTACAACAAATTATTTCTAACCATGTGGGCAAACTATGAATATCTTAGCACTTCTTTTGTCGGGCAATACTCTAGGGCTGATTTTCACGTCATAGCCGTTACCATAGCAACGTTAAAGGTCCACAAAAAGAACCTCCAAACTTCAGTTTTTGCCGATTATCTGAAAAACTAGTTCGGTGACCTACCCTTTTTATTACATTTTTGGAAAGCTCCCTAAATTCTTCAACTTCTCTGGGGGTATGGCAAAAAGTTATTCAGTAGAACTAAAGTTCTAGCGAAAAAGTCGTTTTTTGAATTACAAAATATTCCACAGAATAACTTTCCTCCAAACGTTTCTATTTGAATTGGCACACTTAATGCTATATGCATGCAAAAAATCAGGGTGGGTCACCGAACAAAATTTCCAGAGAAAAACAAATGTTTTGTGCACGTTTTATTTCCGATTCGCGCGATTTTACGCCGTTTTTCATTTCCGGTACTTTGCACGCGCGACTTTTAATGGAAATTTCGATTCACACAGCTGACGAGTGCATTCTCGCCATGTCGTGAGTAGGCTACGCGCGAGCGCGCGGCTAAAAACCCTTTCGAGCCTCCTTAACTCAAGCTGTTATCAGTTTGAAAAGATACCTTCCCAGACCCAGCGAACCAGCATCACAGCATCTTTAGAAACTAATTTCTGACATTTTAGTTTTCAATGCGGCTATCTGATTAACCATATTTTCTGAAAGCCTTTACTTTGCAACAGCTTGACGTTGAGAACTGATGGCCGTTGCTAATACAGTCAGTAAACACAATGTAATTGGCTCTCCTCTTTTAGCTCTAGTAGGAACGTGGCCTAAATTGAACAGCCGTCTCTTCTGCTTACCTCTAAGACTAGCGACCAGAAGAGACGGAGGAAATGCAATTACAAGCTGCGTAAGATCGGCAAAATGTGGAAGTGGATGAAAACATAAAGCGGATTGAGACTGAGGAGAGACGGAGCTCCGTTTTGCCTCCTTCTCCGTCTCTTTTTCCAACTATAATTTTGATATCGTTTGTTATTTTTGTAGGAGCTTCATAACACAAATCGGGAGGTTGTTGCGGGTTTTCGGGACGACTCTCATTACTGCGTAGTGCTGTTCAAACAGCAAGTGTTGGAGTTGACACCCCTCGTTATTCGCGCTCTGGAGTGGACATTTGAAAACAGGGCGGGGGGGGGAGGGGGTGAGGGGCGGGTCATACTGGTTGCGTTGTTCATCTGCTGGCTGTTGTCTGTTTTTAACTACAAAAACGTTCGTAAAATCCTTCTAAAATCAGCGATTGCAACACCAGAGTTATCATCGCGCCAGTCAACTTGGATTACTGTCATTTAGACATCTAGAAACGTTTAAGCGAGAAATGTCCTTCCCGCAAAATGCCTAAAAGACAAACTAACTATCGAGAAAAACTTATCTTAGGATACACAAAACTCGAGTAATTCTTACCATAACATACGTTCTCAATAAAGAAATAGGAGGGCAGAGAATCACATATTATGCGACCGTTTCGCTTTACAGAACCATAAAAAATAGGCCAGCTTTCAAAATATAGAAATTTACTTTATATAGAGCTATCTTTTCGCCGATGATCAGCGGCGAAGTAGTCCTATCTGTGTAAGGAAGAACTCCAAAACTCGCCGATGATCAGCGTCAAAACTGAGTCTGCCTGCACAAACAAGAACTCCAAAAATAGCCGATGATCAGCGTCAAAACTGAGCCTGCCTGCATAAACAAGAACTCCAAAACTCGCCGATGATCAGGGCAAATTAGATTCTGCCTGTATAAAGAAGAACTCCAGAACTCATCGATGATCAGCGTCGAAACTGAGTCTGCCTACATAAACAAGAACTCCAAAACTCACCGATAATCAGCAGGGCTTTTGAGAAACGCACGCCAGCTCTGAACTTTGGTGAAAGCTGAAAGCTGATCATCGGCGAGTTTTGGAGTTCTTCATGTTACAGACAGAACTCACCTCGCCGATGAACACCGGCGAGTTTTCCGTTCTGTATATTTCTCCCTTTAGTTAATCACCGAGTGGAACTGGATTCAAATAAAAAAATCTGTCTCTATAGATATACACATTCACATAATATGTGACTGTACGTACACCCGACTTGATGTACTCTGAGAGGTCTTACAAAGGGTCTGCTCTGGCTTTGGCTTCAAGCCCTCAAAACATCGGTGGCGTACTGTCGTCAGGCAGGAACGGGAGGGTCATCAGTCACCAGATGAAGATGTACGTCCCCCGATTTTCTACGTACTCGCACTTGAGGCCAAGCTCCACTGTCTCGCACGTTGAAACCAGTTTCCCTTTCAATGAATGTGCTACAGTAACAAATACTTGAATATCTTTCTTTTTAAAAAATTGAAAACCGGTTTGACTTTACTTCCTTGTTCCACGTTACGGAACATTTTCGAACCAGTCTTAACTGGTTTCTGTTTCACTGGTCTTAGACGACGATATGTACTGGATGTAAGTGTCTTACCTTCCCCGTAGTACCTGCATTCAATGGAAGGCGCATCCAATGCAATTAATTTATGCAGCTTCCGGGATCACTGCCCGCAAGGCCTTCTCAAAGACTAGGCCGGTCCGATTGACTACAGGCGGTGCTGAAAGCACATTTAGAACCCCTTTGAAGAGTTTCTTGTAATCTCGTTTTCTCCTATCGGACATGTACTGTATAACGGTGGCTCTAGATGTCTGATTGCCCTATTAAAAAAATAAAACCATAAAAAGTAACAAGCAACGAGTTGATAACCTGATTGAATGTCAGTATCATGAAGTCTTTCCTGCTTTTTGATTAAAGAAATGCTAACTTTATATCAAAGTACCATGCTTATACGTCACTCTTTTCCAGATACAAAAGTTCACAAGGCTGTGAAAGTTTGTCTTAAAAAAAGTACACTGATACCACTGGCCGGGAAGTGCACTTAACAATCCGTTGTGTCGACCCATTGCCCTCTTCATATTGTAAGAATATCCATTGCTGTCGATTCGATTCGATTCGTCTGTCCACGAACTTGAAGCCAGGGGTACTGGAATAGCGCATAAAGCACATCGTCAATCGTTCTCCTAGTCGTTCTGAACTTCTGCGCTTTGAGCCGCAATTGTTGACAACCATTGCACTGAAGTGCTTCTTGATTTGGCCGTACGGTAGCTTCGCAAACGAGACACTAATCAGACAATGGATGTTTTTTTTTATCGTTTTTGACCATGTAAGGTCAAAGCAATGCAGTTAAACAAAGGCGTGTTATCCATTCACACTTTCCTAATATATAGATTTAGCCAAGCCTAAAAGCGGAACTCCATATCTACCGGTTACCATCGGCCGCCTATAAATTCTTCAGAATTAATCTTGTTTACTGTTATTAACCTAGGTACTTGACCTCGTTAATTACTGTGTAGTTTTATTAAGCGTATCATTTTAGTATAAACTTAGAGTTATAATTCTGTTTCGTGATTCAAGCAAATCTAGTTTATCTATTTGTGCTTTCACTTTAAGTTCGCTAGGCAAATTCATTCAGTCGTTTATCGGCATTTTTCGTTTGTTTTGATTGCTGTTATTTTATTTGTCGCTTTGTATTTTGTAATTGGAGACGCGTGTTCGCTTCGAAACTACTAGAAATTCTCTTTTGGTTTTGTTTACAGATTATTGCACAGTGTTGCACACATTTGACACATTTTGTCGTAAATTCAACCTTTTTATTGTGAATAACTGATTCTGTTTTACAACTGTCAACTGGAAAACTATGTTCTTCTAATTCTGTTTGGCAAACGGATACGCTTCATTCGTTTTAAAATACAAAGGTCATGCTTTAGGTCAGAATTATTTGTTCGCAAATTAGTACTTTTCTGCTCGACTTATAAGCTTGATTTTGCTCTAACCTTACATCCTTGAATGTAGAATCCTGTTTTTCATCATGTTATGGCCGCTGGATACCATTTTACTGTAAAATTATCCACTGTTTTCAAGAGTTACTTTACCTCTACGCGAGTCGCTTGTGCAACACGCGTCAAAAGACTTACGCGATTCCTCGCACGCCCTTGGCTAGCAGCTGCGCAAAAATTGCTACATGTAAGAATGTCATGAAATGCGACGTACGTACGGACGCGCCCGCGAGTCATTCCGCTTGCCAATGACCATAAAAAAATTGCCTGCATGCCTTTTAGGACGCCTCTTAGTATGGGTATGGGGCTCCACTCTTGCGGCCTTCGGCCGCAAAGGAGTTCCGCTATTAATATTCACCAGGAGATTTGAATCTCCGGCTGGACCGAAGAAAGAAGTATTTTGGCCCCCATGGGGAGGTCCAGGGTTATAATAAGCTAATAATAATAAGCCTGTTTGAAAATTTTGCCTTATAAATTTATTCATGAGCATCTTGTCACCCGCGGCCTGGTGGAGGTCCTACGCTAAAAAAACGTTATATCTTAAATGTTTGGGAGTCGATTCCGCTGAAACTTAACAGAGAGCTTGGGCAATGGTGGAAGTGCAACGAGGTTGTTTTTGATTTGACAGATTGCGCTTCTTTGCGATGCAATGAGCTCCAAAGTTAAGATTTTGTAAAACGCGACTCCGTGTCCAAGTTTCCTCCTCGTGAAGAAGACAAAACGTCTATTGTGTCACAACAGAAGCCGATTATGGGATTTCGAGTTCCAGTGAAAGTTGTAAGCTTTTAAATGAGTAAAATATTTTGTTAAAAAGCCTGTATGAAAAAATTGCTTTTGTTGTGACAATCTACAATACACCTTGTTTGTCTACCTGTTGTGTCAGTTCAGGACATTCTATATCCGCGCTGTATTCTTGGACACAAAATTGGTGGTTTTAGGGCTTCCGAAGGCTCACCGAATAAATACGAATGTTTAAGGTAACATTATGCTAATTATGGAAATTAAATTCTAGCAGCTATTGTTCACTGTCCAGAAAAAAACAGTACGTTGCAATTTAGAGATCGCAAATAGTTGGATTGAAGACTATAAGTGCTTCCGATGCTCTATAAGGAAGCTCTATAAGGAGTGTTATTGTAGCTTTTGTTTTGTTGGAAAACTTCTGTTTCTATTAACATATGAATTTAAAAAACAGCCGGACTTCGACAGTTTTTTATAGGTAAAAATGTGTAAAAGTCACAACTCCCAAGCACACGATTTAACGCACGTGCAATTATTGATTCAGAAACTTAAAGTTTTACTAAAGGGCCTATTCATGAATATTTCGCGCAACGTCGCTTCCATTCGTCGCACTTCGTGCATACACTTTAAATAAATAAACACTGATGACTTATGTTAGTTTCTCTCCCGCGGCCTAAAACAGTCCTTCTACGCGCGTTATCTCCCACGATTAAAGTGAAAACTTTTAAGCGTGGGAAACCGTAGGGATAAAGGATAGACTAACGCTAAAACAGAACTTAAAATATAACATAAAACAATGAGCCTTGGGAAGAAACCCAGAAGTCTCATAGCGAGAATAAAGAAATAAGCTTTGTCAGGGCTTTTTCTTGTTCATAATGAAATGATTTTCAAAACAAGTAAGACTCGTAGTGAAAAGTACTTATACAACATAGTCTCTCCATGCATATCTTAGTACTTTAGGCATTTGTGTTCAAACTACACTAGAGTAATTTGTTAACATACAGCAGTTCTTGTTGAAGACACAGCGTTGCGAGGTTTTCATTTGATTTTTTTGGCTGACAAAGATAAATAATCATATTGTCTTCAATAAAGCTAAATGGGACAAGACAAGTAAAGAGATCTCGAAGGAAAATAACGAAATTTCTACCGAGAAACGGAGGTCAAAAGTCAAACTTGCATTTAACCCATATTAAACTTAAATCAAATGGCGTGTCAACAAGAAAACTACAACTCGAAAAAAGCAAGTCAGCAAAGTTTTGTGAACACAGGAATACTCGCCTTTTTCGGAGAATAACCAGGCCCTCTATTCCATTGCAGGTTTTTCCTTTCACTTTTATTTACAGCGGTTAGTGAGAGAGAAGTTCCATTTTAAGAAGAAAAATTCAATAACGGTTTGTTGCACCAGAATAAAATGATTTCACTTCAAGTTTTCCCGCGGATTGGAGCGGTCTGTACGCGGGGGACCGGATATGAGAAAATCCGAACCGCTGGAGCCCACGTCATTAGCCAATCACATTCAAGGATTCAGGATTCCAGACCGCTAAGATGCTTCGAAAAAAATAAAAATGATATCTCGTAGACATTTTAACGACATGAATCGCCGTCCCAATTTTTTTTTTCAGTTTTTTTGTTTGTTTTGTTTTTTTATTTTGTTTTTGTTTTTTGGTTTTTGCTTCAGTCAAACCCTGCGTGCTTTATTATCACAGAATTAACATGAATACGGTGAACTGTTCCTGTTCGTCGAGAAGGTCTATTCGAAAAGAAATGGAAAGCGGCTAAAAATGATTCAAGATAACTTTGTAACACACAAAGCGCGCTCAAGTTAAAGTTGGCGTCGTGATGAATTGCCTATAGCCTACCATTTGTTGGTACGAGGCTGACAACAACAGCGATGGTCTGTTTACTGGGAACGATTTTGGAGGCTATTTCAGATATCGCATGTGTAGAAAATAGGCCGTTCCATTTGCGACCCTTTTTTTTTGTTCAACAGGATAGTCGAGTTCAGTTCAGGCGAGTTCAGAGCAAGCAAAGAGCTACCTTGAAGGACCCTCCCTGTGATATTTGACTGGATTAGTCAATTGTAGTCATGTCAAAACTGCATGCACTCTTCTTCCCCCTCTTCACAACATTTCAGAATCGTAATATAACCAGGGGAGGCGGTTTGAGATTGCAGTGACTAGAATTGCCGCTAACCACGTACATGGAACAAGTAATGCGGCCTTAATTAGGACACTGCTCGTATTGCTCAAATGATGATTAGAAGGAAAACAGTTCGCAAAGTATGCCAAGGAGCGCTCTTTTTAGTTTTAGACCAAGATGTACTGAACCACATAAAATATTTTTTTGACTTATCCGAATAATTAATAATTTAATTTAGTAGAGGTGGACGTCTTCCTCTGTTAATTGCTTTCTCTCATAATAATTATATTTACCTTTTATATAACCCTCAGGCAGTTCTCATTTATAATAATTAAACGGATCTCTTCTATCTCGAATCCTCGCCATCCTAAGCAAAGTGATAGATTTGTACTAATTATGCCGACGTAGATCACGACGGGAATCAACATGGCCGCATGTTAATTAAATTTTGAATAGAATCCTTACGGTAATGATGTGCGCAAACAAAAGAACTCTAATGGCAGTCAGCATATTCAACAGAATTGGAAGTAATGAATATTGATATATATATACTACTACTATTGATATATATATACAGGCAAGTCGCTGCGATAACCAAACTCCTTTGCAAACTATAAAATAAAAACTGAACGAAGTTTTTTCTTATTATTATTATCAATGCACTTTGAGTTTTTAATTCCAGTTATTTAGTTTCCATTTTAAGTTGTTCTCGTCGAAAACGAACTGCTTCCCGTTACTGTTTTCTTCCACTCCAATTTTAATTTCTTCGGTTTGCCTTCAAATATATTCTCTAAATGTATATGAGAAAGATAAATACGTGTTTTCTGAAAACCTGTATCCAATATTACACCCTTCTCCTGAACTGCTGTCAGTACTAAAATGTCACGTCCACTCTATTATTAAGGTAAGGTAAAGTAAGGTGACACGTTTTTGTTTTTTGTCTTTTTAATTCAACTCGCCTTTTCTTTATGCAATAAATACGCAAAAAAAACCCGCAGATTTTACTTTTCTTGTTGAACTTGCGAGCTATCGAAGAGAACTAAAAACGCAATGGCACCAACTTTCCTTTTGTACCTTTCTTTATTTCTCATGTGTGAAAATGAGTGCTTTTCTGTATACAACAACTCACCAAAATGCATCAGCTCCTTGAACCTGATTAACTATTATTAAGTTTCAGTTGCTAATCTTATGTCAACATTTACGTTAACGTTAATGGAATAAACACTAAACTCCAACTTTTCAATCTATCAACCCGCCTCCCACTTAAACCGCCAGGGGGTAATAGAACATCACAAACATCCTGTCAATTCACATCAGTCAGACTGGGTAGATAGCCACTTGTACGATGTGGACTACGACAAAAGCGTTCCATTCCGTCGTCTTTTGCTTGGTATTGGGATGTTTTGCAGCTATTTCCTGCTGTTCTTCCAGTTCCAAGCAAACCGGTGACATCAAACAAAGCGTTCAAAAGTTCAGCAACGGAAAATCCTCTTTCAAATACGGGCTACAAAGCAGTTATCCCATTTATCGGACACACCTGGATAATGATTCCAACGCCGCCTCTGTCAGGTTTCACCGCGTTAAATCGCACAACGATATCTTCAAAGACGTTTTTACAGTTGGTACGTTAACGTTTCTTCAATGAGCTGGTTCTATTGTGCAATTTATAAAGGGTTTTACAATATTGAACGTTTTTTGTTTAGTTTTGTTTTATTTTATTTTATTTTTCATGCTTTGCATTCTCGCTTTCAACTCATACACTACAAACAGCTCCAACGTATAACTTGAATCCTACGTTATTAAAATATACGAGCATAAATTCAATCGACTTTTACTAGATTCAAACTGAGATATCAGTTGGAAGGCAGTTTTACAAACGAACTACAAAAGGGCGTTGTTCCTTACTATAATAATAATTGGGTGGATTGTCAGCAGTGTCACAATGAATTCATCTAAGTTTGATGCAAAAAAATGGTCACCGTACGATTTCAAGATCTAGAGTTCAAACACGTAAAAGTAAATGGCAGGAAAGGTGGGAAATACTTTTTTTTTAAATCGGAAGTTCATTCAAAACTTCTTTAGCCATCACTGCTTCACATGAAAATAGATATTTCAGAATCGTTCTTGTCCTTTGTCGTTTTGCAGCGCGACAAGAACAAGGACTGAATCAATTAAAATATAAATGTATAAATCCAATCGACCTTTACTAGAGTGAAACTGAGATATCAGTCGGAAGGCAGTTTTCCGTTCCTTACTAAAATAATAATTGGGTGGATTGTCAGTAGTGTCACAATGAACACGTCTAAGTTTGATGCTAAAAAATGGTCACCTTACGATTTCAAGATCTAAAGTTCAAACACGTAAAAGTAAATGGCAGGAAAGGTATCTTAATCAGGAAAGTTAATTCAAAAACGCATTTAGCCATTACTGCTTCACATGAAAATAGATATTTTAAAATCGCTCTTGTCCTTTGTTATTTTGCTGGGCGACGAGCATAATGACTGAATCAACCCATTAAACTTTTTTTCGTTATAAGGATTAATGGTGGGAAAGCCCTTATAGCCAAACCGCAATTTGTAGAAAAGTGAATCCATTATTTATTCAATCATTTTTCTTGTTGACAACAGCATTGTACGTCAGCTTTATTGGGATTTGACAATGGGCACTTTCCCAGGAAGAATTTCACATCAATCATTAGAAAAAGCTATTGTAATTCTCAATTACTTGATGCATATTCATACTGTTTAGTGTTTTGTTTTGGAACTTCATTTAAAAACCTTTGAGCGTTTTCAGTGATAAGCTTAAGAATTGTCATGCTGTTCGAAACATTGATATCAACAGGGGCCAATTTTGATTATATTTGCTATTTCTCATTTTGCTTTGGGTGACGCGTTTTATTACATGAATGGGATTTACGAAAAAAAAACTTATTATTTCCTCCTACTCCAGGGGATGTACAAAACCTCTCTCAAAACCTCTTCTATTACTACTTTTTTCGTTTTCTTATGAAAAAAAAATTATTGTTTCCTTCTACTGCCCGGATATACAAAACCTCTCTAAAAACCTCTACCATTATTATTGTTTTTTTTTTTTTAATTTTTCGCCTTCTTGATTTTCATCGCATTATCCTTGAGGGGAGACTCTAATTTTGCACATTTCGTTCCGCTTGTATTTCTTTGCGCAACCTCTCAATCCTTCAATTCTCGCGATCGCAGTCAAACTTATGGTCACATCATGTTGTGCTGTTCCCACTTATGGACGAATACCAACTGAATTTATGCTAGGTGGCTCTTAATCATGATTCTAAAGTGTGGCCATTTAAATAACTGTAGAACTGTTTGTTATCCTAAAAAAGACGTTTGTGTATGAAAATTTATAGTGCCCACTCCGGCGAATGAAAACGTACTCCTGACGAGTTTCATTATCATTGCTCACTGACAGTTTTGAGCGGTTGCTCACTCTCGAATTGAGAGGGCAAAAAGAGTTTGCTCATGACGAATTGGAAACTGGTAGGGGATGGGATGGAAGAGAGACTGACAGTGAAACCTTAATTCACCAGGGGGCTATTCAGTTTAGCAAATATCCCATTACAGGACCTTACTTTGACTGAGTTTAAAAGGCATATTGTTCTATAAATATTCACGTTATTTCGTTTTTAGTTTCATTGGTTGGCCTCTTTATATTTGTTTAATGCATGTATGAAAATTAAATACTTTATCAAGAAATGAACTGTTTCTTCCATTTTATTGTTCTGCGAACACAGTACGGACCTATGCGTCCTCATTTTATATTTTTTGTTAGTTTTATTTGTTTGTTTCAGTTTCGTACTGGTTTTTGAGTCAAACTTTTGTTAGAACAGCGGTTTTCTTGGAAATTGAGATGCATTTACGGGGGAGGTCTAACGCAGGGAAGGCCCTCTGAATCTTTGTCCACTTGGTCAGTGGTTTGGTTCCTTGGTAACCAAACCGCTGATCAAACATTCTTGGAAAACTGCACTTTTAGTTTATGTGATTATGCTTATAAACACAGACAAACATGTTTTTTTGGTATTTTCTCGGATGTGTGAGCGTTAGATTGCATGGTCGTTAATGCAAGTGTATCGTCCTAAGATATCACCGTGTTCGTTTCGCTTTTTGTTGATTAGACTGTACAAGAAAAAACAATTAGAAACAATTAATATGTTGTATAAGATCTCAAATTTTAAATAGCAAACTAAAAGCAAAAATAAATTATATGCAGCTCGTTCAAATGCATAAAATTACCTAATCATTTTGCACGTTTTATTTATATAATCCAAGAGTCAAATAAAGCATTGATTTGCTATGCTGTTCGGCTAGAGGTTATTCCCTTTGCAAATTTGCATCTTTCTTATTTTTACTTGGGTTATCCATATCGAAATTTACCTCTTTTTACTAACTTGAATTGTCTAAGACAGCAATATCCTTGAAAAAGAAAATGATAGACAGTATCAGGGGAAAAAAAGATAGGAAATACCAAGAGACAATACCTACAGTTTAGAAAACCAAATTTTAGTTTCCAAACACCACAGCAGTTTTTGATGCATTTTCAAAATGAGCCACGAGTGGCAAGTCACGCCTCTAGTAAAAAGCGTGACGAGCACATCATTAATGAACTGTAGAGATGATAAGCAGACAAACAGATTTTAGAGAATAATCCATTAAGGCAAACATCTGGTGTACATATCCTAGTAAACTCATAAAACTCGTGACAGTGCTGTCGTGATTTTATTCGCGAGTTTAAAATGAATCTCAGGATAAAATGTTCTCTTTTGGTGAAGCCGATTTTACTAAAGTACGCTGATCCGGGTTTTTAAACAGGATTCCCTGACTAAAGATTCTTCCCGTCATGAATCGACACCCATGGCCAGGCAATAGCGAAAGAAATTCGCCCACAAAACGAGTCCGCATAAAAATTCTGACTTCATGAAATATCAGATAAGCAATCTGTTAATTTCCTTTATCTTTTTCTGAGAGCAAATAAAGGCTGACAAATCAAGGCAGACATTAAGGCCACCAAATCAAACCTGGCTGGGATCTGCACACTGCAATTCGGGTCTGCACGCTGCAGAAACGTTGAAAATGTTTACATAATGAACATATGTTTACATACGTATACGTATTTCGAAGGCAAGTTGTTCGATCGATAAGCAAATCATCGCCGCCCAATCAAGTTTGCAAAACACGCTCCTGCACACCGCAGCAACAATCGGCTAAAAACATGTTCAAAACATAATTTCGGACTCCGCACATGCCGGCATTGGTAACGCAGTGTTAGGTTTTAACGTTACCTTTCCTTTTGCGAGCTAGTGAAACAAGAACTTAATTAGTAGCATTTATACGTTTATATCTACTTTCGTTGCGTTCTTTCGTTAAAGGTGGGCTTTGATCTTAGTTTTTCTTTAATGCATTTGTAAAAAAAATTATGCTTTTCCGTTTCCAACAACACCAAAAAATACATTTGTTCCTCTAACATTGACTATTTTTACATTTGGTTTGGTAAACTCCAGTCAACCGAAAATTAATGGACTATACATTAAAAGGCAGTCAATTGCCCTGCCGCCCACTTTCTTAGCCACAAGAAGGGGTATTAAATTGCATGCATCAGAAACAGACTCCCAACTCACTTCAATCAGAGTGTGTAAGTAGCCGCTTGAACGATGTGGATTAATATGAAATCGACTCGCTCTCTAGTCTTTTGCTTGGTATTAGAATGCTTTTTACCTACCGTCTGCTGTTCTTCCAGTTCGAAGCAAACAGGCGACGTCAAACGAAGGTTTCACACTTTCAGCAACGGAAAATTCCTTTTCGAACACGGGCTACAGAATATATATCCCACATCTCGGACACAACTGGATAATGCCAAGCCTCACCGGGTTAACCCACTCATAAATGTCTTAGAAGAAGTTGGTTCAGACGGTATGTTCAAGTTTCTAAGAAGAAGCGGTTTTATTGAGGTTAATTTTGGGTCAGGCTTTAAGTATTTAATGGCAAGCTTCTTTTTAGGAATTCTTTTAGACATCAGCGCTTCATCAATTTCAATAGACATTTTGAAATCGTTTGTTGTGTTTAGCCATTTAATATTTTTTATATTTTTAAGATGTCAGAATTTAGAGCGGGTAACTGAAAATAGCAATCCTACAAGATGTGCAGCTTAAAAAAAGTGAACCAATTTAAATTCGTAATGTATTTTGTTTTGCTTGCTTTCAACGGCATTGTGGACTGCCTAATTTGGTTCTTGACAAATGGACATTTTCCCAAAAACCAAACAAACAAAAAAGACATTTTCGCATCAATCATTTAATGGAAATCTAGTAAATCTTAAAACCTCTTGTAAACTTAGGTCACTTCTTGCATATACTATCGGTTAAGTGTCGTTTTTTTTTTTTTTTTTTTTTGATTAAGCCTTTACCGGTCTCAAAATTACTCATAGCATCGTTTGATAAACCTGAGAACGTCATGCTAAGCGAAATGTCCCCTATCAACTTATGCTAATGTTTAGTTCTATTTTCTATTTAGTTTTCTTGTGCTTGGGTTGTTGCCTTTCATTATGTGAATGATTTTTTTAAAAAAAATGTTATTTGTTCCTTCTGCCCGCATATGCAAAACATTTCTCAAAAACCTCTTTAATTTGTTATTCACATCTCCCAGTCTTCACTTCCCATCGCATATTGTACCGAGGTCAAACTGCTATGCATTTATTAATGACAGTTATATTTCAGCACGTGGCTATCTCCCCTGGCTGCCATTAACCAATTCTCACTTATCTCATTACCTTGAATTATCTCCTATAATGAAAAAGATGATGATCTTCCGATAAAGCTAAAAACAACAGGTTAGGAGTGCAATAATTCTCTAAAACCCTCCTTCGTCGAATCTCAAATCTCACATTGAAGGTCAGTATTACATGGATGATTTGAAATCAAATCCTACACTGAACCGTACCACTAATTGTAAAACGAAATAAAATAAAAAAAAACAAATAAAATAAAATAATAATAAATGTTTCTTCCGCCTCATATTTTATTTGTTGTATCTTCTTTTTTTGGGGGGGGGGGAGGGGGAGGCTGAAAAAATAGAGAATTTCATTTTGTTTTTGGCTATCAGTCGTTAAAACCTTTCTTTTGTTCTGTAATTTGAATGCTTTTCTTAGGCGCCAGTGAAAAGGGCAAAAGAATTCGCAGAAACATCACACCAACAAAATCGACAGAAGGCCAAGCTAACCCCAGTTCCAGCTTCATAAAGCCACAGGATGCTAATGACACAGCGGAAAGGACAAAAAACGAGACAACACCTACACCTGAATATTGGCCAACAATTCCATTGCCAGATTTTAATGATGAGGATGTGAACTTTACTTTGCAATGTGAAGATTCCTGGCTCTCCTGCAGAGGACGATGCACACAAGACAGAGTACTGGGAGGAACAGAGGAGAGGTTGCAGTGTTTCTGTGACCTCAGCTGTGAGTTATTTCAAGACTGCTGTGCGGACTTTGACCAATACTGCTCTTCGTCCGGGGTATCAGAACAACCACCACCAGATGATTGGCCTTGGAAATGTGTCAGGGATTATTATTTGAGCAAATTCCTTGGAGTGTGGATGATCTCATTTTGTCCTGCCAACTGGACTGAAGCTGACATCAAGGAAAAATGTGAAACATTTTGGAAACTTTCGTACGATAATCGCAAAGATAGCCTGCCAGTTATTGACCAGAAAGGAAATACATATAAAAACCATTACTGTGCGCGGTGTCACGGCATAATGCTAAAGGAACTCACATTTTACAATATACAATTCAAATGTGACCTCCCAGTACCAAAACAATACAAAGGAAATGAAATACTAAAGTTTTTGTTTGCCTATTGTGCTGAGTATTTTTGGCAGCCACCGGAAGGAGTGACTCGCAGATATTGCCACCAAATAGCATCCAAGGAGAAATGCTTCTTCAGTTGGCCTCCAACAGTGCGACAAAAATGTCGCAACGGTCCTATAAGGCTAGCATATCCAAAAGTTCCATCCTTTTTTTCCCAGAACTATTTTAATCCATATTGTGCTCTTTGCATTTCCAAACCGAACTTAGCGTGTGGACCAGGCAGGAGAATTTTGAGCACAAATCCTTCATTCTCAGCAAAACCTTTTTCACTTGTTATGGATCTAGATTTTTCAGATCACGATACCGAGACTTCAAGACCTTTCAAACAAAAATCGTGCTTCGAAGGCTATGTTTACGATTTTTTTCTTCAGGTTTGTCGACCTGGTATTAAACCATCCGATATTACTTCTCACAGTTTAAAAATGTTTAGTGTTAGCATCTGGATGCTTTTCAGACACGTCTTGCATTGGCGGCCTGTCGTAAATGAAGTAAACTTTAAGGAAGCCATAACCAACAACCTGCACTTAAATGAAACACAAATTTCTGATCTAAGTATTGGAAATGGACGCGGTCCCATCTCAACTGCAGTGTTTAACGTCAACATAAGTGCGACGAAGCTGGTAAACCTTTCCATCGAAACCTTAGAATCTAGAATCAACAATTTCTCCATTCAGCTAAATGAAGTAAATATTACTTTCTTCAAAGTAGCTGTCAAACAGTTTCATTGTGCTTTCATTGAAACCTACAACCCAAATGAATATAAGTTTGAAGAAAATACGGTAAAAGTCGTGAAGACCATCTCCAGAAATCGCGGACATTAGAGCCCGCGCCTTTTCGGGCGTCCTACATAGACAGCTCTTTTAAATGATGCATACCGCTGATCGAAGCGGTATAGTTTGGGCTCATATTTCATGATGGTGCACGATGCAATAAGTCCCATATAAAAACCATATAAAAACCACTGACCAAACTAAGTCGCTTAACATTCGAATGTACTGAAATTTAGCTTTCGAAGGATGGCTTTTGTAGGGTATTTGAAGCCGGTTCGGCCGAAATATCGCAGTTCCAAGAAAGTGGATTTTTGGACTTTAGCGAGGACTTTCAAATGTATGGCCGAATGCAATTTTTTCGTGGTTTTCAAGTGCAAAAAGTAAACATCAAAATCAATCTGTTGGAGCTGAAAATCGTAAGGTTAGTTTGTTCCATGTATAGTTTTAGTGAATCCACTTGCACATTTTTTCGATCCCATTATGTTTACCCGTAATCGCTGTTTATAAACTATGAGTTTTCGGTTTTTCGATGAAATCCCCCTCCACGCCTTATATTTTTTGGCCGCTAAACTGCTCACAGAAAACCGTAAAAAGTAAACATAAAATTCGAAGTATCCACCTTATTTTTTGTACTATATCTTTCTTGATAGACCAGTTTACCATGAACCGGTTGCACATTTATACTTAAACAAATTGATCGAGAGATATTTCTCGAAATTTTTTAATCTCCATACATTTCTTTGTTGTTGTTGCGTTCCCTTCGATGGTCAATTTACCGCAGGATTTGTTGACCGTGGGCTCAAATGTCTGCGATTTCTGGATATGCTGGAGAAATACTACAAGACGCTGACTTCTACACAAACGAAACGGAATGGATGAACGGATCTCTAGTCCCCATCGGCATCCTATCGGTCTGCAAACACCTGCCTGTGAACTGTTCTGGGGTTTTAGTTAGGTTAACTAAGGACGAGTATGTTTTCTTATCAAACGGTTCATTGTATCGAAACATCTCACGCGATTTTTTTAAGCCTGAACATTTTCAGTTCATTAACGACACAATCTGGCTGTGTACAAATTTTTCCACAAAATATGAAGAACGGTTAGGAAAGGTTGGCCACAGCACAGAAGAAAATAATATTGTCTTGGTTGTTCTTACCTATGTGGGACTCTCTTTGTCCATATTGGGCTTTGCGTTAGTTCTAATAACCTATGCACTATTTGAAGAACTTCGCACTTTGCCTGGCATCTATCTAATGAATTTATGTTTGGCCCACTTGTTCCTGAGTCTACTCTATCTTGCAACTGGCAAAGTTGATGTTAAAGTAGCATGCTCAATTATTGCGGTGTTGTTGCATTACCTGTTCTTAGTTTCTTTCACATGGATGTCGATAATCGCCTACGAAACTTGGAAAGTATTTTCCAAACTCCGTGTCCAACGCAGAAATCTAAACAGGCAGGAGAAACGCTCACATTTACTTCGTCGGATTGCACTTGGTTGGTTTTGTGTCCTTGTCTTTATTGTGGTGTGTGTTGCACTTGACCAGTCCAACACTGTTGCTTTTCAATATGGTGGAATCAAAGGCTGCTGGATAAACAACACACATGCAAGTTTGTATTTCTTTGTTTTGCCAGTTGCACTTTCCTTGTCATTCAATTCAGTATTTTTTGCATTGACTGTAAGAGCCATTAGGAAAACAAACAAACAGACGCAAAGGGCAACGCATCAAAAACAAAACCGCCAAACAGCTGCCGTTTTTCTAAAGATCTTCATCTTAATGGGCTTTACTTGGATATTCGGGTTTTTGAAGGTTCTTGTGTCCGACTATTTTGAATATCCGTTTATCATCTTCACCACTCTTCAAGGTTTGTACGTAGTGCTGGCGTTTATTTTTACAGCAAGAGTGAAGCAAATGTACTGCCAGTTGTTCCATAAAAAAACAACTCGGTAACTAGACACACTCGTACACCGCAACCTTAAACTTCTCCTGTTGTTTTGCTTAGCCATATAAAGAAGAGTGAAGAGTGAAAACAATCACTGGTGACTACATAAAAATATTAAAGCTAATGGTTAACTGTTTGTTTCAAATCAGACATTGACTTAGAAATAGCTACATGGCGACCGTTAAGGACGAATTAAGAGCGCCTGTCTGTAAAAATCAGACAAAATCAAAATTCCGCGGCAAGGGTGGAAAATTCGATTTCTTTCATATTTTAATGTTAGATAGGTTAGGGTATAACTAAAATCACTGGATACTTTTTTGGCAAAATATCCTTTTATTTCGAAGAAAAATGCAAATAACGAACTTCCGTTAAAATCGCCATTTGAAGCAGTAAATTATGACATCAATTTGAGGCGTTCGCGTGCGAAAACAAATCCCTCTGTCGTCTTTTAAACACTCAATTTTACTTTTGCAATCTCTCAAGAGCTTCAAAACTGATTTTGGTAGAAACTGCGTCGTTCTTTGTGTTTGAAATAATTTAAATTTGAAAGAATACATTTCTCATTAGGAAAAGTACTTCGTGAATTAAATTATTTTTCACCATGTGCTAAACCTTCAAATCGATTCAGCTTCTGGCTGTTGAATTAAGAAAAGATGTTCTCAGGATTGCTGCAAAAATTTCTTTGGGCAAATGATTGAGAGCGACGCGAGAGCTTTTCAAAGTTCGTTAAAATGCAGGTTGCTTGACCCTTCTTGGCAACATTCCATTCGCGAGTCACGCACATATTTTAATGTGTTTCGACCCATATGAGATCGAAAACGTCAAACAGAAAAACAGTTCGAAATGCTCTTACCTCATTTGCTGTAGAGGACAGGTCCAGAGGCCATTTCCGAGTGATTCTCTTGCCGTTCCACGTATTTAGGTCCTGTTGATGCCATCCAATGAACACCGCCAACTGGGTCAGTGTCTTGTAAACGGTCGAACAGCTCAACAACAACCTTTCTTCCAAAACGTTCGACATCTTTCTACACTGTGACATCTTACTCAACGGTTCAGTTGATTTAATACGAGTGTTGCTCAATTTTCAGTGCACAAAAGGATTATCAGATTTGACTGCTAAATTGGGACCAAACGTGGATGGCGCCGCGTGCGTATTTGGTTTGTCACGCAATGCGTACCAAAGGCATTTTAGGGGGTATTGGAAGGGCAAAACCTTTGAGATGAAGTAAAATAACATACAGTGTTAATTGCAGGGATTATTCGTGGTTTTAATAGCGTTGTGTGTCTTTCTGACTTATTACCAGTGTTGTTACAACCATTAAAAATTGTATTTGCCAGCCTAGCCTAGTAGTCTGAAACGCAACTCCAACCGTTGTACAAGCTTACAGACATGGTTACAGGTGAGTGGTGCAACAGAAGTGGCGCTATTATTAACTACACCCAACTTTAATACGGGGAAACCTATAACTACAAGGGGTTCCCTTTTGTTAATTGACGAGCGGCTATTCTACCTATGATCATTGGTGTCAGTCTGCTGGTTCTCAGCTGGCACAGGACCGGTACAAGGCACAGTTATATCAGGAGTGAAAGTCAGCTCGCTGTTAAAGGGTTGGATGGAGTTTTGGACAGGAAGGGTTCTCTCTTCATAACAAATGGGTGCAATCGAAGTTTTTAACTGTGCTCTCTTGTCAGCTGTTTGACTTAGTCTGCATTAGTGTGTCCTGACTAATGAGTGGGGCTTCTAACAGCACGCCAGTGCTGTTTGAAGACTGTGAAATGTGGCACGTAACCATGGTAACAAAAAATGAGGTTCTGTTCCTGAATTTCTGTTTACGAATCTTACTGAGACAGGTTCCCAGTGAGCGAGATTTCTCACAGCAGCCAGCATACTTATCATAATGGATATGAGGATATCATAACAGAAATACGTCAAGCATCTTGCCCTTAAACGTCTGTTACCTCTTTCACGTTCTACATACACCTTAATGACGACGAAGAGAAGAGTGAGGCTTCCATCGATAACCTGGCTAATATTCGGATAGACCACAAGCGAATATAAAACTCACCTGGTCCAACTTTTACAAGCGAACCAGTCCTGCGTAAGATAATTTCAGATCCCTTTTTCCCCAGTCCCCTTTTACTTTTTGGCCACTGCCCTTTCCCTTACCGTGATCCGGCCCCTTGTGCTACAGCTTCTGCTAGACACTATTCCAAGTTTTGCACGATGGCTGGGACATATCGTCATTGTATTCAAGCGTTCGTTGTAAAAACTGACTTGTAACTTGTGGTATCAGGCCCGCACCAAGGCTGAAATAAATGCTGCGAGCAAATTGGCCTAGTCAAAGCCTTCCCCCCCCTTTCAAAGTACACACTCATGCACGTAGATACTAACTCTGTTCACAATGCCACAGTTTGTGTCGATTTCGTCAAACACGACACCTTTTTGGGGACATCCTTCGTTGACAATTTGCCAAAAAGCTGCTTCCTGTTTGCTTTTTCGCCGACAAAGTTGTTGGCAACATCCACCAGATTTATAGCATCAGTTTTAAAAAAGTTTCCTTAAAGTTACAAGGTTTGTTAAAATTGAAACATTTCGACAGCCAAGCTACGAATCTCGGACCTGTTTTACCTAACCCTCGTTAACGTTTACGTAACTTTTATCACTCGATTGGTGAGATAAAAATAGTTTTGTTCCTTAGACTTGTTTTAAAACAACATGATGAGCGTAAAGCTTGCAGCAAATACACAGCAGTCGCTTAGCTATTAAAGGCATTAAGAGCGAATGTTACCAACGGTCAAACATTTGGTGGCAACAGGTCAAAAATCAATTCCGCTCATATTCTTATGTTAGGTAGACCTTAATGTGAAACAAATCACTGCATAGTTCGTTTGGCTGAATATCGATTTATTTTCAAGAAAATCGATATTAAAAGAATTCTCTCAAAATGCCGCTTTTGAAGCTTAAAATTTAAGGCAAATCTCGAAGCTTCACGTGACAAAATGAAGCACTCCAGAGCAATGAAAATTAACCAGACTTGTAGAACGATGTTTAAATATATGTCAAAAGCAATTTCAGCAATTTCTGCTCATTTATGTACGAGCTCTAATTAAATTTATCCGACATACTTTTGACCAGATAAAAAGTATATCAAGTTTAACCCCTAAAAAAAGTATGTGGTACCGAATATTATTCGTCAAGAATCTGGATTTTAAGAGGAGAAGGGATGTTCTTTTGCCTCCTAAAAGGATTCTTTGGGGAAATTTATTGACGCGATGTTATAGAATTTTAAAGTTGGACAAAATGCGTCGATTCAAGCGATCAGAAAAGTCAGCCTAATTAACTCAGTGTACACATACACAAACAACTTCACGTTTACCGCAGGTTTTGATCAGCAAACAACCGATTTTAACACAAAATCCTCTAACCTTCATGTTGCTGTATCACAGATGAGAGCTGTGGTCCTTGTTTATGATAAAATTCAAGCAAACTGCAAGGAAACCTGACAGGTTATCGCAACTTGCCATGCCGTTTCACCAAACATCCGCCGTTTTTGATGTGAGGATTCTCTTTTCCTATTCTCGTTCGAAAGCAGGCTCAAGGTGTTGTGCATAAGATGTGTTTCCTTTGAAACCAGCTCTGAACTGAACAGCGAAACAAGAAGTCGTTAATACAAAAACATCTGTTACGTGCTTTGGGTGATGCCGCTAATTAATTTAGTCAGAACGAGTTTTAGTGAAATCGACAACTGCATGCGTGTACCGCGGTAACGAAATTTTGGGTGCATCGAGTGACTTTGGGGAATAAGGTTTAACTTTTTTCAAATAAGCTAATTCTGTCTTCCTACGTTTACTACTTTAATGACTGAGCGAAGATTCTCAGTAGATTGGGTTCGATGAGTACTTTGAAATCTGTGCAACTGAAAAAAGCGCACCTTGGTTGCGTGACATACCCTAGGCTGAGCTTTTACTTGATGGGCGGGGCAAAGGGGGTTTTAAAAATATATTCTCTGTTGGTTTTCCAAGAAGTCGCACAGTTAATGAACGCTATATTATATACTATGGCTAGATTAAAATACAAAGTCAAGCATAAAAATTTCCTGTTCGGTCTTAAAATTCTTTTCTCGTTTTGTTGGGGTGAGGGTGGGGTGGGGCTTGGGCTATAGGTTTCGGGGAAAGAAGTTTTAGAGAACACTGAATCGACTGATTGTATCGATTCCTGGCATTCAAAGACTTTCAAATAAGGCAGTGGTGATACGTTAAACATCCTTTTTATTTTTACCTGGTTCTTGTTCGTATTTACGTGCTAGCGTACTAGCGCACAAACACTTATTTACGGAGAATAGACATTAATAAAAAAATCAACACTCGTACTGGTTCTCAGGGAATAAATTTAATGATCTGCAAGATTGTTAAGAGCTTTGTCCTGTGGCAGAAAATACAACCCACTACGGGCTTTACTTGAGTCTTGGGTTTTCCGCTTTCGATGCTCAACAGGCACCAACGAAAAACGACTCTACTCGACTGACACTGTAGTGCGTGCAGTCTTTTTTTAAAGCTTCCAACAGTGAAGAAAACTACAAAACGGTTAACTGGGGGGTTCAACGTTCTATTCAACACCGATCAACGCTGTTGAATTTTAAAAACAAGTTTGGCCTTCCAGCTTAATGATGTTTCACAATTTTGCCGACTTTTCTTTTGTTCTCAGGTGTGCCATCCTGTGCAATGATGTTCTGTAATATTGATTCAACTTTTTCTATGTTCTCAGGTGTGATCAAAAGTATTGAATTCGTTTGCCCACCTTGTTCAACATCGCACAAAAAAGTTGTGTTCAAGATTGTTGAACAATGTTGAAGGAGTTTGGCCGAGTCATAAAGTTTGCAAACGCCAAAAACGCAAAGAGCGTGAGCCAACAAAATGAGGGCGCAGCTGGGGTTGAAGGCTAAGAGAAGGGGGAAGTTTGAACCCTTAATCCCCCAACATGAAAGGTTTCCCCTTAAGTAGGTTACCCCCCCCCCCCCCGCCCCACCCATCGTCTCCATCCTCGCGAAAGTGGGTCCGTCGTTCGGTTGATCGGTTAAGCAAAAGGGAAAGGTAATTCCAAGATGATAATTCCAAGCGAGCCGCAGCGACCCGCTATCACTCTTAAAGGTGTTCGAAGACGATCGACCTTGATATGAGGGTGACTTAGATGTCCAAGTCACCTCAAGATGCCTTTAAAGAATATTAAAACGCACTAGGAAAGGGTGCAGGCACGGACTAAGTATTTCTACTCGGGGCGTTTTGGGTCTGTGAAATCAAGTTTTCGCAAAATCGAGAACCGGCAAATTCCTTTCCGATCCGCTTTTATAATTACTGAACAAAGCTTTATCACATGCAGGTGGCTGGCTTGAATGTTGTGTGATGTTGTAATGCATCAGTCAATTCCAGCTGCGCCCATCACCCCCCGGGCAACTGCGGGGCATTTGCGTGCCTTGTCAGTCCCGGGGGTGGGGCATTAGCAAATTTGGCACGGCCCGGGGGTCGGGCATTTGCCTACCCCCGGGCTTTTGACACACATGTGGTTTCCGACTCGAAATCCAAACATGGAGAAGTGATGGAGGATTTTATCGCAAAGGACCAGCAGTTCGTCGCAGATTGGATCGTCTGCCAAGGACTGGACAAACTTGTTGAGGTTTTCTCGATTTTATGCATTTCTTCATTGCTCATCAAGGCACAACTATCACTTAATATAGCGAGATCGGCAACGATCAACGTGAATCGACGTACGCACTCTTCTTAAGGATTTAAATAAATTTAGTCGAGATGATTCTTAAATTCTAAACATGTGTATAGGGATCGTCGTTTTATACTTTTGCATATTATTACAGATGACGTTACAACAGACTTTTATAATGTCAAGATTTTTGTTTACTAGCGAACTGTTTAAAACAAAACATTAAAGTAACAATCAACTGTCATGTAGTATTGTTGCCTGTGAAGTATTAAAATATCATCACTTGGCATTTATACTAACTTTATTAACATCGGATAGTGCCGTTACAAACAATAGAGGACGGAGAGGTAGGCCTACAGAAATGAAAAATCACACATAAAAATGCTGAAAGTGGTATTATTGTGCAATGAATGAAAACTGCTGCAGTGTTGATTGGGGACGTACGATCCCGGGGGCTGGGCATTTGCCCTCTTCCTTCGTCCACACCGCGGGGCATTTGGCAGCTAAAGTGTCTCCACCCCCGGGAATTTGCCATCCGAGAGAAAAAAAATGCTAATGCCCGGGGGTTAGCCCGGGGGGGGGGGGCATGGGCGCAGCTGGAATTGACTGATGCATAAAGCAAAAGGTTTCACTTCTGCATAATTGATACATTAAAGGTGGGTTAGGTGAGTTCTGAAACAACAGATGGAAACGCTCCGCTTTATTTGAAAATCCTTTAATGCTAAGAATCGTTTACTTATACTATTACTTTTACCCGGCCACTTACAATCAGTCGATTTAGTATTCTCTTGAACGTCTTTTCAAACACCTTTAGCCCAAACCCCGCTCCACCGTAAACAAAAAGAAAGAAAACATTCTCAGACTGAAAACGAGGAGATTTTCATGTCCAACTTTGTATTTTAATCCAGCCATAGTTCATTACCTCTGCTACCTCTTGGAAAACCAACAGAGAATATATTTTTAAATCCCTTCGCCCTGCCCACCAGGAAAAAGCTCTAGGGTTAATGTCACGCAACCAACGGACGTTTTTTTCAGTTTCACGCATTTTTAAGTGCTCATCTGAAACCAATCTACTGAGAATCTTCGCTTAGACCTTAAATTAATAAACGTAGGATGACAAGAATAGCTTATTTGAAAAAACAATTTAACCTTATTCCCCAAAGTCACTCGATGCACCCAAAATTTCGTTACCGCGGTACATGCATGCAGTTGTCGATTTCACTAAAACTCGTTCTGACTAAATTAATTAGCGGCATCACCCAAAGCACGTAACAGGTGTTTTTGTATTAACGACTTCTTGTTTCGCTGTTCAGTTCAGAGCTGGTTTCAAAGGAAACACATCTTATGCACAACACCTTGAGCCTGCTTTCGAACGAAAATAGGAAAAGAGAATCCTCACATCAAAAACGGCGGATGTTTGGTGAAACGGCATGGCAAGTTGCGATATCCTGTCAGGTTTCCTTGCAGTTTGCTTGAATTTTATCATAAACAAGGACCACAGCTCTCATCTGTGATACAGCAACATGAAGGTTAGAGGATTTTGTGTTAAAATCGGTTGTTTGCTGATCAAAACCTGCGGTAAACGTGAAGTTGTTTGTGTATGTGTACACTGAGTTAATTAGGCTGACTTTTCTGATCGCTTGAATCGACGCATTTTGTCCAACTTTAAAATTCTATAACATCGCGTCAATAAATTTCCCCAAAGAATCCTTTTAGGAGGCAAAAGAACATCCCTTCTCCTCTTAAAATCCAGATTCTTGACGAATAATATTCGGTACCACATACTTTTTTTAGGGGTTAAACTTGATATACTTTTTATCTAGTCAAAAGTATGTCGGATAAATTTAATTAGAGCTCGTACATAAATGAGCAGAAATTGCTGAAATTGCTTTTGACATATATTTAAACATCGTTCTACAAGTTTGGTTAATTTTTATTGCTTTGGAGTGCTTCATTTTGTCACGCGAAGCCTCGAGATTTGCCTTCAATTTTGAGCTTCAAAAGCGGTCTTTTGAGAGAATTCCGTTAATATCGATTTTCTTGAAAACAAATCGATATTCAGCCAAACGAACTATGCAGTGATTTGTTTCACATTAAGGTCTACCTAACATAAGAATATGAGCGGAATTGATTTTTGAGCTGTTGCCACAATATTTTGAAAATGTTTGATTTTTGGCAACATTTGCTCTTAAGGTCCTTCACAGTAAAGCTATACTGCCAGGGTCAAGGTGATATGGGTGAAGAAAGACATTGGTAAGGAACCTGGGCGACTGAAATGTGCGATGGGCTAGTAGATTTTTGAAGCCCACTTGCCCGGTGGCTAGTGACTCAACAGATGTCAAACCCTGTTAAAGGTTGTAAAATAATAAAAGGAACTTTTAGCATCAGCATTTAAGACTATTCGTTGCACATTAATTCCTTTTAATTATATATTTTTTTGTCTCATTTATTGTAATGTTTTTTCAACTTCCAAAACTTCTGGGGACTCGAGCCCCTCCCCCTTCGACGGGCCTGGGTATTCTTGGTGCATGAAAGTAAGGGAACAATTGTTTTCAAGCTTTTGATTCGTCTGGTGTTGTAACCACAAACTCCGACAACAAGAAAACGGAACCAACAACAACCGTCTACTGTGTAACGAAGCAATTCATGTATGTAAATATGTATGATTTGTGAAAAAAAAGTCCGAGGTCCCCCCTCTAAGCCAAAACAATAAGCACAAACTAGTTAGTCACATCGCAATTTCCCTGATAAAAACGATTTTAATGTTCTGGACTCGACGTTTTGAAGAGGTTTTTAACTTAAGCTAGTACACGTACCCTTTTTAGCTAATTTTCGTGTTCGAACATTGTTATTTGCATGCCTACAACTCACGCCGAGAGGTGACTACTTTTTCTGCATTCTGGCACGGGAGGTTGAGGTGCCTAAATGTAGCACTAATTTTGTTTCGTATTTTTGGTCCATTACTAGTTCCTCCCATTTCTCGACCCCTGAGCCGTTTAAAAAGAATCAGAGCAGATTTTGCCCTTCCCCTACCCTCTAGTAAAATGTCCATTCCGATGATTTGCATTGCGTGACGTGGCTCTAGATAGAACTCTGGCCACGTTAGCGGCGACATGTGGTGATAAAACCCTTTTTGTGTATTGCCAACTAAGCAACACTGACCAGCAACTGAACCGTTGAGTAAGATGTCACAGTGTAGAAAGATGTCGAACGTTTTGGAAGAAAGGTTGTTGTTGAGCTGTTCGACCGTTTACAATACACTGACCCAGTTGGCGGTGTTCATTGGATGGCATCAACAGGACCTAAATACGTGGAACGGCAGGAGAATCACTCGGAAATGGCCTCTGGACCTGTCCTCTACAGCAAATGAGGTAAGAGCATTTCGAACTGTTTTTCTGTTTGACGTTTTCGATCTCATATGGGTCGAAACACATTAAAATATGTGCGTGACTCGCAAATGGAATGTTGCCAAGAAGGGCCAAACAACCTGCATTTTAGCGAACTTTGAAAAGCCCTCGCGTCGCTCTCAATCATTTGCCCAAAGAAATTTTTGCAGCAATCCTGAGAACATCTTTTCTTAATTCGACAGCCAGAAGCTGAATCGATTTGAAGGTTTAGCACATGGTGAAAAATAATTTAATTCACGAAGTACTTTTCCTGATGAGAAATGTATACTTTCAAAATTAAATTATTTCAAACACAAAGAACAACGCAGTTTCTACCAAAATCAGTTTTGAAGCTCTTGAGAGATTGCAAAAGTAAAATTGAGTGTTTAAAAGACGACAGAGGGATTTGTTTTTGCACGCGAACGCCTCAAATTGATGTCATAATTTACTGCTTCAAATGGCGATTTTAACGGAAGTTCGTTATTTGCATTTTTCTTTGAAATAAAAGGATATTTTGCCAAAAAAAGTATCCAGTGATTTTAGTTATACCCTAACCTATCTAACATTAAAATATGAAAGAAATCGAATTTCCCACCCTTGCCGCGTTATGTTTGATTTTTACAGACAAGCGCTCTTAAAATCTCGTGTGTTTGTGTAAAGCGTCAAACTTAACTGAATACAAGGAATTTGGTGCGCTTATGAAAGTATTGCGAGAACAAGAGCTCCTTACTTGGGTTTTGTTCTCTGATTTTGGAGTGATAATGGGTAGACTAGCTAATTTTACAATGGTTATCGATTGATTGTCGATTATTGTTATTATCATTATCATCATGATCATCATGATCATCATCATCATCATCATTAGTAGTAGTAGTAGTTGTTGTAGTAGTAGTAGTATTTTTATCATTTGTGAACGTGGAGACTCCAATGGAAAACGCTTTTTAATTGATGAACAAATTTAGGATTAATATTCTTATTAGGACGTGTAAACAGGTCAACTTAATGTTTACATTTTAAGTTATTATAGTTTTACTTGGTAAAAAAAAAAAAGCTCGTGCCTTTGTCACCCGCGTTTGCCCGCTCTTGGTGCAGCAGTTACATGTATTTGCTTCAAGTTTACTTTTGATTAGTTTGGTGCAAAATTTGTGTTTGTTATGATGTTCAGAATTAAGATCATGACGGGTGCTGTGAGTTTTTCAAACGACTTCAAAAACATTACCAAAATGTGTTTCCCTGGGCGGGAGCTCAAAACTATCAAGCTTTTGTGAAATGAGAGAGTTGGCATAATGTAAAAAGCCCTAAATTAGTGTGTAAGAAATAAGGTTCTTGCACAAAAATTTGTTATAGCTCTGAAGAAACGAGAACTTTAAGAATCTGCTGCCGATGTCAAAGCGTTTTCTGAGTTAAAACTGATCTATAGAGGCACGTTGTGTTCGTTTCATTAGTACCTTGCAAACAAGATGGCGAGATTTTGTCAATATATACCATAACAGTTACAAGTCGTTTTCTTCTTGGTTGAGTTTTTATGTACGTTTTGATTATCGTTACAAAATAAATGTCGATGAACTTCTCTTAGTAGTTTTCTTGGTATAAAGCACAGAAAGTAAAAATAATAAGTAATAACAGTGGTGTCTTACAGGTATAAAACGCATGCCTTGATCTATTAGCAGTAGTTTGATGAGTGAATGTTCCCAGGATTATTAAATAAATGTGTTTTTGAGATTTTATCCGTATGTATTGTAAATAATATTATATAACGGCTTTAGTCATATCAAAAGGCTATCAATTAACTTAAGTTAAGACAGATAAAATTAGCTACATTGGTAATTTCACCGCTTCTCTAACTGTTTGCTTTTAATTTATGTAGCCAGGAATAATTGGTGTGACCAGAACTAATTAAAGTAAAAGTGCAAATAAAATGTTGTTGCTGTTATTTTTTAATTGTAGTTATTTGTTGTTGTTATTGTTGTTGTTGTTGTTGTTGAAAGGAAAACCGAATGAGGGCAAGCCACCTGAAGGCTATTTAGAAGGGGGTGGGGGAGGGGATGGGTGGAAAATGCACACAGTCGTTTCTCACTTTTTTGATATCCAAGCCACCACCGTCGCACTTTCTGACTTAAGGACGTTCGCGCGAAAAACTTCTACAACACATACTTTTGCGACAGTCAGATAATGAGTTTCCTTTCTCAGAAATGAAAAAAAAATGGGGGGTCACCAACTTCGTTTTCGAAATAAAGCGCGTGGAAAACTACCCGAATTTGGACAAATCGGTCCTCGTAACTCGACATGGCCTCAGTGGTTGTTAGTTGAAAAATGTTAAAAATAATTCGCTGTATATCCACGTTCTTCGCCAATTTTTTTTTAAGTGGGTCTGTGAAGTAAATAATTTGAACCGATGTCATCCTTTCAGTTTAACTCAATCTTTAAGATGGGCTTTTGTGTGCACCGTGCAGCAAAAAATAACAGAGGAATTTGATGATACAACGGCAGAAAAGTTGAAAAAGTCAAACTTCTACAACACAGATTTTGTTTAATTTTTCATAAAACGTAGATAAGCAACAAAGAAAGGGTTCACCGAACATTTAAGGGAGCTAAACCCATACATCCCATACATAGGTATAAGATGCCCACAAGCGCTTTTTATCTCTACATTTCTCCAACAGCGCGCGTACTCAATGTATGACGTGGCATGACATCGCGACGTGAATTGGGTGCGCAGTAAGGATGGGAGAAACAATTAGCGCGAACATCCTTGAAAAACATTACCTCAAGCAATTTTACGGAACAGTGATGTGTCATTTTTCAGTAAAATTGGATGTTACTTTTGGCGACCTTATTTTTGAAGGTAGTTTTTATAAAATTTTGAATTTCCCCCCCAAAATTATAAATTTTAAAGGTAATTTTTCACAATTTTTGTACAACATTTTTGGGTTTTTATTGGTTTCGATAAGGGTTTTGAAAATCTTTTATTGATTAAAATTTTCGCAATATAAATCAATTAATTATTATTAAGAATTTTCCAGATGGCGGATCCAAGATGGCCGCCGTTTCTACGAATTTTCAGAATCTGACAGAGATGTCCCAAAATAATATTTTTAAAAAATCAAAGCTAAATGATGAACAAATTCGGTTTGATGGTTACAAAAGGTTTTCCAAAATCTTCTTTTCAAATAATTAAGGTTAATTTAATAACGTAATGGATTGAAACACGCTGGTAGACTGTTTAAGGTGGCTCGCGGCTATTTATTAGCGCAGAGGCTCCATTTTATAAAATGACTTTTCGGCAAGTAAGCGTTAACCGATTTCAGAGATCTTCGAATTTTACAAAACTGTTATTTTAAGCTAACAAGTTCAGCGATTAAGAGATACAAGCGCTATTTGAAGACCAGCCTTTTCAGAAAAACGCGAATATTTCCATTAAACAAAGATAGATATTTTTCTAATTAAGCTCAATAAGTTGTAAGACTTCAAGGTCTGCTGTGAGGAAGTTTCTACAAAATCGGCTGGGTAGAAATTTCTACACAATTGAATATTAAATTTTGGCTTCAAAACATTATATTTGTGTAATTTCCTCAGCTGTTGCAAGACCACTGACGTAATGCTTGGATAGCAAATCTTTTTTGACAGCTTGATTAACCACCTAAAACACTGCTGAAAAATCGGTAAAGATCGGCAGATCCCAGTAAAATCTACAAGCAAATGAAGAAGAGCATGTTAACAGTGCGTATCTTGTGGATCTGAAGATATTCAAGTTTATTCGACTTGTGAAAAAACTACTGATTTGTTTCCCCTTATTTCTAAGTATGATAAAATCCAGCATATATACAAACAACCTCACCTAGTTGCAAGCGTATAATCTCGACGAAATCCAATGAATTTGGCTCGTCAAGTTGGCTACTTCACGTCTTCCTTGTTATAACGCTTTGAAACGTTCAGGTTCTTGTTATTTATTGAAACTTACCGCGTTCCCGGATTTATTTGGAATTGCCTTTTGGGAATCACTGGCTTTTCCCATTCATCATTGTTGAAACAAATCATCGCAACACATACTGCACACGAAAAACACACTCAACAGCATAACCATTTCATTCGCCCATGAACCGCAATTCCCAAGTGGCAAAATAAATACCACAACGCGGTAAGTTTGAAAAATTTACAAGAACACGAGGGGTTTATCCATTTTTTAAAATAGAAGACGCGAAGTAGCCAACTTGACGAGCCAAAATCGTTGGATTTCGTCGAGGCTACACGCCTGAAACTAGGTGAGATCGTTTGTATATATGCTGGATTTTAGCATACTCAGAAAAAAGGGAAAATAAATTGGAAGTTTTTTCACAAGTCGAATAAACTTAAATATCGTCAGATTCACAATTTTGCTTGTAGATTTTACTGGGAGTTTCCGAACTTTTCCAATTTTTCAGCAAAGTTTTAGGTGGTATCTAGTTGTCAAAAAATAATTTATGTGCGATATTAGCATTACATTAGTGTTCTTGCAACAGCTGAGGCAATTACATAAACATAATATTTTGGAGCCAAATTTCAACAATCAACTGTGCAGAAATTTCTACTGAGCAGATTTCGTAGAAACTTGCTCACAGTAAACCTTGAAGTCTTAGAACTTATTAAGCTTACTTAAAAAATTTATCTTTGTTTAATGGAAATATTCGCGTTTCCCTGGTAAGGTTGGTCTTCGAACAGCGCTTGTATCTCTTAATCGTTGAACTTGTTTGCCCTAAAAATAAAAATGGAACATTTTTTGTTCAGAACACCAAACATCACGGAAATCGGTTAAGGCTTATTTGCCGAAAATCCAATTTATAAAATGGAGCCCTTGCGCTAATAAATAGCCGCAAGCCACCTTAAATAGTCTACCAGCGTGTTTCAATCCATTACGTTATTAAATTAACCTTGGCGTAAGAAAAATAATCGCCTTTTATTTGAAACGAAGATTTTGTAAAACCTTTTGTAACCATCGAATCGAGTTTGTTTATCATTTAGCTTTGATTTTTTTTAAATATTGTTTTGGGACATCTCTGTCAGATTCTGATTCCGGAAATTCTTAATAATAATAAATTGATTTATATTGCAAAAATTTCAATCAATAAAAGATTTTCAAAACCCGTCATCGAAACCAATAAAAACCTTTAAAATTTATAATTTGGGAGGGTGGGAAATTCAAAATTTTATAAAAACCACCTTCCAAAATAAGGTCGCCAAAAGTAGCATCCAATTTCACTGAACAATGGCACATCATTGTTCCGTAAAATTGCTTGAGGTAATGTTTTTCAAGGACGTTCGCGCTTATTGTTTCTCCCATCCTTACTGCGCACCCAATTCACGTCGCGATGTCATGCCACGTAGCAAGTTAATCAATATAAACTGGACAGCGAATTTTCTAAACGAACAACTTCCTCAACGTACTCTTAAAACTGCTCCACTCTTGAGTCTGTGTCCACTGCTTCATAAATGTCACACCTACACTGACCCAGTACCTATTGTCTCGATGGCTGACGTCAAGTTAACATCTGTGTAAAAGTCGAATAGATCAGAGACTTAGCAGTCAATGAAAGCGAGTGGCTTTATGCACTTGTCATCGGCTTCCCTGAGGGGGGGACCCCGGGGTATATGGGGGGGGGGTGTAATTGGGGACTTGTTGGAACTTTCCAACAAAATTGAACTACTATGGTGGAGGAAATGAGGGGACATAGATTTATGATGCCCCAACTCTCAGGGAAACTGTGGGGACTTTGCTTCTGGCAAGGCGAGAGAAGATTGGGAGCAAGTTGTGTTTTCGATCGATTGATGAAAAGGTTCGAAAAAGATTGCGGGTGAAAATGAGAAGATTTGTTTTAAAATCCATCGGTTATTTTTTTCTGGGCATGAAATAGAACATCCGATCCGTCAAATATTTCTATGAACAGAACAGCTAGCGGAGAATTCAGGAGAGAAAAGAAGAACACACTACTGATCAAAGAACGGTATAGGTCTAATCTTTCGTGAAGTAAAATGTGTTGTCTTTAGAGACATGCAGCAAATGAGCCATGATCATTAAGTATGTTCCTTATTATCATTTGCCTATACATAATTATACAGTTTTTGTGGGAGAGGCTTAGAAAAGCTTGTGGACTATTCGAGACAAAAATTATAGCGGAGCTCCATACTTACAAAACCATGCGACTCAATTTTTGTGGTCATGACGTCATTCAAGCCGCACGTTGTCGCAACATGCTTCATGTAGTATGTTCGAAGTGTCCTTGAATGCTCACGTGTTTATGCTGGAGAAAAATGGCGGACTAGCGGCGGACTAATAAACGCTTCAGTGTAAATACTCTTCTTTGACTTGTTTGAGGCTTTAAGTAGAAAGGACGTACTTTCATGGACCTCCGTTAAGACTGATGTTATAACAGGGTAAAGGCCAATATCCTATACGACTGGACACTGACAAGAACCCGGGCAAGTAGCAGAATTTGGATGGCCTGTTATCTCCTGTTATCCCGGGAGAAGTTTGATCTCAAGACAATATGGACGCTGGCTTTTCGTACGCTGGATTTTCAAGATGGTAATTTTCTATCCTTGGAAGGAAGAAATTTCTTTTAAAAGCTGTACATGAAACGGAAAGAGCTGAAGACCTGAAGACAGCATTTGATCGTGAGTTAAACTTTTTCAGTGCCGAATAATACTTCGCAGGTGAAAAACTTTTGCCATTTTCCCTCGATAATTAACGTGTGCTTGAAAGCTTCCGAAAACCTTTTTCGGGAAATTTTTGCTAGGCAGTAAACTGCCTGATGCCGGGACAATGTTATTTATTGTAGCAAAGTTTTTTGATGGTTGACAGAACTAAGCAGCCAACAGGATGCATGCTAATCAGTAAGAAATGCGTATTTACATTGAAAAGTCTGTTGAGTCGCTACCGGGAGCAACTTAAATGGGTTTATTAGAGCAACTTTAGTTTTACGAGTACCTCTTATTGAACTTAATTAGCTTTCCAAAAAATGCTGCAAGAAGAGCTGTCGGTGAAAGTCCTGCTGAGGTCTTCTTTTTGAAGAAAAATAAGTCAACTTGACTGTTTCCTCAGCGGTCCGCATTGTTTTTTTTTTGTCTTTTTGCCTTTTTGTTTTTCATCTTTTGGCGAATAACTGCACTACTGAAATGTACCGTATTTTAGGGGCTAACAAGTTGAGAAGAATTTCATCTTTACAATGCACAAATGCAATCATTTTTTTTTTCAAATTTAAGAGTATATAGCGCGATCAGGATAAAAACGCATCACACTTAAGGAGTAGAAAAGCAAGTTTTATGATAGCAAGACTCCTTTAGAATGCTTTTAAAACAAAAGTCATAAAAAGACACTGATACAGGACAAAGTTGAGGCAATGAACAAATTGTGAAGTAATTTCATGGAAAAAAAGCAAAAACGGTACCTAATAACCTGGCCGATAGCCTATAACTGATCTTAAAAGAAACCCTACCTCCTCTTGGTGCAGAAAATTGACAGCAGCTGTTTTGAAACTGCAGCAACCAAGGGAATGAAAACCGGGTCGAACAAACGCTGAAGCAGACGAGTAGCATATTTTGATAACTCCACTGAGCAATCTAGCCGAATGCAAAAGAAGAAATAGAAAACTTAACGCGAAATTAAATTTCAACTTTCGATTACATGTCAGTTCGCTTCAGCGCTACTGATTCCGATTTGGTGGCATTTCGTGTTATTTTTCAAGATCCGAACACGATGAAAACCCAAAACGATAACCCGTTTAGTTTAGAGTGAGTTATATTTAATCTGTTGTAGATAAGCGACGTTTCCAGTTCATTCAAGCGAACAGCCAGTGGTCTGAGATGATTTAACAAGCCTTGACAACGTCATGGAAGAAAAGCAAAAACGGTACCTAATAGCCTGGCTGATAGTCTCTAAAATCTTAAAAGAAAACTCACCTCCTTTTGGTGCAGAAAATTGACAGCAGCTGTTTTGAAACTGCAGCAACCAAGGGAATGAAAACCGGGTCGAACAAACGCTGAAGCAGACGAGTAGCAGCTTTTGATAACTGAGCAATCTAGCCGAAATTAAATTTCAACTTTCGATTACATGTCAGTTCGCTTCAGCGCTACTGATTCCGATTTGGTGGCATTTCGTGTTATTTTTCAAGATCCGAACACGATGAAAACCCAAAACGATAACCCGTTTAGTTTAGAGTGAGTTATATTTAGCCTGTTGTAGATAAGCGACGTTTCCAGTTCATTCAAGCGAGCAGCCAGTGTGGTCTGAGATGATTTGACAAGCCTTGACAGTTAAATGACAGGATATTGAAAAATTGTAAAAACCAAGCAAGACGGCGAAAAAATAAGAAAAATATTTATGCGTACAGTTTGAAGCTCGAAAAAACTAATAATGACAACAACGCTGTGTTCTAGAGTGACTTTCGAGTTCGGTCGGATTATTGTGAGCAATTCGCGGGAACAATTTGCGGCGCTGTACAGAAAACTTCCGGGTTTTTTTTTAAAGAAAGACTTTTCGAAAGAATCTTGCCCGTAAATAGCCCCCCAAATTTAGAAGATCTTAAAAAAAAAAAGGATACGATGTATTCAATATCCATGGATAGGGCCGGCCTGCACCTATAAAATGACCCGCGGTTCGTTCTTCCCTAAAGCGTTAGAACTATGTATTTAAAATTTCTCTGGATGGTGGCGCAGAGGCATGGCGCGCGGCCGGTTTGCTTTTGTTGTTATGCAGCTGGCGATCAAAGGTTCAAACCTCACGGAATCACGTCTTTCTTTTTTTTTCTTTCTTCTTGTCGTTCTCTCTTTCTCTCTCTCTCTCTCTCTCTCTCTCTCTCTCTCTCTCTCTCTCTCTCTCTCTCTCTCTCTCTCTCTCTCTCTCTCTCTCTCTCTCTCTCTCTCTCTTCTCTCTCTCTCTCTCTCTCTCTCTTCGTTTTGTGGTTTCGTTTTTCTGGTTCCTTTACGCGAAACTCCTAATTGAGAAAATCACAAAATTCGGCCCGAAGGCGGCAAGTGAAAAGCAAGCCGTCATTTTGTGTTCAACTGTTCGAGGTACCTGAATTGTTTTATTTAGGTCGCATACCTTTTTCAGCCCCAACCCCTAACCCACACACACGTACACACACGTTTTCCTCTTTCTTCCATATATAAGTGCCGTGGGTTATGTTCGCACCAAATGGCGCGAACGAGTCAGCGCACGCAGTTTGTATACCTTGTTTACCGTTTGCTATTCACGCTGAAAGGGTCACCTCACTTTAAATAGTATACATGTAATCAGAGGCAACTCCCTCGAATATTGTGCAAGTTGAAAGATTCAGTAAACGCCAAGACAAAGCTCTATCACATGACTCTATCGATGCATGTCCCCTTCAATTTGAGCTGTACAGTATGTTGCCCAGTTTTCGTACGGGCCCAGTTTTCGTACAAAAAGAACTTTATTTGATTATTTTCGTCGTTCATTTAAATCTTCGTCAATCGAAGAATTCCAAAAGTAAAAGGAACATCTCAGCTATAAATTGCCGGTTTTGCCGGGCTTTTTGACGAAGAAGCAGGTCAGTGCGGACAATTTCTTTCCAGGTGAGTAAAAGTTTAGCGGCTAATATTTGCACTTTTCACTGCACAGTAAAGGTATTGTAGATGAACAAATAGCCCGTTTTGCTGGTAATTTTGCAAGGAACTTCATGATTTTTGGACAGATGCTAGACAAAAGATGAAAGTGAATGGAAAAACTTTCCACGCCAGCTTAGATTTAACTGCTCCTGAATTTTAGCGATGAGAATCTTCGCATACATTTTGACCTACTGTGCCAGTTTTCGTACACTTAGCTGCGCCTTTCTCAAAACCTATTTTTAAATAAGTTAAAGAACTGAATTTTAAACGTTACTGTTCGAAAACTAATAGGTCGCAAGTGCAGCAAAGATTGCACAACAATCCTTGCAAAGTATGATACACTACATGTATTTGTTGTGGTCACGCGAAGGTCACGAATATTTAATAAACGTAATCCCACGCAAACAATCTAAATCGTGAAATAATTAACTAAGGTAGATGTCTATGCATAGAATGTTGACATACACCGTGAAATATCGTTAGCTTATCGGTTTTACTGATTTTTTCACTCCGTTGCGATTCTAATAAACATTTACAAAAGTAGGTAAGAAAAGCAAGCGTAAGCGGAAACGGAAGTAAAGAGTTTGCTATTCTAAAGGCGTAAGCGGAAACGGAAGGAAAACGTCGAATCTTATGCAGGCCTTTTCTTAAGAGTTGTAATACGCAGAATAGTAACCTGTCAACTGCCTTTACCAAGGCAGTAAATGACGTACGAGACAGTGGATTGAGCGTAAGAAAAGCCGCCCAAAAGTGAGGGACCAAAAAATCAACACTGCAGGATCGATTAAACATCCACCCCCCGAATAACCATTTGCTTTGTACACCAAATTGTGGTCGCTAAGCCGATATTTATTCACAAACCGAAGAGAAAACACGGTAAGCACTCAGCAGGGTGGCTGACACATCAGTTTGCGTCGAGCATTTTCGTGGAGAAATGTTGTTTTGTCGATGTACGAAAACTGGGCCAGGTGTACGAAGACTGGGCAACTTAGGAGTTTTGAACGTACGTCGAACAAGCGGCCAATCGTTTTACATATTGAAGGTAAGTAAATGGGCTATCTTAAATAGAAAATTCAGAAATTTTCGTCTCACAGACGAAAAGATATAGCGATTACAAACTAAAGTGTACGAAAACTGGGCAACACACTGTACGTGAATGTGAAGATTGGCCACAAATTGGCCATCTCATTGCCTGAGACTAAACTGAAATTTCATTGACACCACCTTTTCTCATTTCAAGTTTAACGTGCCTTAACATTTTTTATGCCAATTCACACAGATACAAATTAAGAGTAAACCAGTGATAACTTGCTTTTATCCAATCGTAACACTAGGTTAGCAACCACTTGGGTATTTAAATTTGATCTAGAAGTCTATTCAGAGACTACGCATCATGTTTTACAGCAAGGGGTTTTGAGCAGCTCCGCTGTTAGGCTAGCCTATCTATACATATTACGTTGAATTTTTCATCATAATGTTTATTGTCTCGAGCGTTGGATAACTGTTCAAGAACTAAAATGAATTACATCTTCAAGTCTTGTTGGTTGTTTGGCTTCCCCCTAAAATACTGGGGACTTTGCCAGAAAAAAATCTCCCACCGGTAAGGGAAAACAAGAACTTTGAGATGGACAATTAGCAAAGTCCCCATATCAGCCTGAGGAGCCCCCTCCCCCTGGGAAGCCGATGACAAGGGCAAATCATATGTTTTGCTTTTCTTTTCCTTTTTTTTCCAACAGGTACTAAAAAGGTCCTTACCAAGTTAACATATGCGACACCGAGGTGTCTGACGTTGCCATCTTGTCTTCTTAATTTAAAACCAAGAAAAAACATGAAAAAAGGAAGGATTGAACATACAAGGTGAAGTTACAAAATTAAGAATACTAAACAGTAATTTAAAATGATGCATTTTATAAAAAGGATCCCCCCACCCCCCAAATTAAAAAACGAAAGTAAACCAATGCAAATTATGGGCACTGAAACTCCACGTTTGGATAACTTGTTGTCCACCCTTGGAAGCCTTTGCGGTCCAATTTGGGGATCATTTGCGGAGCTGTACATTACTATGATGATTGCGCGAACGTTCCGTAAAAAAAAAAAACGACTCGTTACGTCTTACTTCTCAAACAGCATATTTTTTTGTTTCTTGACGAATAGTTAAAACTTCTTTCTCAGTTAACGATGATAGGATTAATAAAGGCGGAAAAAATAGCACGACGTGCTTAACATGTTTACAATTTATGTTCGTTTGCTAGTTCACGTCAATTTCCTTGTTTTACGTTGCGCAAACGTAAATGAGTTTACTGCTCCTTGAAAAATCAGAGCTACTTTTATACATCTGCTGCATATATTTGGCTCTTTCGCAGGTTTTAAACAGTCCCTTTCCAGTAAAGGAAAAAATGCAAAACGTGCGGCCGCGCGCGGCTGTAATTGAAATGAAGTCATGATTTTGGCCTTCAATAACATGCATGAAACACAAGTCTTGAATTAGCACTGAAGCATAGCTTTACTGTAGTTTCTTGGCTTTCTTTAAATGTTTGTACATTTGTACACGGTAATTTTCTACATATGTCGCTTGTGCGTGACAAACCTGATCGTCGAAACTTAAAGGTTTTTGAGTGACTTTCTGCATCATGAACGTGGCATATCCATTTCTGTAAACTAATCAATAAATAAAATACGCAGTTATAAACAACGCTGTTGATGACAAATGATTGAGCACGCAATTTGTTGCTTGCACATCCCAGTCAGCAGTTGTGAAATCTAAAAGCCAAAACGTTACGTTTGTGTATACAAAGGCATACACAAAGAGCGAAACGTGTCATGATCAAAACTTAGGACGGTACACTCAAATTATCGAACGAACGCCACGCAATCTTCTGAATCTTACGCTCACGTCCAGTCAGCAGCGTTGAAATCAAGCAACAGAAACATGTTTATCGGGGTTGTTGCTGTTTTGTAAGCGAAGAGCATTCCCTTTACTCCACCCGGGGGGCGGGGGGGGTGGGGCGGGGTTCTCAACAAAGTTTTATACGGGGAGGTCTCCATCCCGAGAACCTTTATATACCATTTTTGACAGAAAGGTACCCATTTCGTATACCTTCCATTGAAAAATGGTGCCCCTTTCACAGAACATTTCAACTTACCCGGGCACTCCGTCAACGACATCCGTCTCATTCCCTTGAAACTAATACATACTAACCGAGACTCCCTAAGAAAAGCGCGTGAGGCACACTTAATTGACAAAGCTAAGGCACTGGAGCCGCAAGGTTTAAACAACCGTGTTGAGCTACATTAATGACAGTTCTTGTTCAGTTACCAGCCTATCAAATTTATTTAGTTTAAAATTTTAAACTTTTATGTTAAAGATCCTGTAACGTATTTACTCATTACCCCGCCGTCAGGACGGGGTCTAGTAGTACCCATTTTTTTTTTCGTTTGCTTTTTTGGTGGTCACTTGCCCCAGACTTTCCTTAGCCAAACAAATACGCCTTGCAAACTTCCGGTCAACAAAAGCATTATTTTCATATTCGTTTTCCAAAGATTTGAGCGATTTATGATCATAAGACAACATGTACTGAATAACTAAGACTTCTGGGTAAGCTCATTTTGGACTTGTTTTGTTGCATACAACTATCATGATGTACCAATGGCATGTTTATAGAGGGAACTGAACTTTCAACAATTATTCATTTTCACTTGAGTATTCACCAAGATGTTTTCATAATTTAACAGACGACTTTAACGTCTCAGACGTTAAAGTCGTCTAGTATAAAAACGAGACGCCCTTAACTGGGGCGAATTTAGCCCTGAAGCGCTTTATCGTTCCAATTTAGGTAGCCTTTTCTCCACCACGAAGAATCCCTCTGCTCATCTCCACTTCTTTTCTTCCTTTCTCTCTTGTTGGCCACGACACACAAGCCAAGTGCTTCTTCCAAAAACAGCTTCCTTGACTGATTTTGCCTTTTTAAAAGCATTTGCGTCTCCATATCTTTTATTTCTCGCAGACGGCGAGAACAAGCTGCGAAGCAAGCTAAGTCTTCGCCATGTTTACATGTAGGTGGATTTGTTGTTTTGCGCATTTTAATTGATTTCCCTTCTAGTTTAGTCGTGTCTAGTGTCTTCCGAGAATAGAACCCAGTCTTTTTCTTAGAAAATCTTGGTTTTTTTCTATTTGGTCGTCTACTTTAATACGTCCCGCTTTTATACCAGACGACATTAACTGTCTGAGACGTTAAATATTTATTGGAAAACAGGTGCTAAGAACTACAGCCCTCAAGTTTGCATAATTAACTGCATCCACTTGGCAAAATAAACTTTATTTTACTGTTTTGATATGCTGTGTAACAGTCTTACTCTTGTAGATTTACTGATGTTTAACGTTTCTATTGGCTAAATAACTCTTTGCAAATTCTATTCTCCCGAGTCTAGTTCTTCAGTGGTTGTTCTGTGCATGATAATTAGTTCCCGTGTACTTGGATGTAGAATTGTTACCAGAATAAAGAACTTCTGAGACCTTGAAAATGGGCTTAAGTCAATCATTTTTAGCTGTTTATGCCCTTATTGAGCCTCCAATCCTTCCGGTAGAGAGTCCGGTCAAAAACGATTACATCACGCGCGCTTCCGGGCACAGGAGTAGCTTGCATTGTTCCCCACCCCCCTCCCCCATGCAGGCTTCAGTTGATATTGCACTTGACGTGGTCTTCATTGTTTCGAAAGTCAGGAAAAGACAAGCAAAAAGTAAATGATAGGTGGCTTTTCGATGATTTTAAAGCTTATTTGGAAAACTATATTTGCATGTTCAAGGTGTTTCAACCACGATGATAAAAACATCGCAAAATATCGCTTTGTCTCTCTCAAAAAACGAATTGACAGACTGTGCAGTAAATAAAAGAGAAAATGATTCAAACAAATGAATTTCTTCGTTCGAAATCGGACAGTAATTTAGATCGACTTCTCATTGATAAACGTTTATAACGACAACGACATTAAATTGTCAGATAAAGATTTGATGATTGTGAGATTACAAGTCTTGCATTTTTCCGGGAAGAATAATAGATCTATGAGATTACTTTACACAAAAACAGGAATGGCGCGCTTTCCCTGTATGAGATCATTTTTTTTTTGTTTCCATGTCACATAGTTGGCTACTGAATTTATCTTTTAAATCAGACTACTTTGTAACCCTTCTTTATCAAATTAACGAACATGTGAATTTCAGCTTCGATTATGGTGTTTGGATACAGTTTTTTGGGACCTTACCTCACTTTTTGAATCGGCTCTTAGACAGTCTTCTCCTTGTCAGATCAATGTAAAATTTCCAATACTTCATATATCCAAAAACTAAGGTTGAAAATGTTTTTGCGATTTACTTCAAAACAAACTTACAGAATTTTTTTGTTCTTGTATATTTTGTTTGCCATACACCACAGTTTACGATGATGGTATTTGCTTTTCAAAGTGAAATCTGGATCGCGCAAAATTTCAATTTTACTGTTTTCGAGGATTTTTGGTTATCGTTGTCATGGAAATATCGATTTTCACAAAATGTAAACCACGCTAAAGTTCAATCTGAAACCAACAAGTATGGCAAATTTTACGTTGATCCGACAAGATGAAGACTATCTAAGAGCCGATTTTAAAAGTGAGGTATGGTCCCAAAAAAACTGTATCGAAACACGTTATATTGATGCAAAACAAGGAAGAATGTGTATTTAGTTCATTATATGGCACAATTGAACGCTTAAAACCTAACAAAAATAGGTCAAAGGCCTTCAAAAAAATTCGACGTTAGAACAATGAAACCTGATCGGCCGACCGTGATCTACTTCTGTCTAGTCGGATTCTTGTGCTTCGTTCTCAGTGCAGCGTACCATTTTGAATTCAGAAATTGCCATGGAAACGAGGTTGCTACTGTCAAAGAAAAACAAGATGGCGTCGTATAAAGGCGAAAATGGTCTTATAATAAGTTTCTGATAAATGGTCTTAAACAGCATAAAACCGGCGTAGTATTCATTGCTTTAGTTGCCATACTTTACCAACGGGACTAACAAAAGTGTCAGATAAATTTAATAATTTTGCTCGCTTGAGTGTTATTGTTTTCATGGTTTTTTCATTGATTTCAGGGTGTACGTACCGGCTGTTTGTTTGTTTCTTTGTTTGTTTTTAATTCTAGGAAGGCAATGTTTTCTTCCTTCTTTTTCATAACTTATTCCAAAGTGCATGTAAACTGATGAAATATCTCTTAAATGTCATTGTACACATACTGACAGACTAGCACTACCCCTATATATATATATATATATATATATATATATATATATATATATATATATATATATATTGCCTGAAGAGTGTGGTCATCCTTTGGCCATACGAAACAGAGCTGTAGCAATAAAGCGATGAAATACATCTGAAGCCTGTTATATATATATATATATATATATATATATATATATATATATATATATATATATAACAGTTAATGGTTGCCTCAGGCCAACATAGAATGCCACTGCGTCAGGAGGATCAAAGATTCACAGTTCAAGCCTCACTGCATGGAATTAAAACTCGTTGAAGGAAAGCGAGGACGGACAACTTCTGACGACTAAAAAGTTAAAAAATTTAATAAGTGACGCTGGGTATACTCAAAAGCCCTGTCCGGGGAACTTAATACGGTCATTATTGTTTAAGGCCTCCCCCCCCCCCAGGGATATTGTTGTCTATCAGCCCTTTGGGGCTCCAAAGGCCTCGATTTGGGATTTTGTTATGATCCATGTTTGCGCAAACGTAGGTTGCTTTCCTGTTGACTGCTCTTTCTTTTGCCGCATTGCAAATGTCATCTTTTTTGAATTAGTAGTTTTTAGTTTTTAGTCTTATCTGTCATCTTTTGTTATTTATTTTTATAGTAGCATATTTCCGGTCTTTTGTTAAATTTTTGCCTTGTATCGTTCATTTATTTAGTGTTGTACCTGTATCTACACCTTGTAATTACGTTTAATTGTTAGTATTGTTTAGTTTTCCTTTTTTCGTTATATAATCGATGTACTATATTGTTTTTATTTTTGAACGTTTTTGATTAGCGTCACTTATCCTCGTTTTAGTATTGTTATAATCACGCCGGTTACGTAACTCATAGCGTTGAATTGTATTTTGCGTCTTGTTTTGTACTGTAATCTTATTTAAGGTAGATTTGATAAGTTCAATTTTTTCATGTAACTGATGAAGGTTTAAGACCGAAACGTTTTTTCATTAAATTTTTTAACTTTTTAGTCGTCAGAAGTTGTCCGTCCTCGCTTTCCTTCAACGAGTATATATATATATATATACCCGTTTTCAAAAACATTTCAACTTGAAAAATATATATACGTACGTATATACATCTTTTGTCTTCACAACGCGAAAACAAAAGAAAAAATATGAAAACAAAAGGTAAATATATATGTATATATATTTTTCAAGTTGCAATGTTTTTGAAAACGGGTGTATATATATATGTATATATATATTTATTAAAAACTGGACTAGGTATATTGGATTTCTAGCATTTTGATTGGCTCAGCGGAGCTAGGCTATCAGCTCATATACCTGCTGCGACCAAATATGGTCAATGAACACTCAACAACAAAGTGAGCTGAAAGTTTTTTCCTCGCGAGCAACCCGGCGAGAAAAATGGACGAGAAAAATCACTTGCCAGCAAATTTAAATTAAGCAGAAATTCCAACAACGTCACCAACAAGCATCACCAACAGCGTCGTCTAACACAAGTCAAAATTGTTTGAAAAAACTGTGCAGAAAAAGAAATTTAAGCATTAAACGTTGTGTTTACGATTAATTTCTTTCATCGGTCGTCACGTCGATCATTGAAATTGAGCAAACGGTAGGTATTATCAGAAAGGATTTCCACTTCAAAATACCAAGACAAGACATAAATAAAACACAATGAAATGGGGCTGGAGTATTTAATAAAAACTATCACACATTCATGACGAGTCGGTGCGAAAATCATGAAGCAGTCTAAACAAGTGCTAAAAAAAATTACAGCTGCAAACTACCAAGAAGGAAGGAAGGGCGATTACAACAATGATTACAACAATGTTCAGGAAAAATCAAACATGTACCATATTTCAGAGCCAACAATTAGAAGATTTTTTTTTCCAAAACGTGTGCTACTTTGTTCACTTTCGAGCAGTTTTCATTGATTCAGTCAGCTTTGCAATGAAACGCTGCAACACTTCGCAAGGTTTTGGCGCCTTTTTCGTTCAGTCATGTGATCGATTCTTGTTGCGCTTAAATTTCTTTTCTCCTTTTTCCCGTTCTTTCTGATTTTTTTTTTTAATAGTGGTTAAGTTTTTAATAAAACAATTATTCTACTCGGGCTTGCTGGATATCAAATGATTATAACCAACTCGGCGCTACGCGCCTCGTTGGTTATCTATCATTCGATATCCAGCGCGCCCTCGTAGAATAATTGTTAAATATATATATATATATATATATACAAATAAAGAAAGAAATTGTATTTTGCTCTGCATATTTCTGCATTGAGCACTCCTAGGATAAGTGAAGCAATTTTATTTCTTGTTTATTCGTTTATATATATATATATATATATATATATATATATATATATATATATATATATATATATATATATATATATATATATATATATATATACAAACAGCAAGGTCTCACCAGAGTTAAGCATTTTCTCGTGTTGCTTGAACTATGAAACACAGTCCAAATTTTGGCTTTTGTCTGCCCTTATAAAAAGAAGTCTTCTTGCTTACTTGCCGGTATCTCGTTTCATTTCAGCTTCTCCCCAATGTAGGCCAAGGTATTGCATCCTCGTTTTTATAACCCAACCATGTAGTAATCACCTGTGCTGCACTTGCTTAGGTCAATGTCGTCAAAAGGAATTTGAATATCCTCTTCGTAACATGCTTCGTACTCACTTAAGGTAATGTGTTCGGCTTACAGCAAAAGGCCTCCACGTGTCCAGTTGGACAAGTGGCCCATACGTTTGTTCTAAACTGAACATTTTAAAACCCACGATTTCAAACAGCTGTTCTTTCAACTTGGCTTACATTACCGCTGAAGCAAAAAGATATTGTACAACGAACAAGGCTGTTTTATTAAATTAAATTTATTTTTAAACGTTTGTTAAGCTTTAGAACTATAGACGTAGTGAAAACATTGGAACTATTGTAAGGAACTAAAAGTATGCTCTAATTTAACGAATCTCACCATGCCATTAATCGATTCTATAAACCAAAACTAGAGACTCCTGCAATTCATGACGAGCAACCGCTTATAGAGCTAGTGAGAAATGTAAATTTGATGGTACTTCTGTGGCCTCTTAAACACGGAGCGATCCTATACAAGGGAAGGCTCCTCTCCCTTGAAACGCTCGGTTGGTTCCAATCTAATTTTGTAATGGTAGACGCCGACGTAACGGCCACGCAGTTGATATCAAGTAGAATGTTCGTTTGTTTATCCGAACAGCGAATGGATCAACCTAGAGTAAAATAAGCTGAAGATACTAAATGTATAGTGTGCAAATACAAGTAAGCCATCAAATCTCATTTCACTCTAAAACGCTGCAATTTATATGCGAGTCTGAGGTTCTCAACTGGAGTTGACAAACTCGAGATAAACACTGATAAACCCGAGACTAATAATTCAAATTCTGCGGACCTAAACGTGTACAGCTTCCTCACCGCTAAACTATCAATAAACCAAAGTCAAAGACTTATACAAATTTATTTCAAGACTTGAAGTTGAATATCAGTCTGTTAAGACGTAATTTTCTGGGACATTTTTCAAACGCGGCTGCAATTGCAGTTGGTTTATAATCCGCTGCTGGATTCTATGATTTATTTTGTTCGTAATACTCTCGCCCTTTGGGTTTCTTTCATCGGCTCGATCTTATTATAAACCATTATACAGAAGTAATAGTTTCCCCGAAAAATCTGTGAAGAGTTCGACTGCTATTTGGTTTATTTTATACCTAGTTTTGTTTTGCAAAAGCCGTATTGAAACGGATCAAGTTGTTTATTATTTATCGGTTTCGGTTTGCTTTTATAGCGCCTGGTATTTCGCCTCTCGACTCTTTTCGTCTTCAGAAAATTGTCCTTGCAAAAATTCGAGGTGAACATACACGATATTTCCATTCGTGCGATTATCGAAGAATTATCCACCCATTTCGCCCCGGATAAACTAATTATTTATCTTGTTCATCTTGCCAATTTTGCGAGTAATGCGAGAATGTTCGACTCGAAAGCACGTCCCGTTTGGTCTGGCAAGTGAGCCAATCAAATGCCTCCGCCAAGGGTGCAGAAAGTAAAATTTAGATGTCCGTGTCAAAAAGTTACTTTCTGATTGTTTTTTTTTTCTTAATTGTAGTTGTTTGCGCCATTATCCCAAAGCCACATCCTTATTAAGGCTACCTCTAAGAAACATGGACCGCAAACTCAAAGTATATTCAACACGAATGATATAGGGGCGTCACACAGGGTACTCACGCGTTCAACCACGCCTGAAAATAACAATGAAAGGTTAAAAACTTGTCTTTCACTTCAAACATACCTTGAAGTTCTTTAACTAAGAGCTCGAATAAATGGTTTCAACACTTACTTCAACATTCACTGATGATCAACATTTTAAAACTGTTGAAAGAAAGGTGAGTCCGTTTAATCAGGTTAAAACGTAGTAAAGTGCTGAAATCTTGAAATAAAGTGTATTTTAAAGAAATAAATGTTAAGCGAATGTTACACCAAATGTTAAAACTGTTTCATCGAGCTTTTAGAGATTAAATAGTAGCAAAGTGGTTTTTTAAAGAAGATAGCAAACAGACTCAGAGTTCTAGTTAAACTTAATTTCCTGACGAAGCTCCTTCAGTGCCTTTCTCCCGGAAGGAGAGATTCTGCCTTCGTCAATAGGAGGCAACCTTACTGACAACAGTGAGCAAGAAGGATCGTGTAACATGACAGAAACCTCTTGACTCTTTGCAGAAGCGCGACGAAGTTCCTCTCTTCGACTGTGTTCCTCAGCAACAGCAACAACCGAAAGCTCTTCTCCTTCGTGGCTATCATGGAGATAGGTTAGTGGCTCTTGGTCGTCCCTGTCAGCAACGTTAGAAGATGGGTCTTTATTCAGTGCTTGCATTTGGTCTGCAGGCTGGCCTTTTGGGGGATATGTTAATGGAGGTGTGGCTGCCAGTTCAGGATGCAGTGCCAGCATCCGCCCGTAGATACGGCTCCAGATCTGTTCTGACGAAGGTCGCACAAATGATCCGTTGGTGATTGAAGATAAAGAGGACGACAATTTTCCGTTTGGAATCTGGTGGTAGTATACTGCAATCAAAATCATTGCAATATACATATTAGCCCTGGGACATACAAGGCTTGCATACTACCGTGTTAAAAGGAGTGATGAATCTCCACCCGCCTATCTTTATCTTTAGCTTTTGTTTTTCTGTGTAAGTCACGTCACAGCCGGCCCAAGCTCAAGATAAGAGACAAACGCCACGAACGTGACTTTATCGTATCGGTGTACAAGGTAGTGTTGTGTTACAGCGGTTTGAATTATAGAGGTTTGTATGGGGAGGCAAGTTAAATAGTAGAAATTATTGTTGCTTGACAATAAAGTTAACTATCCCCGTTGCTTTGTTATGTTAGCAGTGGAAACTCCGAGAACCGCTAAATCGCCGAAATGACTTCAAAACAGCCTGAGAAGCTGGCAAATGACAAATAATATAACTTAATTAATAAATTAATTAATGAATGAATAGTTAATTTAAACGAATGAATGACTGCCAGTCTGGAAGTAAAATGATATGATGTATGGAAATCGAGAAATAGAGATGTTTGTTTTGCTGTTTATAACATAAAGAGCAAGATTAGTAAGTGCTAATTGGTTGAGACAGAAAGCAGTTTTAACTCCTAACTGATCGAGCGGCAAAATTAACAGCTCCTCAATCTAGCGGCAAAATTACTTGCTCATAATTGGTCCAGCGAAAAAGTTTCTCTCTCCTCATTGGCCAAGTGTTAAAATTACTGGCTCCTGATTGGTCCAGCAGAAATAATACTTACTTCTGATTAGCCAAGTGGCAAAGTTGCTCGCTCCTGATTGATCAAGCAGTAAAATTGTTAGTTCCTAAATGACTCAAATTACAATTTCTCAACCTAAATTAATTCATGAAACGAAGCAGAACCTCGCGTCAAAATAATAGCTTGCGAATAATCCTGCTTTTTACCTTATAAGGAAGTTGGATGTCATGAAGAATGCCACTAGGTTAGATTTATTTGGGAACAAAGTCTTTGGCCAGAATTATGCCAACAAATCATTCAGCAGCGATTACTCAGGTCAAGGATTTAACAAAACAGTTATCCACTCACGCTTGATCGATGTGAGGTGATTTAGCCAACTTTATTGCTTATCTATTACGTCATATTGCACGCACGCTAGCCTCGTGATACAATTGTTAATTATTTATTTGAAATGGATCTAAGGCAGTTACATAATATTAATATTCTTCTGGACAGGCAAATGAAAGATTCTAGCAACAAAATTTTCATTGCTTGTAAAATAGGGCTCTCAAAATGGACAGTGGGCTTTAGTACCCGCCTGTTGGTTACTTATCACTGACCTACGCGTGTTCGTGGAACAATTGTTAATTGAGTAGAACCTCGAAATGGATCGAAGACAATAACCTAAAAACATTCTAGCAAAAAAAATATGAAAAGCATATCAATTAGCCCTTGCTCAAAATGGGTAGTTTTAAGCCTTAACTGCGGAATTAGTGTTTGTGTTAGAAAAGTACATAAATTTATTTTTTATCTATTAGACCGTTACATAATATTCTTTTGATCGAGCAAGGCGACTTAAATGTTCTCAGGCCATTCAAATGTTCTCAAAAAACTCAGTGCAGCTATATTAGCGAGAAATGTGATTTTTTTTTTCTTATATTTATAATGTAATTATTCTTAGTTCATTTTGGAACTTTCAAATTACTCTTGTGCTGATGTCCAATCTCAAACTCGGCATTGAAATGTAACTTCATTTTTCAATAACACAATTAAACTGTCACATCACCTTGATAAAAGGCAAAGCAAAAACTAATTGTGATCACTTGTAAACTGTTTATCACTCACCACCACTTGATTCATGGCTAATCTTCTTTCCCTGTTTCATTGAAATTGCTCTCGAGAAAGAGTAACAAAAAAACCAACTAAGCGCGCAAACGATTGCTACCCAGGCAAAAAAGGCCACTATGGAAATCTCCAATTTGGGAATTACTTATGAATTTATTAGCTTTAAATGACGGCAATAAGTATTATCCTCTCAATTTCTGTCTGTCGGAATTTCTCATTGTGTGACGTAAATCGATTCTGCAATTTTTTAAATCATTTTAAGTGTTTCTTTGCTCTTTGCAAATCAAAACCGCGACCGTAATCCAAAAGTGTTTTCCCAACATTTCTTCGACCGATGATACAATATTTGATACACATTTTTCGATGTCAACCATTTTTAGAGAAATGAAAAGTCTATTTCCGAATCCAAAGAGGAGAGCATTTGAAAGGTCCCGAGTGCGTCAAATAGAACATGTTATTCCACCAACCACAGTTATGAGTAAAGTGTGGGGGTTTTTGATTAAATTTGCATTTTTTTGAGACATGAAAAAATCTCCATTCCTATTGGTTTAGCGTTTCTGCCGGGCGTTTTTACTAACAACGAACCTGACTAAAATGGTTCCAGAGATGTTCCAGTAATGTAAATAACATTTCAAGAGTGAATTATCTTTTCCAATAAAAATACAGAGTAACTTTCTGTTGTTATGATTGACATGAAAATGGATGTATTCTTGCTCTTGGAGAACGAATACTCCAATTTTAAAAGCACTATCAATATGCAGGATGCAGTTCAGTGGGTATTGTTTTATTAGTGAGAATTGTTGGAGAAGCAAGAAAGAGTTCAAGTAGAGTCTTCGACGCGTAATTCAGAGCATGTTTTATATCTCATTTCCTATGAACGGTGTGGTGTGCCTTTTTACTGGGTCCAGGGCGAGATTTAATAACCACAAAGGTACTCCTTTTAGATGTCTAATATTTGCATGAACTCCGTTTTCACGTATGCAAGGCGTGCTTGCGTATAACGGTAAACTGTGTATCTCACGCTCTTTTAGCACTCACACATACCTCTTGTAATTTTCCTTTAAAAACGAGTATCTTACCTGAGCATTTTTTAATTCTCAAAAGGTCTGAGAAAGAGCATTTTCATTACGGAATGATTATCAATTTATTTTGGAATATTCAAATTACTCTCGTGCTGATGTCCAATCTCAACCTCGGCATTGAAATGTAACTTCATTTTTCAAATGCACGATTCAACTGTTACATCACCTTGATACAAGGCAAAGCAAAAACTGCTTATAATCACTTGAACACTGTTTGTCACTCACCCCCACTTGACTCATGGCTTTTCTTCTTTCCCTGTTTCATTGAAATTGCCATCGAAAAAGAGTAAAAAAAAACCAACATTAAATTAAATTTGCATCTGTTTGAGAAATGACGAAAAAAATTCTCTATTCCTATTGGTTTAGCGTTTCTGGCGTTTTTACCAACAACAAACCCGACTAAATCGGGTCGCAAGAGATGTTTCAGTATTAAGAGCGCCTGTCTGTAAAAATCAGACAAAATCAAAATTCCGCGGCAAGGGTGGAAAATTCGATTTCTTTCATATTTTAATGTTAGATAGGTTAGGGTATAACTAAAATCACTGGATACTTTTTTTCGCAAAATATCCTTTTATTTCAAAGAAAAATGCAAATAACGAACTTCCGTTAAAATCGCCATTTGAAGCAGTAAATTATGACATCAATTTGAGGCGTTCGCGTGCAAAAACAAATCCCTCTGTCGTCTTTTAAACACTCAATTTTACTTTTGCAATCTCTCAAGAGCTTCAAAACTGATTTTGGTAGAAACTGCGTTGTTCTTTGTGTTTGAAATAATTTAATTTTGAAAGTATACATTTCTCATCAGGAAAAGTACTTCGTGAATTAAATTATTTTTCACCATGTGCTAAACCTTCAAATTGATTCAGCTTCTGGCTGTTGAATTAAGAAAAGATGTTCTCAGGATTGCTGTAAAAATTTCTTTGGGCAAATGATTGAGAGCGACGCGAGAGCTTTTCAAAGTTCGTTAAAATGCAGGTTGTTTGACCCTTCTTGGCAACATTCCATTCGCGAGTCACGCACATATTTTAATGTGTTTCGACCCATATGAGATCGAAAACGTCAAACAGAAAAACAGTTCGAAATGCTCTTACCTCATTTGCTGTAGAGAACAGGTCCAGAGGCCATTTCCGAGTGATTCTCTTGCCGTTCGACGTATTTTGGTCCTGTTGATGCCATCCAATGAACACTGCCAACTGGGTCAGTGTATTGTAAACGGTCGAACAGCTCAACAACAACCTTTCTTCCAAAACGTTCGACATCTTTCTACACTGTGACATCTTACTCAACGGTTCAGTTGATTTAATACGAGTGTTGCTCAGTTTTCAGTGCACAAAAGCATTATCAGATTTGACTGCTAAATTGGGACCAAACGTGGATGGCGCCGCGTGCGTATTTGGTTTGTCACGCAATGCGTATCAAAGGCATTTTAGGGGGTATTGGAAGGGCAAAACCTTTTAGGTGAAGTAAAATAACATACAGTGTTCATTGCAGGGATTATTCGTGGTTTTGATGGCGTTGTGTCTTTCTTACTTATTACCAGTGTTGTTACAACCATTAAAAATTGTATTTGCTACCCTAGTCTAGTAGTCTGAAACGCAATTCCAACCGTCGTACAAGCTTACAGACATGGTTACAGGTGAGTGGTGCAACAGAAGTGGCGCTATTATTAACTAGACCCAACTTTAATACGGGGAAACCTATAACTACAAGGGGTTCCCTTTTTTTAATTGACGAGCGGGTGTTTTACCTATGATCATTGGTGTCAGTCTGCTGGTTCTCAGCTGGCACAGGACCGGTACAAGGCACAGTTATATCAGGAGTGAAAGTCAGCTCGCTGTTAAAGGGTTGGATGGAGTTTTGGACAGGAAGGGTTCTCTCTTCATAACAAATGGGTGCAATCGAAGTTTTTAACTGTGCTCTCTTGTCAGCTGTTTGACTTGGTCTACATTAGTGTGTCCTGACTAATGAGTGGGGCTTCTAACAGCACGCCAGTGCTGTTTGAAGACTGTGAAATATGGCACGTAACCATGGTAACAAAAAATGAGGTTCTGTTCCTGAATTTCTGTTTACAAATCTTACTGAGACAGGTTCCCAGTGAGCAAGATCTCTCACAGCAGCCAGCATACTTATCATAATGGATATGAGGATATCATCACAGAAAAACGTCAAGCATCTTACCCTTAAACGTCTGTTACCTCTTTCACGTTCTACATACACCTTAATGAGGACGAAGAGAAGAGTGAGGCTTCCATCGATAACCTGACTAATATTCGGATAGACCACAAGCGAATATATAACTCACCTGATCCAACTTTTACAAGCGAACCAGTCCCGCGTAAGATAATTTCAGATCCCTTTTTCCCCAGTCCTCTTTCACTTTTTGGCCACTCGCCGTTTCCTTACCGTGACCCGGCCCCTTATGCTGCAGCTTCTGCTAGACACTATTCCAAGTTTTGCACGATGGCTGGGACATATCGTCATTGTATTCAAGCGTTCGTTGTAAAAACTGACTTGTAACTTGTGGTATCAGGCCCGCACCAAGCCTGAAATAAATGCTGCGAGCATATTGGCCTAGTCAAAGCCTTCCCCCCCCCTTTCAAAATACACACTCATGCACATAGATACTAACTCTGTTCACAATGCCACAGTTTGTGTCGATTTCGTCAAACACGGCACCTTTTTGGGGACATCCTTCGTTGACAATTTGCCAAAAAGCTGCTTCCTGTTTGCTCTTTCGCCGACAAAGTTGTTGGCAACATCCACCAGATTTATAGCATCAGTTTTAAAAAAGTACCCTTAAAGTTACAAGGTTTGTTAAAATTGAAACATTTCGACAGCCAAGCTACGAATCGCGGACCTGTTTTACCTAACTCTCGTAGACGTTTACGTAACTTTTATCACTCGATTGGTGAGATAAAAATAGTTTTGTTCCTTAGACTTGTTTTAAAACAACATGATGAGCTTAAAGCTTGCAGCAAATACACAGCAGTTGCTTAGCTATTAAAGGCATTAAGGTCCTTCACAGTAAAGCTATACTGCCAGGGTCAAGGTGATATGGGTGAAGAAAGACATTGGTAAGGAACCTGGGCGACTGAAATGTGCGGTGGGCTAGTAGATTTTTGAAGCCCACTTGCCCGGTGGCTAGTGACTCAACAGATGTCAAACCCTGTTAAAGGTTGTAAAATAATAAAAGGAACTTTTAGCATCAGCATTTAAGACTATTTGTTGCACATTAATTCGTTTTAATTATATATTTTTTGGCTCATTTATTGTAATGTTTTTTCAACTTCCAAAACTTCTGGGGACTCGAGCCCCTCCCTTCTACGGGACTGGGTATTCTTGGTGCATGAAAGTAAGGGAACAATTGTTTTCAAGCTTTTGATTCGTCTGGTGTTGTAACCACAGACTCCGACAACAAGAAAATGGAACCAACAACAACCGTCTTCTTTGTAACGAAGCAATTCATGTATGTAAATATGTATGATTTGTGAAAAAAAACAAAAGTCCGCGGTCCCCCCTCTAAGCCAAAACAGTAAGCACAAACTAGTTAGTCACATTACAAAAATAGAAATGAATCAGCAAAAGCAAAATAATGTACAATTTACAACAGAAGCTGGCTCAAAATTGAGCTAAAATGTAAGAAAACGCTTTTGTAGCAATGTTTAGTGGCATTTGGCATCATAGCACTTCAAAAACCGCTTTAGCGGTAAAAAATGCGTTTTTCTAAGGGAAAAACGCTGACGGTAAAGGGTTAAAGAAAAGGACATTTTGTTTCAAATGTGTTCTTTTTTTCATTAAACCTGATAAATCAACCAAAATCAGTCTCAAACGAGTAAGATTTGTCATGATAAACGATTTTCGATAGTTTAGTTAAGCTAGTACACGTACCCTTTTTGGCTAATTTTCGTGTTCGAACATTGTTATTTGCATGCCTACAACTCACGCCGAGGGGTGACTACTTTTTCTGCATTCTGGCACGGGAGGCTGAGGTGCCTAAATGTAGCACTAATTTTGTTTCGTATTTTTGGTCCATTACTAGTTCCTCCCATTTCTCGAACCCTGAGCCGTTTAAAAAGAATCAGAGCAGATTTTGCCCTTCCCCTACCCTCTAGTAAAATGTCCATTCCGATGATTTGCATTGCGTGACGCGGCTCTAGACAGAACTCTGGCCACGTTAGCGGCGACATGTGGTGATAAAAACCTTTTTGTGTATTGCCAACTAAGCAACACTGACCAGCAACTGAACCGTTGAGTAAGATGTCACAGTGTAGAAAGATGTCGAACGTTTTGGAAGAAAGGTTGTTGTTGAGCTGTTCGACCGTTTACAATACACTGACCCAGTTGGCAGTGTTCATTGGATGGCATCAACAGGACCAAAATACGTCGAACGGCAAGAGAATCACTCGGAAATGGCCTCTGGACCTGTTCTCTACAGCAAATGAGGTAAGAGCATTTCGAACTGTTTTTCTGTTTGACGTTTTCGATCTCATATGGGTCGAAACACATTAAAATATGTGCGTGACTCGCGAATGGAATGTTGCCAAGAAGGGTCAAACAACCTGCATTTTAACGAACTTTGAAAAGCTCTCGCGTCGCTCTCAATCATTTGCCCAAAGAAATTTTTACAGCAATCCTGAGAACATCTTTTCTTAATTCAACAGCCAGAAGCTGAATCGATTTGAAGGTTTAGCACATGGTGAAAAATAATTTAATTCACGAAGTACTTTTCCTGATGAGAAATGTATACTTTCAAAATTAAATTATTTCAAACACAAAGAACAACGCAGTTTCTACCAAAATCAGTTTTGAAGCTCTTGAGAGATTGCAAAAGTAAAATTGAGTGTTTAAAAGACGACAGAGGGATTTGTTTTTGCACGCGAACGCCTCAAATTGATGTCATAATTTACTGCTTCAAATGGCGATTTTAACGGAAGTTCGTTATTTGCATTTTTCTTTGAAATAAAAGGATATTTTGCGAAAAAAAGTATCCAGTGATTTTAGTTATACCCTAACCTATCTAACATTAAAATATGAAAGAAATCGAATTTTCCACCCTTGCCACGTTATGTTTGATTTTTACAGACAAGCGCTCTTAAGGACCAACCACGGCCGGACATTTGTAAGTTGAACATCCCAGATGTGTCGTGCCAGAAATGTAAATAAAAATTCATGTGTGAACTATCATTTTTAATAAAAATGCACAGTAAGTGGGTATTGCTTCATCGGTGAGAATTGTTGTAGAAGCAAGAAAGAGATAGTCGACTCAATGTCTAACAACCATGACCAGCTACAATGGCGGATGCGAAGTTACGATTCATAACGGCAGTCTTTTCACGTGATATTTAGACTGACTCAATAAAAAAGTGCCGGTTATTTAAACAAAGTTTCGGGACGTGGTCTAACAAAACCGTAGTCTAAATCGCTTTAATTTTCAATTTGGCCAATCCAAATAACTAAGTGTAGTTTACTGTAATAATAAATATCACTAAGGCATATCGAACAGACAGAATGATCCTGCCTCTTCTTTAGAGATGTAGAGGTTCACTCGCTGAACCACGATTTGAGTTAGATTCCATTTAAAAAAAGGACGCAACGCAAAGATTTAATTCAGGGCATGTTATATAGCATTTTGTAATTTCTCGTACACATAAAGGTACTCCTTTTTGTTGGTTAAGATTTGCGTTAGCTCTGTTTTCATGCATACAGCGCGTGCTTGTGTATCAATGGCAGTAAATTGTGTATCTCACGCTCTTTTAACACTCACACATACTTCAGTGTAATTTTCCGTTACAAATGAGCATCTTACCCGAGCATATAGGTATAAACGTTTACTTTGTTTGTTTCTTTTTTTCTCAGATGCTTTGAGGGAGGCTTTTATATAAGGGCCGAAATATTGGCAAAAAAAATCCCAGTCTTTATTTTAGTTGAAAACAATAGCAAAATTTCCCGCTGAGTTTTAAGGAACTGCTCATTGGAATTTTGTGAAATAGTAGTTGAAAATACGCGTAACTCGTCCATTACAAAACTGAATAGGAACCTGACATGGAACATGTTAACGGCGTTAAAATGTGAGACACCATATTAAAGAGGGTCGCTGACATATTAACATGCGTTAATATGTGAACATTTCTCTGGCTGCTCTGTAGACAAATTACATCGGAAAAAATCCAACGGCTGGGGTTTCTGAAATGAATCATACCTATTATTTTGTAAAGCAGCCCTTCTCGCATGGCAACGGCGCCCAATAAATAAATAAATATAGATCTCTTAACCCTCTAGCCCAGGATGTAACAAAATTCAAATTCTCCTTTCCTGCCAACATACATTTCCTATAGAAGTAGTGGGAAGAAGTTGTTCAAGTATCAAGAGAATTCATCTTGGGTGATCACGTCCTTTTTTTCTCATAACTTCAGACTCTGATTGATTGAGCATTGATATTAGAAGGAGAACTTTGATTTTGATCACTCTCAGGGCTTAAAAGGTTAAAGTAAACCTGTCAATTCTGTGAGCCCAGACTTGAGAGGTTGAAAACTTGAAAAACTGTGCTCGACCACCAGGTAAAAGGACTTAAATTGATCTGGCTGTAAGTTATGCAGTAAGTACATAGACAACAAGACAGTAGTGATTTAATTTTGGAAGTCTTTCGTGGTTGAACTTCTCAATCTAATCCTGGGTGACGGAGAAAACATAGCTGGCGGTGAAACTGATGCTTCAAAACCCAGCTGTAAACATTCTCTTTTGCCAATATACTTTTTTCACTATCACTTTCAGACCACTTATTTAAATTCTTTTTTTTTTTTGCCATGACAGAAAAAAAGCACCTTGAAAATTAATTGCTAAAAATGTCTTCAGTGTGATAGGGCTATATTGGGCTATAATGGTTAACCGTTTTTTGAAAACAATACCGCTTGATTAGAAGTTGCTCCAGATTGACAATCCAATCAAAAGTTCATTCATATTGACCCTTGTAACTTGGCTCAATTATTCGTAAAATCACCTGCAATCAATCTTTCTTGTTTTTTGATAAGTTTTTTATATTCAGAAAGCTAGATTATTTTTACTCGTCGACCACCTCCTGGCAGAAACACGATGCTGAATTATGAAAAATATAAACTGAAGCTGATCGAACTGACACAGCAGCACGCCAGCCGAAACAGTTGTGATTGAAGGTAAAACGTGTTTTCATCTTAAAGACCATACAAACAGATGATTTAAATATAAAGAAGATATCACGGCATTTATGTTGTAAAATACAGCTCGGTAACTTAGGAATCAGTTTTGTGTTTTCGAACCCCAAGGCAAGAAAAGTACTGACCGCTCCGCTAAATAAATGTTCGATTCAGTATATATTTCTCGTTCCCCAAATCAAGCTTTTTTTTTCGGTGACGCATGGTCGGGGAGACGGTGTAACGCGCTGTTTTTGTTTTGTGTTATACTGTACAATGCGTATATCGTAAAGCATGTCCGCACAATTGTCTATTTTCAAAAGGGGATTTTTAACATGCGATTGCAACTAAAACATCTTCCCTTAACGCGTATTCGTTTTCAATTGTCTTTATTTCATAACGGAGATTTTTGAGTGTGGACAGAAGCGCTAATGAATAAAGACGTCTCTAACAGAATTTTTAAACCGACTACTTTATACGGCGTTGCCCTATAAAACTGATTTTATAGACTTGGACCTTAAACGTAACAATCAGTGGCCAGTTTGCATTCAACTAGTACATGATCTGGTCGCTTTAGAGGGACCAGTAAATTGTACCTAAGTGGTCCGTCTGTTTATTCCATAGCAGTCATTTTGAATTTGTGGCTCAATTGAAAAATGATACTTGAAAAAAAAATTGTTTTTCAATCTTTGTCGCTGGTTAAAGAACCTCGAGGTACATTTCCAAACGTAATCCCTCATTTATGAATGACATCAAGATAGGGTAAAGGTGTTTTGATTATTAATACAATTCCTGAAATTTTTGCGTGTGCTAGACTTGGTTCTTTCGCATTATAATTCATTTACATTAGATCGAGCGCATCGATAAGACTTTCCAAGCAGTCAAAAAAGCATGCTTCAAAATTAGATTTCATGATGCATTTCCACCTGCTTCGTAGTTTTGCTGGTAGTTTTTTACTACGACCATCGAATGATTCAATTAGAAAGCCCGAGACTCTCCGTGCGGTTAAAAGGAGCTCTTCTGTACGAGTTTTTCTCGGTGAGTGTCCTAGTTAATCTTATTTTAGTTAAAATGGGTTTGATCTAACTAGGTCTGATGAACCTTGAGATACTCGCTGATTCAGTCTGTGCTGTTCATGGGTGGATGGACACCCAACACCGCTTGATTTATCCCGAACTCAACATGTTTTAATCACATTCGCCACGCTGTCCAAGATGGCCGCCAACAACAACTAGAACCCATAGTCCCTTGCGGTTTACACGATTCTCTTACATGAAGTACTTATCGCATGAACACTACATCCCTTCCTTTCCGCTATAACAGTATAAATGTTCTAGGTACCACTGCGATTTAAAATGTTTTTGCTGAATAACTTAAATGTTCGAATGTCAACAACAAGAGTCTCTCACAGATACATTCTGCAGTCCCTTAGGGTTTTCCGAGAACATAATCATTAAATCTCTCCGGTTGTTTGATGTTACGCTTCGGTCTCGAACAATCTAAGTCAACTGGCTTTGGGTCCGAAGAGTCAGTATCTTTAACCGTAATGTCTTCTGGGACTACTTCTGCATCATCGGATGAAATATATGGCTTAACAAACGAACTGTCTCTCACAGTTACTTGATGTCCCTCCTTTGCTACCACAGTGTAGGGTACTGGTTCGAGATTTGGCGCTAGTTTTCCAGTGATCTTAGTGTTCTTTAACAGCACCTGATCTCCTGGAACTATTGGGCTCCATGCAGCACCACGCTTGTTGTCTGCATACGCCTTGTGTGTCAACTTTTGACTCCAGTCTCTGTCCCTCGTGCTCTCATTAATCATTGACTTGTCTGCTCTCAACTGTGGCAGTTTGGTCTTGATTTCCCTACCAAACATCAGAGAGGCAGGCGTGGCACCTGTGGAGACTTGAGGTGTTGACCTGTATGCCAAGAGGAACTTTAGCAGTTCTTCTGTCCACCTCTTCCCTTCTGTTTCTGCTACCTTCATGGCCTTTAAGAGGGTCCCGTTTTGCCTTTCAACCTCGCCAATGGCTTGTGGCCATAGTGGTGGTGATCTTCTATGCTCAATTCCGCACTCACGTAAGAACTCCTCGAACTCCCTACTGTCAAACTGGGGCCTATTATCTGCCTTGAGTGAATAAGGATATCCAAATCTTGCAAATCTTACAAAGATTTCTGTCAAGGCTGCAATTATCTTGGGTGAGGTAGTTGACTGCATGACTACAACTTCATAATAACGGCTATAATAATCAAATACGACTAACAAGTTCTCTCCGCCGGGCATTGGTCCCATTAGGTCAGCAGCAAGACCCTGCCAAGGCCCTGTAGGTGGCTCGATCCCCTGCATTGGTTCAGGGGGTGAATACTGTCCCACAACCTGACACCCATTGCAGCTTTTACACATTCGTTCTGCATCTGCGTCCGTTTTAGGCCACCACACCTTGGTTCTCAGTCTGCTTTTTGTCTTGACAATGCCCTGGTGTCCCTCATGGGCTGATTCTACCACCGATCTCCTGAGGCTCTGAGGTATGACAATCCGATCCCCTCGCAGTGCTAGCTTTCCTATGGTACACAGTTCATTCTTCACACTCACATAGCCGGACATCTTGCATTGTGACCAATCTCTTGTGTGGATGTACTAACGCACACTTAGTAATTCTGGGTCATTCTCAGACTCCCTTTCAATCTCTCTCTGGTGTGCTTCCCTGAGCAACGAATCAGATCAGATCCTCTTTCTCACTGCTAGGATCCTTCGGGTTGGTCTGATTCAACCTGGACAAAGCGTCCGCAATGTTTGTTTTCCCGGGGCGGTATACTACCCGATAGTTGTGACACTGTAGGCGAAGTACCCATCGTTCTATCCTCGCTGATGGCTTTGTCGTTCTGCTGAAGATACACTCCAGAGGTTTATGGTCTGTTTACGCCCATACACATAGAGATTAAACCTTTCGCAAGCCCAAACAAGGGCGAGTGCCTCCTTTTCCGTCTGCGCATACCGCCTTTCGACCTCTGTAAGATTTCTAGAAGCATACGACACCGCTCTCCACTCCCCGTCATGTAGTTGCAGCAATACCGCTCCCAGTCCATCTGGACCCGCATCTGCTACGATTCTCGTCTTGCAGTCAGCCGTTTGAGCTCTTCAAATGCAAGTTGTTGCTCAGTGCCCCAGACAAAGGGCTGTCCCTTCCTAAGCAACGGCTTTCCAGTACCTCTGATGACAGTAAATTCATCCACACACTCCTCCCCACTAGATTCACATACTATTTCTGCAACAAATGTCCCTGCAACTTCCATTGGTTCCTTCTGACCATATGCAAACAGCTTCTTGTCTGCCACATGGCGAACAATTTCATACATCATGGCCGCTGTGCATGCGAATCGCGTCATTTCTGGGACTTAAATTTTATTACGCATGGTATTCAAATTACAGAGAAAACAGTGAAAATTAGGCTTACCTTGTTGAATTTTGTTCTGTCCCTCCGTAAGACTATAATATTTCAAAAGGCAGAAATCTTATTTGAAATAGACATCTATGAGGTTGTCTTCGAGCTATGTTGCGTACAGTTTGCGGACGATTTCACTGTTCCCCCAGGTTTTGAAAATTTCATGCATACTTCATTCGATCCGCCATACTGTCTTCAACAATAAGTGATGAGGTCCCACGGCAAAATAGTCGGTTGCACTGAAAAGCGGTTCCAAGGTCGAGTCGCAGAAATCTTAATCAGCTATCCACACACCAAAGTAAGTTTCGAAGGCAAAAATATGACCCACAAACCATTCATCGCTGTTCCCACCACGACTGAAAAACGGGAAAAACACTTATGATTTCCTAAGCCCCTGACATCTGGAAATGCCGACGAAATGAAAGATTTATAACCTTTTCACCGAACTCCACATCGGCTGCCATATTGAAAATGTTCAATTTATATTCAGCTTACATGACAACTTTAAATTTCACTTAGAGGTCCGCTGTACAGCTTGAATAGAAGTTTCGGGCTGAGTTTTCTCTGACAGTGTGACTTCGCGTGACAAAGTGGTGGGACAATATGGCTGTTGATTGCCCAATGCTTAAATAACAAGAAAACGTAGGTTTTTCTTCTTTTTCACTTGCTTTTTGATTTGAATGTGTGTTAGACACCAAAATTGTGTCGCTTAATAGTAGATTTTACGATTTTTCACTAATTTACTTAAACGAATATTAAAACTGTGTGAGCCCACATATCGAGCCGCTGACCGTATGAAATTGTTCGCCATGCCTTTGATTCACACCTGATGTGTTTCTCTTTCAGACTGTTCCAAGTCCCGTAATCAATCAAATTACATGATTCACCTGAATCGATTAATACACCGTTCAAACAGTTGTACTCCGCTGACGTTAAGCGTAATTTCTCCAGTTTCCTGCTGCCCCTTGACCATGAATGCATATCCATCCCCTCCGTCAGTTGCTCCCTACTCTACATGGTAAGCTTTTCGACTCCTTTCCTGATTTGCTCTAGGTGGTGTTTTTGTAGCTCCCTTCTTCCAACAACAGACTACAAAGTGCCCACGTGCCCCGCAGTTACCACACTCTTTATCTCTTGCCGGACAGCAAGCATCTCTTGCAAAGTGGCCAAAATGATTGCAATTGTAACACCTTTGTGATTGATCTAACTCGGGCTTCTGTGTCTTCAAGCTCTTCCCACCTTTCTTTCCTTTGTTTTCACTCTGTCCCCTCCCTTTGTTTTGGAATTTCTGATCGAGTTCACTTGTCCTGGCTGGTGTGCTACAGGCTTATCCGTAGACTTCATTTGTTCATTAACTGCTTCATACGCTCTTGCAATATCCTGTAGATCTGTTAATTTGGCGTTAGGTTTCTCCAAGAACTTCCGTCTGAGCTTTTGGTCCCGGTATTTTTCAATCAACTGATCCCGGATCGTTTCATCTACGTCCGTGAAGTCACATGTAATGGCCTTCTGCCTCAGCCTGCACACGAACTGATCTATTTTCTCTCCGTTCTGCTGCTCCATTTGTCTGAACACATGCCTTTCAAAGGGAACATTAACTTTCGGTACGAAGTAATCATCCAGAATCTTTACAACGTCCACGTAGGACTTCAATTCCTCCTCGGTGCCGGTCAGCGTATAGTATAAATCCTGCAGTTCCGCTCCCACGGTGTGTAACAGTAGTGCCACTTTCTGTCAATCACTTGAAACCCCTTTCGCCAGCAAATACAGCTCGAATGAACGCTTTCAACGCCTCCAACGCACCGATAAGTTGTTCGGATCTTCCCTGGGGTTAAAGCAGGGTAGATTTCGTACTTCAGTCGCCAACAATTGGGGCGGTTGAGCTGCCTGACTCACTGTTGACTGACTCGCCTCCGAGGTACCCGCCAAGCTCTCATCCGGATTGCCCATATTTCTCTTCGAAATCTCCTTTTTTAGCACGCGAATCTTCCAAAATAACAACTCACAAAGGCGGAACGAGTAACACCCTCGTCGTCAATGTGCTGTTCGTGGGTGGATGGACACACAGCACCGCTTGATTTATCCCGAACTCAACATGTTTTAATCACATTCGCCATGCTGTCCAAGATGGCCGCCAACAACAACTAAAAACCCATAGTGCCTTGCGGTTTACACGATTCTCTTACATGAAGTACTCACGCATGAACACTACACAGTCCATTGTCGATTTTTAAACACAGCGTTTCATCGTGATGTGACCAATGTCACGTATTTGATTGTTTATTTTTTTTTGGTTGTTACTATTTATGATTCACTTGCCTATATGTGGTCTGTATACTTGCGTGTTCCATCATTGTTTTATTATTGGCTGCGAAAACAGCAGACTTAAATTTGGATTCGACTTCATCGTTAGCACCCATAACCTCAAAGTTGCGTGGCAAATGCTTGTCCCGTTAGCAACAAATTGCTATTTTTGCGGCCTACGACATGTTTCCTCTTCATTTGCTGTGAAAGTAATTCCAACCAACTCTACCAAAAGCTGTGGCGGTTGTTATTTGTTTGTCAATGTTTGATGTTTCTCGTTCTCAAACAGGCAATGCATAAACGTACGAATTTCGTTTCTCTAGTATTAGAATCAGTTGCTTCTATCTGTCAGTCATTAAGTGGATAGCTTTTGATAATCATTACTAAGTCGCTATAAGTTAACTGCCATGCATATATGTCCAAGCACTTAAATGGGACCGCCATAGACTACACCTTATTTCAACTGGACCCCGTTCAAGTGTGATTAATGCAATGAAGGTTAAATTTCAATGATCACATGCAGTTGCAAGATTTCGTTAACAGACTCAAAATATAGCCTGACTCAAATGTTTTCTCTTGAAAATTGAAATTGCCTGTACGCACTAGATGACCTAAAACATCCTCTCTTCCCATAAACCATGACTGAGTTAAACACGAAAACGTTAATTTTTAACTTTTTAAACTAGTTTTTTTTTCATTTATATATTTTTTCTTCTTTTGTCGCAACACGTTGATCCGTTATTTTCGTGAAATGAATCGGCTTCAAAACATAAAATGTTAAGATGTAAAATATAAAATTAATTAGAAGTCATTGCCATGTGGAAAATTAATGTATATTTAATATACTATTTGTTGCGACTAAAACATGGCTCCTTCAACATTTATAACTTCATGAGAAGTGTTGCTAATTATCCTCTGTATCCTCCCTCTCCTTAAACTTTTATTTTTTCTATGTTGCAGTAAAAAGTGTAAAGCTTATAACATAGAATGTTAATTAGGCTCTTTGTTGTTAGGTTCCCATTTAAGAAAGCTGGAAGAGACCTTTGTGACAAAACACTTATTAAAATTTGAAATAATATCATAATGACAAAAGCAGACTCATTTAATATTTCCCATCGGACTTCTTAGAAGTTTTCTTCGTGCAAACGACAAAACTAAAAGTCCCGGCTGTTTTCTCGCTCGGCGAAGTCTTCGCTGTTTTGATTAAATTTCCTAACTAAAGAGGGCAAAGCGAAGTCAAACAAAAGTTACTAAAACCTAAAAATGGCAAAACAAGTCACTGATTACAATTCTTATCTTATCTTAATTCAGTAAAAAAAGCGAAATGTTGAGCAATTTTTACGGAATCTGACAAAGCAACGTAAAAAGCATTTCAGTTTCTCAAATCATTAGCATAACAAATGCCGCTGCGTTTGAAGGCCGGTCTCCCTCACTGCACAAAAATCGCCATTGAAAACCCTCCTTAAAAACATTCTGGTTCAACGTCAAATTTGTGCATGAAAAAGTTTGCGTTTCAATTTTTGAATGGCAATTTTCACTGATCAGCGAAGTAATTTTATGTGGGTGGACAATAAAAACGTACCGAAACTATTATTACGCTCTTTATTACGCATCCAGTGGGGAGCATAATTTGCCACTAAGCTGGGAAATGGATCGCAGACCGGACTTAGTATATGTCTTTGCGGTAAGCTCATGTTGTCTCGAAAACGCAACTGCAAGAAGTCTAAGTTGACCAATGCTTTGGCTGCAAACAAGCATCCTAGTCAGACACAGCTTGCCATATTATTGCTGTAGCTCTTATCAAGGAATCAGTCGCTGCAAAAAGTCTGGAATTTGATGTGGGTAAGTCCGCCATCTTTGACTCCGTTATGCCAAAGTAAAGGCCATCCATATGTCATTCCTACATTTTTCATTTATTACAGTCCTGGCTTGCTTCACATACAAGTACTTTTTGGCGATATTAAGGCGGCCATTTCGGTTTCGATTAAAGTTAATATAGCCAAGGAACACTGGCCCTACAGCAACTGATAAAGGGCTCTGGTGGGCTATGAATACTGAACTGCTCTTTTTTACAAGTAGAAAATCTATAAACAGCATGAAAAGAAATTAAATGATAGGATACACTGCGGAAACAAAATGCTTCTGAAAAACTTCTGAGAAATATTTTGTTTCTCGGACGCAAATGCTGCAACCGTAAACGAGGAAATATTTAGGGAACAACGTCACTGCAGCACTCACTTTCCTTGTTTGCCAAAGCAACATACGACCCACGGGCAATTAGTGAAACCGGACGGAGTTGATAGTCATTCGTGTGGGTCACCCGGTGTGACTCAAGTTCATATGCAACTCAACTTTTAATTTATATTTATTAGTCATTATGCGTCAATGTGAAGTCATGGTAGGTTATTGAAGGTATCAGCCACCCTTCACGACCGTTTGCGCGAGGATTGCTCTAGTTTTTGCTGTTTTACTGAAAACCCTTTAAACAACACATTTTTGGCGGCTTAAGAGCGAATGCCAGAAAATATCGAGCAAAATAAAAATTTAGCGGCCACAGTGAAAAATTGTTTTTCGCTCATATTTAATATATAGGTAGGCAATGCAAGTAAAACAATCGTAGTATAGTTTGTTTTTCAATAACTCGCTTTCGTTGTGAGAAAATCGAGAAAATGTATTTTCACCGTCGGTGACCTCAAAACAACCAAAATTACGGGCGAAATCGGCAGTTACCAGACATCATCTCGTTTGCCAAAGAAAAGGAAGACTGAAAACATTTGCCATAAGATACTGATTTAAGAAGCATTTAAGAGCCATATTCTGAGAATATCGAGAATCGAAAGACACTCACAAAAAATCGAAATTTTTTTTATTTTGCCAAAACATCCCTTTGGGTAAGCTAATTCAAGAAAAAATGTGTAAAATGGGGGTGACAGGCCTGCACGACTCCCACGCACGTGTATTAGCCTTGATTATAGTTTTGCTTTGACGAGTATATCTTTCAGTGAACGCCCCCTCTTGTAAGATACTATGGGCGGTTCTCTGAAAATTTCATTTAAATGTGTAAAATGGGGGTGACAGGCCTGCACGACTCCCACGCACGTGTATTAGCCTTGATTATAGTTTTGCTTTGACGAGTATATCTTTCAGTGAACGCCCCCTCTTGTAAGATACTATGGGCGGTTCTCTGAAAATTTCATTTAACCGCGGTTGTTGTTCTATAAAATGCCAGTTTTTCATGAGTATGTGTTTCAAGTTAGGCACTGATGGGTGGTATTCTGTGACGAAAGGCAAGATTCGTTTATTTTGTTTCTGTTTCTGTGTGAGAGCTTCTTTTCTGCTTTCAAATTTAACCTCTGAAAGGGTTTCTTGAGTAAGCTTTTCTGGGTAGCCTCTCTCAATGAGGTTAGTTTTAAATTTCTTAATGTTCTCTTCAAAAGTGATTCTAGAAGAGTTTGTGCGAAGAAGTCTTAGAGCTTCTCCTTTAATGAAGCCTCTCTTGACACCCGGTGGGTGACACGTGGAAAATTCTGTATATTGAAATGTTTCAGTTGGCTTGAAATGCGTTTTCACATCAAGAACTGATTCAGTTTTGAATCTATCGCCTTTGTATACGTTGGTATCCAAGAAAGTTGTTTCTGTTTCTGAAATTTCAGCCGTAAACTTGATAGTGGGGTGGTGATTGTTACATTGTACAATGAACTGTTGTACGTCTTCTCTGCTTCTTTCCCAGAGGCAGAAAATATCGTCTATGAAGCGCTTGAAAACGAAAGGCCTATACGTGCTTTTGCTGAGGATTTGTGTTTCAATCTTTGCCATTAAAATATTGGCAAAGGCGACCGCCATTTTAGTGCCCATGGCTGTTCCGTGCGTTTGAACACTAACACTAACAGAGACGGTCACGTATTCGATTTCTGTTATGTGATTTGAGATAAAAACTTGGTGGAAAGTTAAAAAGAAGAAAAAAACTTGAAACAGATAGCTAGTACTTTGTTGGATTACATGTTAGCACAAGCTCCACAAAGGAGTTTTTACGGTCACGACTCTCTCTATTAAGCGCGGTAATTTCGCAATGTACGTGCTGTTGTAATTTTACTACTAATTTAATTACAGCTCATGAAATAAAATAAATATTGCAGTAAGTTACATTCAACAGTGTGTAAGTACTGATATATGGCGTTGTGTAGTTTTTCCACTCTTCTGGAGAGGGTTACTGCCCGTGGATTAAGCAGTTGTTACCCAGGCCACGTTGAAGTTGTTTCCCTAAAAGAATGCACAAGACACATCTCGCGGCATCTTCAATTGCGCGGACTAAGTGCAGATAAAGCGGTTGACAGTGAATTCAAGTTGTTGTTAGCCCGAGCAGGTTATGTTATTGCATTTTGTTCTGGAATTGCTGTGTTCCATAATTTTGGTCACAGATACTTCATAGCACTCGGCGTCCCTTAATCTAGGTTCTGCAGAGTCGCGCCACTCCCGTGCCCACGGGCGCCCGGGGGAGTGGGGGTGGCAGGGATGGCGCAGTGGTGAGAGCACTCGCCTTCCACCAATGTGGCCCGGGTTCGATTCCCGGTCCCGGTGTCATATGTGGGTTGAGTTTGTTGTTGGTTCTCGTCCTTGCTCTGAGAGTTTTTCTCCGGGTACTCCGGTTTTCCTCCCTCCATAAAAACCAACATTTCCAAATTCCAATTTGACCTGGATGTAGGGCCATAAGGGAGACTACAGTTTGACTGTAATTATGCACCCTACTGAAATAAAGTGTATTTATTTATTTTTATTTTGACCAATGTTTGGGTGTAGGGGTGACGCTGCGGGTTTGACACCCTGGCCCTGTTTAGGACAGAAAAACGAAGTGGAATGTCGATCGTACTGACCAGACCCGGTTGGGGAAGACGGGCATAAAATTATATACCATGCTTAGGGACAGAGACCAAAAACCGTATTCTGTCTAGCGGCAAACCCCAGTATAGTCCACATAAGGGAGTAACCCTCCCTTCCGGGCGGGGGAAGGGGGGTGTTGGTGCCGTGTTTAGCATGACGATAGCACGATGTAATTTCAGACGCCGAAAATTGAACTTCAATGCAATCTTCCTTGCAATCCCACGCAATCCCACGCAATCCCATGCGAGAACTCGCCCACATGATACCTCTTCTCGCTTTGCCATTTTAGCTAGGCCTTTTTTGATTTTTGCGTCATGGGGTTGAAAGCTTAGACTTTTCTATTGAAAAAATGCCTAAATAACCAAAAACCAAAGATAAATATACTTTGAACTCTAGGCTTCCAACCTCATGACGCAAAAACCAAATAGCAAAGCCAGGAAGGGTATCATGTGGGCTAGTTCTCACATGGGCCCGCGTGGCTTCCGCATCTCGCTCGCTCAAACTGCTGCCAAGGAAGATTACATCAGGGAAGGTTCAATAATCACATCGTGCTATCGTCGATGAATATTGTGTTAAAGTCGAGCGAGTTAAGGCTAAGCTGCCCCCCCCCCCCCCGAAAGGGAGGGTTACTGCCTAATGTGGTCTATACTGGGGTGTGCCGCTGGACAGGATATGGTTTTGGTCTCTGTCCCTAAACATGGTAAATTATCTTATGCGCATCTTCCCCAACCGGGTATAGTCAGTACGATCGACATCCCTTTTCGTTTTTCTGTCCTAAACAGGGCCAGGGTGTCAAACCCGCAGCATCACCCCTACACCCAAATATTGGTCAAAAGACCCTTTCTTTCCTCCCCCACTCCTCCGGGAGCCGGAGGGGACAGGAGTAGCGCGACTCTGCAGAACCTAGATTAAGGGACGCCGAGTGCTATGAAGTATCTGTGGCCGAAATTATGGAACACAGCAATTCTAGAATGCAAATGCAATAACATTATCGCTCGGGCTAACAACAACTTGAATTCACTGTCAACCGCTTTATCTGCACTTAGTCCGTGCAATTGAAGACGCCGCGAGAAGTGTCTTGTGCATTCTTTTAGGGAAACAACTTCAACGTGGCCTGGGTAACAACTGCTTAATCCACGGGCAGTAACCCTCTCCAGAAGAGTGGAAAAACTACACAACGCCATATATCAGTACTTACACACTGTTGAATGTAACTTACTGCAATATTTATTTTATTTCATGAGCTGTAATTAAATTAGTAGTAAAATTACAACAGCACGTACATTGCGAAATTACCGCGCTTAATAGAGAGAGTCGTGACCGTAAAAACTCCTTTGTGGAGCTTGTGCTAACATGTAATCCAACAAAGTACTAGCTATCTGTTTCAAGTTTTTTTCTTCTTTTTAACTTTCCACCAAGTTTTTATCTCAAATCACATAACAGAAATCGAATACGTGACCGTCTCTGTTAGTGTGGTGTGACACTTGCGGGTCAGTGCAGAGGTCACCTGTCTTTCCGCGTATTCCTCTAGGCGATGAGTTTAAAATATCTTCGCTCAATCCTGAGGAAACTGAAAATTCGTTTGTTTACAGTTTGGAATGTTTTTCTGTTGTATTGTTGCGTTTTCGGTTGGCAAGGTAGGCGGCATAGTACGTCGTTTCTCTGTGTTTTCGATGTTATCTTGGTTAACTTGAATGAGTGGATTCCTGTCTTGTTGAAATGCCGTTAAAAATCTGCTTTGTTTTAACATAATAAGACGCAGCAAGACTCAAGAAAGCAGAACTTTCTTTCAAAGATCAGGAAAAACATTCTGCGTGCATGTGTAACTAATGGTGAGCCTATCTTAAACGACCTTTGTAATTGTTAGCAGTATTCCAGGAATTAAATCTGTAATTTGCATATAATTCTACCCGCTCAGATCACTAAACAGTAAAAATTTACTGACGAGGAAGTATTTGATTCCCAAAGCTGTAACTTTCCTGGTGAAAAGAACAATGGCAGAGCTTTCTTTCTGTGTAGTCTTGATCATTGAGCGATACATACCAGATGCCGTTTTAAGCGGCCAAAGTTGGCCTTCATTTTACCTTGTGATAAACAAGGTTAAGAGCGGCTCGATAAAAACGCCGCTTGAAAATGTTCGAAACCAAACATTGGCAAATTTATTACATAGTTTTAAAGAAGAAAGGTTAAATAATGTTCGTGGTTTGTTTCGTTTTAAAAGAATCTTTTTTACGCTCTCACCGGCTTCCTAAAGTTGAGTGACAATTTGAGCCGTTTAGAGACCCTAAAACCGCCATTTTATGCATTTTTCGAACTTTTTAAATTTTCGTCCGTTAAATAACTCGTTGGAACTTTGGATTATTTTTTCTTGAATTAGCTTACCCAAAGGGATGTTTTGGCAAAATAAAAAAAATTTCGATTTTTTGTGAGTGTCTTTCGATTCTCGATATTCTCAGAAAATGGCTCTTAACATCTCATTTGACCTCAAATTGTTTCTTAGCAATAATTTTAAACGTAAACAATCGCATTTTTAGGACACGCTTTTTTCAAACTGACAAAAAATATGAATTTACCTCCAGGACGCGATCAAAATTTTTTCCATGTGCCCAGTGATAATTTTTTCTGAGGAGCAAGCTGTGACTGAGTGTTAAAGACTTGCCCTAGCACATGTGTAAAAACTGGAATGGGTATTTTGCTCTTAGCTTCGCAAGAGATCTTCAAAGTTGGTAAGTTTTCATTGATTAGTGAATAATTAACAAGGTTGAGCCGAATCAACGTTTCTTCATTCAGCCGTTCTAAAGAGGAATATATGATGTTAAAGCGTAAGTGAATGAGTTGAAAAACTGCAGTTCAAAGTACTTTACCTGGCGTGTTTGGTATTCAGGTTATACGAAGCTTCTATTTGTGGATGTTGGACCCTTCCCGTTCCATGTATCGACCAGCTGTTGAGTGTTGACCTCGGGGTCATCAGTTTTATAAATAACAGCAAACGGTAAATTCAGTTACTGAGGAAACCACAGGCAGCCCAAGCTAAGGTTGAGAGCTAAGCATAAATTAGACTGTTTTTTCCATGCTATGCATAACAATGACATCGGCACGCTCTGCATAATTAGGACATCGGCAGCATTTAAGAGTGTTTGTATGGAAATGCTACAAAACGTTTCAAATTGCCACAAATCAGAAAGAAGTCGAAATAAAACTAATTTGCCTTATTTCATTGTTGTATTGGTCATTATTTGAGAGCTTTCTGGGCTGGTTTGATGCTTTTTGGGCGAGAAATTGAGGTTTTTATTTTTCATGTTTGCTGAATCTTTAGAATTAATTAAAGGCAGGAAACAGTTTCACACTGCGCCTCATTAGAGGTTTGATTAATTCCATCACAATAAACGAATCGCCCTACAACTTCAAAGGTGTATTCTTGGGTCTTGCGCATACCTCTGTTCTCTCTCATGGGTTCCAGATCATATTTTAAGCCGTCGAAAATCCCTCTTAAATACGAAACTCGCCTTTCCTGGTATGCGTTTTCATTTGAAGTGCACACATGAATCATTGCGAGCCTCGTTTCGCCGACAAAATTGCCCTCAGCCGGGGAGAGGCTGAGTGAGATTGTCGACAAGCAAAAGAGGACACTGCGGAGTCCAGAGAGGTCGGTCTGACGGAAATAGAGAAATATTAGAACGGCCGTGAAATTCACTTGCCTCAATTGACTTGGAAAACCATAATTTTGTTTCAGGGACGACCAAGAACTATTTTTTGCTGCACTCTAATCAATCCATTCGATGATTTTATGCCTAGTATTTGGCGCAAGTGATCCTGCTTACTGCCCGCAAATCAACTTCATTATTTAATTCCAGTATATAGGGTTGCCTTGCCCCCAAAAAATATCGCTATGACGGTGCAAAAAACCCACCACAATTTCCATTCCTTCAGAAAACCGGTGCAATTTTTTTTTCTAGGTGGAAACTGCTCCTCGTCTCTGCTTCTAAATTTCGACAACATTTTTTTGCAGTAAACAGGTAAATGTGACGGAACAAATCACTATGCTAATATATTGTCGCACGAAGACATTAAAGCGTGCTCATGGCGACAAGTGAGGCGACTAAATTTCACGGGCGTGCTGATAGTTCTCTATTTCCGTCAATCCGACCTCTCTGGACTCGGCAGTGTCGCCTTTTGTTTGTGGACAATCTCACTCAGCCTCTCCCCGGCGGAGGGCAATTTTGTCGGCGAAACGCGGCTCGCAATGATTCATGTGTGCACTTCAAATGAAAACGCATACCAGGAAAGGCAAGTTTCGTATTTAGGAGGGGTTTTCGACGGCTTAAAATAGGATCTGGAACTCACGAGGAAGAACAGAGGTATGCGCAAGACCCAAGAATACACCTTTGAAGTTGTAGGGCGATTCGTTCATTGTGATGGAATTTATCAAACCCCAAGTGAGGTGCAGTGTGAAACTGTTTCCTGCCTTTAATTAATTCTAAAGATTCAGCAAACATGAAAAATAAAAACCTCAATTTCTCGCCCAAAAAGCTACAAACCAGCCCAGGAAACCCTCAGATAATGACCAATACAACAATAAAACAAGGCAAATCGTTTTTATTTCGACTTCTTTCTGATTTGTGGCAATTTGAGACGTTTTGTAGCATTTCGATATAAACTCTTAAATGTTGCCGATGTCATTAATATGCAGAGCGTGCCATGCCATTATTCAGGAGTACTCGACGGAGCCGTTCTGCAAAATAACCGTTCTGCAGGGTCATCATGAGCTGGCTGGCATCTTGTCAACTGGCATAGAAATCTTGCTGGCAATTTGCTGTTACCGAAAGCTTGGTGGGTCTGTGTTTACCAAATTATTCTATGGCTGGAAAAATTAACTCTTCCGGTTGGCGTGACGAACTGTTGTTATTATAGCTGGCAAAACGTGAGGATGTCACGCGGCGTGATTTAATGTTTAACTTCGCAATTAGTGAAATATTGCTTCGCTTTGTCGGTACCCTTTGTTTTGCTGTCAACTAGAGGACGACCAGTAAATTTTTAACTGCAAAACGATAGTGCGCATGCAATGTATCCAGTACTCTGAGCAATAACGTAGCGGTTGATGTTGTTAATATTTATTACTCCTGCGAACTACTGCCCATAGAACATGAAGAGATGGTCGCTTTGGTATATTTCTACTATTTTGGGGAGGTAAGTTGCTAAGGTTTCTTTTTAGGTTGTCCGGTTACCGACTCGGGAGCTTTCAAGAAATGAAATTGATATTTTTGTTTGATTTAGCACACTATAATGAGCAAGATTCGAAGGGGCATCTCTCAAACTGCTTAAATGTGCCGGCTGCAACATCTCAGGAATTGTAGGGACTCGAATCGTAAGTAGGCTTGTTTTCACATTATAGTATTCTAGGGCGTCATCTGGGTAATAAAGATACGCTTTTTCAGTTTTCTTAATTCAGTTCCATTTATATTTGTTGATCGTCAAATTAACGGACCACTTTGAATTTAAAAGCGAAGAAAGGCTATCGCCAGCTGTATAAGCATTGATACCATCGCGTATTTGAAGGCACTGTATACATTTTGGATTTTGAGAAATCAAATAATAGTATTTTCTTGTCCTAAAGTGTGCCTTTTCTAATTAGTAGCTATCGCGCGCTCTTTGCAAGATGAGCGGAGTCTGTAGTTGAAGATTATCTTCAGTTCGCGTGCGCAAATTCTACAGTACAGAATATGTTCTCGCGCGTTTGTCGCGTTCGTCGCCCTTGTTAAGCAAACTGACATACATGCAGTGGAACCCCGATATAACGAACCCCTAACGAAAGTTTGTGAAACGCGGCTTGCACAGTGACTCCCGCAGAAAAAAGTTTCTGTCCTAAAATTTAAAGCACTAAAAAAACGTCCCTGTCTACTGAAACGTTACTAGACCTTTGCTGCAATGGTGACGCGTCCACTGACAAGAGCGGACCTCTCCTGTGAAACTTTGCAATTCATTTTGTGAAGCTTTTGCGGTGACGCGTCCTCCACTGACACGACCGAACCTTTGCTGCGAAACTTTGCAATTCATTTTGTGAAACTTTTGCGGTGAAGCATCCACTGACAAGACCGGACCTTTGCTGCGAAACTTTGCAATTCATTTTGTGAAACTTTTGCGGTGAAGCATCCACTGACAAGACCGGACCTTTGCTGCGAAACTTTGCAATTCATTTTGTGAACCTTTTGCGGTGAAGCATCCACTGACAAGACCGGACCTTTGCTGCGAAACTTTGCAATTCATTTTGTGAAACATTTGCGGTGAAGCATCCACTGACAAGACCGGACCTTTGTTGCGAAACTTTGCAATTCGTTTTGTGAAACTTTTGCGGTGAAGCATCCACTGACAAGACCGGACCTTTGCTGCGAAACTTTGCAATTCATTTTGTGAAACTTTTGCGGTGAAGCATCCACTGACAAGACCGGACCTTTGCTGCGAAACTTTGCAATTCATTTTGTGAAACTTTTGCGGTGAAGCATCCACTGACAAGACCGGACCTTTGCTGCGAAACTTTGCAATTCATTTTGTGAAACATTTGCGGTGAAGCATCCACTGACAAGACCGGACCTTTGTTGCGAAACTTTGCAATTCGTTTTGTGAAACTTTTGCGGTGAAGCATCCACTGACAAGACCGGACCTTTGCTGCGAAACTTTGCAATTCATTTTGTGAAACTTTTGCGGTGAAGCATTCACTGACAAGACCGGACCTTTGCTGCGAAACTTTGCAATTCGTTTTGTGAAACTTTTGCGGTGAAGCATTCACTGACAAGACCGGACCTTTGCTGCGAAACTTTGCAATTCATTTTGTGAAACTTTTGCGGTGAAGCATCCACTGACAAGACCGGACCTTTGCTGCGAAACTTTGCGATTCATTTTGTGAAACTTTTGGGGTGAAGCATCCACTGACAAGACCGGACCTTTGCTGCGAAACTTTGCAATTCGTTTTGTGAAACTTTTGCGGTGAAGCATTCACTGACAAGACCGGACCTTTGCTGCGAAACTTTGCAATTCATTTTGTGAAACTTTTGCGGTGAAGCATCCACTGACAAGACCGGACCTTTGCTGCGAAACTTTGCGATTCATTTTGTGAAACTTTTGGGGTGAAGCATCCACTGACAAGACCGGACCTTTGCTGCGAAACTTTGCAATTCGTTTTGTGAAACTTTTGCGGTGAAGCATCCACTGACAAGACCGGACCTTTGCTGCGAAACTTTGCAATTCATTTTGTGAAACTTTTGCGGTGAAGTGTCCTCTGACAAGACCAGTGACGCAGACGCTACTCGCCTGCATGTACTTTGTTCTCATCACGTTTTGACGTCATCTGTGCGTTATAAGAGTACACACATAGCCAAATGGAATCTATTTGTTAAGTCTTTACTTCTACTACGGTACTTAAATTGCAATTAACGCTGTGAGACTTTGCAATGAAACTTTTGAGGTGATTGACTACTGAAACCTGACTTGATTATTGCTGCGAAACTCGATGTTGTCATGTTGCCCTGGCGATATCACTAGAAAGATGAACCGGAAACAGTAAGATAAAGAATAGATTTGTTTGACGTGTACACACCTTACAGCATTAAAAGATTGTAGGCAATATATCACTGAAAACTTGCTGTTTGACACCTTTAATTTAGCAACATTTTAATTTCTGCAAATATATACAAATCTCATAGCGTCTTTAAAGGTTATCATCAGGTAAACAGTATCTGTGCAATTCCTCAGTAAATGGCAAGTTCGGCGCCTCGATAAGGTAAGTGTTGCAAGTGATGTGATATATAATAAAGGAAAAAAAGACTGGGAACTTGAAAAAATAACAAATGAAGATCTAAAGGCTTTCTGTTATTTGCTGGGAGATCACAAGGTTTTGAAATAACTGTCCTGGCTGGCAAATTATAGAGGCAATAATTTCCTGGCTAGCATTGCTATCAAATGTGCCGCTGGCTGGGAAAACGGAATCCTTCGAGCGATGCTTGCTGGCAAATTAAACTCTCAATCTTTAGCTTGCTGGCTCTGAAGAACGGATAAATTTTTGCCAGTAAAGTTATTTATGGGCCAAAAATAACTCGGTGACTACTAAATAACATCTGAGAGCAACAAACAGTCAATTTTAGAAAAAAATTCGTTGGGTACACATAGCGTGGAAAAAACAGTCTAATTTATGCTTAGCTCTCAACCTTAGCTTGGGTTGCCTGTGAGGAAACTGTTATGCGTAATTTTTTGTCAGCTTCAACAAATGTAATGGCAGAAGGCTTTTTCGTCGAACATAGCTTACCATTAACAGAAATAAGAAGAGCCAAAAAGCAGCACGCTCGCAAATAAACATAGTGTTGCGTGACTGCATTGAGCAAAATCTTTCGCTCTGGGTAAGGAAGTGCGAACGGTCACCTTACTTGCTATTGTGCGTGGAATGTTGCTAATAAAACAGTTACTTACCTTAAATCAACGACAATACGACATGCTACGTAGACGTTGAGGTAATTATGAACAATATGGCGAGATGCAGCTTATGGTAAAATAAATAAAGAAATAAATAACGACATTTCCGAATGCGGTTTTGCCCATATCACCGCGCATCGCTTGGCATTGAATGGAAACGTCCATGCGACAAATGCAAAGTCTCATCACAGCGAAGATGTCGGAAAGAGACCAAAAGCGGAGAGAGGACTCAGCAAACCGGATTCGAAAGCTATTTTTAAAGAGTGCGGGGTCATTTTGCGAATGGAGGTTATGTCTTGGGTAAGTTTATCCACACTCAGTTCTATTCAAACACCAACGGAGTGAGTAGACGAAATAAAACCTAGATGGGGGGTGGGGGGGAAGGACCACCACACACTTAGAGGACAGCTCACACCCTTACCCCAAGCCCCATTCACTCCGTCTATCCCTGGCAGCTGCTGATTAACAGCTCTCGCTGCACAGACAAACACTGGCCCAGAAACAAAATAGATCATGCAAATAAGTGATAGTGAAAATTAACGAAACTAACTGTTCGAACTGATATATTTTCCATGTACTTAGTGTGTTAATTAGGTCTGAAAAACCCACTGGGAGTACCTAATAAAGATTATTATTATTATTATTATTATTATTATTATTATTATTATTATTATTATTATTATTATTATTATTATTATTATTATTATTATTATTATTATTATTCCAGTCACTCCAGCAAGTTCCTTTTCACACGACTTTCAGTGTCCGTCACAGAGCATGTATGTCATCACCGACAGATGATTCCCTTGTACCTTCTGGTCAACCACTTGAACAGCTGAACACTTTTCTACAAAGTAGGGGCATATCCCATGAAAACTGACGGGAAGAGGCCAGCGAAAGAACAAGGCGTTGGCAAAAACGGAAAGCGAAACAAGAAAACAAGCTGAGAATTAAAATTCTTCGAGACGTTGCGCTTCTCCACCCCATCTGCTACGACAACCATAACCTTTGCGAACTTATTGCAAACTCAAAGCTATCAAAATTTGCTATTCAAATGCTTAGGGACATCTGCGAGCACTTTGATATTCCAACGGCTGACGTAACAATAACGAAGAAAGCCCCATACATTGAAAGAACTGTCGCCTTTGGTAAGAAATGCACCTGCCAGGGATGATCATTTCTTTACACGTGATGAAATTTCACTGTAACTACATATCTTTCTGACAAAAATACAGGGAAGGGACTAAACAATCTATTAATAGTAGGTAGGGGGATTAAGCAAATGCAAGAAAGCGAAATTAAGAAAAAAATAAGCACAGTAAAAGGATTCAAAGAAATACTTTGAAAATTAAACCGAATAAGATCGGTTCATACGAACCGATCTTCAATTCAGTAAAGGCAAAAAAAATCGGGCATTGAAATAGACAGAAATATGCTTAACCCTTCCTCCCCCCCCCCCCCCCCCCTCTCTCTCTCTCTCTCACACACACACTCACTGTTTAAAAATTTGATGGTCCGTCCCTTAAGCAGGGAAACTCGTTGAGAAGTGATACAGACAAGGAAGCGTTGGGTCGTAAGTGACGTGGCCACAGGGCAACCATGCAAACATTAAAACAGGACGACCATCCTTACTTTGAGTTGACGGAGGTCAAGAATGAGGGAGGAGAGCGAATCCCCCATACATGGGCCTCTTCCGATGAAAATTATTTGAAATCTATTTTGGTTCTGTGTCATACTGCGTGGTTATTTTAAGGACAGCACCTCGTTGGTCAGTTAGAATGACGTCATGTAATTTTAGATTGTTGACATGGGAACAGCAGATAAAAAAAAACCTTCGTAGCGTGTGTGCGAACTAATAATAAATTTCAAATAGTTATCATGGGGCACGGGGTTTAACCCTCTTACTGCATCCTCTCTTGCGGAGGGCCATTAAAATTCCACCACTGAATTTTTGTGAAGCGATCCGGATTGCGGCAGAAGAAAGACAACAATTAACTTTCTGTCAGCACCTACTTTAGAAAATGATCACTGAATGTTTTCATCATGATACAATCGTCGAGGAGAGGAAAATTCTAGCAGGCTCTAGTTGTATGAGCTGTAACTCGATTTCCTGTTTTCACCAAAGTCACTAGCCTACGCAAATAAATGTTTCGCGTTAAGAGGTATGAACCCGGCTATAGAAGAATAATGCGGCTAAACCTAGCGTTTGTCAAGGTTACCGTTCGACTGTTAAATAATGAAGAATGTACTTGGCTGCAATTAGGTCTTGTCGCACAGTAGCTTCTCAAGTTGTCGCTTAAATGAGTTGGAGGCTACTTGTGCGGGATAAGTGTTGGAAAAGCAGCATGTACGTTCTAAAACAAGGCGTCCTGTCTTAAGGTCATTCCTCCGAAATAAAATTTAACATACGATTTTTGTCAATCTTTCACAAGCTGTTATCTATCGTGCAATGTTTTGAAATATAAAATAAAAAGAATAGGTCCCCATGTCCGTTTACGAGATATAATCGTCTCAAGTTACCCCATAATTCCATGCAATTTCGCCTAACAAACACATGTTTATTTGATCAGTTTACGCTACTTTCCGCAGGAACAGGAAGCACATAATTAAAACAAATCTTGAAACAATGTACTAGATGTAAAATATCGATAACAAGGAACAATTTAATAGTTGTTTTATGGCAGATGTTCGAAGCATCGGACGAAATTGACTTAAACCTTCTTCGCGTGCGTGTTCTCGAGGTCGTAATTTCATCTCCATGAGTAACGCATTTCTAGTGATAGTTCTTTTTCTAACATATGTTTTTTTTTTCTAACCCTTTGAACAAAAAGAGGATGAACGTTAGGTCAAAAATAAGTGGAAAAAAAGATAGGTCACCATGCTTGTTTAAGAGTAAATAACTTTTCTTTACTCTGGTGAGCTTAGCTTCATAGGAAATCTATTACTCCCTGGATGTGCGCGCGCTAATGATGCAACAAATCGTGCGCAGTAAGGATGCGCAATGCAATACAGGGCAATGACCTTAAATAGAGTTTATCCTGTTCAAAAATGCGCTCTGTGATCTAACCCCCCCGGGGGGGGGTGCTCTCTTATATGGCCTATACGGGGACTTGCCGCTGGGCAGTGTATGGTTTTTGGCCTCTCTTTCCTGAACAGTGTATAAAATTTTATGCTAGTTAGTCCTAAACAGGATGTGAAATTGTCCTAATCAGGGTACGGTTGTATGGTAGTTGGATTTTTCGCTGTTAATTGTGGCTTATAGTCCTTATACAGTATTCAGCAATCCTAGATAGGAGACCCTCGCCGGACTCTCAAAAATTTAAAATTGTGTAAAACAAAAGAGTGTGTATTTTTTCGTTTGTCCTAAACGGGGAACGAGGTGTTGTATTAAACGCGGTTGGTATTTTAGGACATTTTTTCGTCCTTAACAGGGTCAGGGCCTTCATACCGCTTGATGACATTCCAGTCCCGTACCAAGAAATATATGATGGATAGTCTGATAAAAAAAAATCAAAATATTTGAAAGTATTTCGAGCCAAAATAAATAAACGAATAAATAAATAAATAAATAAATTAATTAATTAATTAATTAATTAACTAATGTTTTACTTTCTGCATATTGTGCTTGCCTCATTGTTTTGGCAAGTTTGCCTCAACTACCCCCCGCTGCGTAAAAGTTTTTTTCAGTCACGCAACTTCAAAACATATATGTAATCAGGTTAACTATCGAAAATTTACTGGCCAGCGCCTGCTTTTTAAGTTGATCTGTTTTAAACTGTGCCCTTCTGTAATGGAACGTGCTTCGAAAAGGCAGAATAGAAACGTCGAATCAGATTTCCGACACAAGCTACTCGCTCGATCAGCTTTTGCACCGATCAGCAGTTGATGAAGCATTTCATAAACTGGGAGGACTTGTATCTTTCGTCGAAGGTAAATCATTTATAATAGTCTAAATCTTCTCATTTAACCGTCAGTTTAATGTTGTCAATGAGGAGTTGTCTAAGGGTTCATTTCGTCGGACCGAGAAACTGTGCGTTACATCGTAACTAATTACTTATTCAAAAACCCACCAAATTTCTCTAACTTTGAGGTTCTCGAGGGAGGCTCAAATCAAAATACCCATTACAGTTTTAACATATGATTTAGTTCAATGTTTAAGCAACTTCCAGTGCGAATCCTAGAACAATTCATCATTGGGCACATGGAAAAAATCTGATCGCGATATAACGGAAAAATCGTAATTTTTAGCGGAGCCAGCGCGCTAGCGCGTCAGCGGAGCTCCATTGCTAAGGAAATTTGGTAATCTATCAAGCCAAAAAATTTTGGTAGTGACGTAGTAGTCACGTGACCGTCCGTCCGTACATCCGTACGTCCGTCCGTCCGCACCACAGTACTACCAATACACTTCTTACACTGGATAGAACCCTGTGCTGAATCCCGTGTGTTTTCGGCGCGAAATCGCATGTTGACCCGCGTTGTAGCAAAACAAGCAAAGACAACAAAAGTCAAAAACAAATTTGTTAGTGAAAAAAAAAAGGTCAAAAGAACACTCAGTTGTCTTTTTGGTGGAAGGGGAAAAGTTCAATCTAGGCGAAAGAAATTCGGCGATAAAGTTCAGGCAAAAAGTTCAAATTTGCCTCGTCGGTTCTGTTCAAACTCGGTCGGCACACCGCTTGAATTCGCAGCTTTTCGCAGCGGTTTCGACGCCAAATATAGCAGAGCTAGTGCTTTTTGGTTTTTTCTGTCCACAACCATGGTTTTTACGGCGTTTCGAACACATTTTGCCAGGAAAAACACCAGCATTTTCATGCTGATAGGCAGCTTGTCACGAAGAAAAAAATAAGTATTAAAATTAACTACGAAAATAATGTCAAACGCCCATGGCCTAGTGGACTAGTTACCGGCATCTCATGCCGACGAGCCGGGTCCGACACTCAGCGGGAGCAAAATTTTTTTTTCTTTTTTTTCTTTGGTTTTTTTTTTTAATAAAACGACTTGGATGAGAGTATTTTCACAAATTAATAACTGCCAGCAAAAACAAAACAAACAAACAAAACAAAAAACAAAAGCAAAAAACAGACAAAACAAAAAGGGAGGCTCCGCTTTTAGGCTTGGCTAAATCTATATATTGTCACCTTGCAAAATTTGCGTCCTAAAATTCGTTTGTTTCCATTTTACGTTGTCGACAAGAAGACAATCCCATGTCAGATGAAATGTGAAACGCTTCCCAAATCAATATCTTAGGGCAAATATTTTCTAGCTTTGTTTGCTTTTGGACGAAAGCAATATTTTGGTAACTACTAAATTCGCCCTTAATTTTGGCTGTTTTTGAGACCAAGGACGTGAGAAATATATTTTTCCAATTTTCCCACAATGGAAGCGTTCTCTTTGAAAACAAACTACATCACGATTGTTAACTTAGTATTGCCTACCAACACTCCAAATATGAGCGAAAAGTAATTTTCAACTAAGGCCAACGTTTGCTCGAAATTTTCTGACATTCGCGCTTAATAATTCCAAAAAATGACTTTTTATTCAAAAAGAGGCAAAAGAGTAACATGTTCGAAAAATGGGAAGGTTTTTTAACACGTACTTGTCTTCATAGATTAAGTTTCACTCCCTCCAGAAACAAAGAAAACAAAACAATTAACACCGCATTCCCTTTCTGGCACCTCTGGCTAAACAAGTGTATCTCAGATTTCTGGCAAGTGCGTTTGTTCTTCTTTTATTAGCAGATGAAGTCAGAGAAGACAATAAAATTAGCATTTTGCGTGGGAAAAGGGACTAGCTTTAAAACGAAAAGAGGGATAAAAATTCGCAGACATCGTTTTGTTGAAAACAATCTGGCCAAATTTCAGCGAAATTGGTCGACTGGCTGTCGACTTGGAGTTAAAAACGTACGTAAATTATGCCAAAATTTTACTTGCGAGAAAAAAAGGAAAATGTATTTCTGCGGCGTCTTGCCAGTAATGAGATTATGACACCTAAATGTCCAGTGAGTTATATTTTGATCGATACCAGAGCGGAATTAGCTTTCTCAAACGACAAAACTTTGACAGATAACATGTAACGTGAGCAATCTTACGCAGCGAGTGGCTGACAATAATTCATTTGATTCTTGGACGTGAGAAGAAATTCGTCATTTTCGTTTTATTTACGGAATATTTTCCTTATTTTAATCCGTATTTCATGTAACAACTAAAATTTGTTATGCATATTTCCTAAGATGCTGACCAGGTTGGTAAAGATGCGGATTATCACGGCAAAATCCAGGGAAATCATCGACGCAATGACTTCTCCTGTCGATAAAATGAACCCTGCTGATCGCTCTCTGCCATCCTTGTCAAGGGCTTTCTTTTCCTTCAGTCTTGGTTTAGAAGACGAAAACAAACACACCCGCTTCTTTTCGGGGTGCATTTAGGTGAAAGAAAACTCCCATTACTTCGTGAAAAACAGAACTAATAACCACTTCGGAAGAGAGCAAACAGCTTGCGCTTTAGATTTCACGTGACCAACAAGGAAAAATCTTTTACTCCTAATAACTCTCCACTGAGCCAGTATTTTCTTTTAAATTTTAGTTTGAAAGAAAGCTCTCGTAGAGATTTACCTGAGCAAGTAAAAATCTCAATTATGAAAAAATGACACTTTTTTCGGTGGCTGATACAAGTTGTGTATTCGGGCGGCTGTAGGCTATAGATTATCTGGCTCGGTTTGCTTAGAATACAATAATTACTCAGCACAAAAAAGCAGTACAAAATATGCTATTTGACAGAGCACGTTGCATCTACTGATAAGTGCTACAAAACCCGAAATGTTAATGTTAACTTTTAAGTCTTTTATATATAAGAAGTTACAGTTAAAATGACTATGCATCCCAGAAAATAAAACCTAAATTACTTGAGTGAAGTTATTGATCCAATTTTGACATTAACATGCGACCTTAGACAGACTTTGGAAATTTTGTGCCTCACTTTACACTTTTAGAGTAAACAATATGTCGTTATTTTAACATTTGGGGTGTTTAAGTTCTACATATATTTTTAAACTGTTTCAGCAAAACTTTTGAGTTAGCTGTTTTATGGCCTAAAATTTTAATGGCAACTGTTATACAGATCACCTTCCTCTGTTTTTAAACAAATAATTGTTTTCTCAGTGAATGTTAGTTGTTTTGCAGGTATAAACAAAATGTCACTTGAACCTATTAAATAGCCTGGGCTTGTACATAGTACGGCCCCCCAATTTTTGTTTCGTTTTTTTTTTCTTTCTTTCTTTCTTTTAAAGGTCGACAACATGTTCTGATGACGTCACATAATGTAGGTTTCCTAAAGGCGGCCAATTTTGATCCGCCATCTTGGATCTCTTTATTTTTTTTTTCAAATTCTCCGAAAACCACCAAAATTGGGGCTGTGGCTAAAAGTGGGACGGGGACGTGGGGACGGGGACGCGGAGACGCGCGTTTGGGGACGTGGTGACACGTGGGGACGCAAGACAGGGGATGCGTGGGGACTCGAGATCAGGGACGCCGGGACGTGAGACAGCAAAAGCGGGAATGTGGGGACGTGAAAACAGGGAGATCGGGGACGCGTGTTATATAGCAGAAAAGTAGACAAAAGTGACTATAAATAGATCGAAAAAGCTTATTTCTTCCAACTAACCAGCGCAAACATCGGCTATTTTCCTATCAATCCGCATCGACCTGTCAGTCACAAATACCTTTGTTTCTGTGAGTGGTTAGGCTGTGTTCACTGAGATTTTCAATCCATCGAACCCAAACTGTGTAAAGAGATAGTTAATGACATTTCTCTGGAGTTTACTGATAACTGATTCGTTTTAGGGAATGTTTCTTATGAAATTTTCATGTTTTCTAGGTGCAGAAACACGATACTCCATTCAAATTCAGTGCGAGCGCTTTGTCCCCTCTTCCCCCCCCCCCCCCCCCTGCTATGTAGGGTTAATTTTCAAAGATATAGCAGCGAATCAGGCCATGAAGATTGAACCAATCAGAATTCCCTATTTACAATAAATCCTCGTGAATTTCTACAAATACACAACAAAACAACATTGCATTTGCTTAAATTTACTTTGAGGCAACGTTCACGATGTTTTAAAATTAGAGTAATTTGCATCAGAAAATCCACCTGCTATCCTCGTGAAATAAAACAGAATAACGCCCAGTGAAAGGTTCCGGTAAAAGCAGTCCGGTTGGCTAACGCAAACTATTACCCAGTCCTTGGAAATGAGTTCATGTGCATTATTGTTAGTGTATTTATTGTGAGAGCTTAAAACTCTTGAAAGACAAAATGATTCACCGAATACAAAAGGGAATCTGGTAGCATTTGATAGTCGGATTCAACGTTTGCAGTACCAGACACAGCGATTTTAGCATCTTCAGCCGTATTCGACTTGGATAGAAACTAGAAAAAGCTGCCTTAATTTCAAACAGAACAAGCTAGCAACGTAACTCATCAAAGGTTAGAACAAGTTCATCCTCTGTTGTCTGTAGTTAGTTAACGTGGATACTTAAAATAAGTCAAATTAAGGATCCCGTTACCACTCATAACACTAGTTAGAGGTTCTAATTGCTGAGTTATGGGGAAACTTGTGGCTCTTATTTGCTTGGTTTCGCTGTCATGCGTCCAGCATCGTTTTGGTTTTCTTTATTTATAGAACTTTTCGTGCAGTATTTATCTGGTAGCTCGCATTCTTGTGTCCTTTTGAGACTTGAAGCCAGCGTGCGAGCTTGCATCCGGTTCACCTGCCACTGATCTCTTTTCACTAAGTGAAACACGTTAGCTAAGTTGTTACCTTCTTCTGCTGCGTGTTTCTGCAGGGCGAAATCCAGCTCACATCAGTGACCAATATTAGCACAAAACTTACGATAAATAGGTCAATTTTAAAAGGTCCTCTCAGAGAGGACGGCGAGAAAAACCTCTTGCATGTATAGTAGGATAATTAACATTTTGTAAAAAAAAAATCGTTCTATTCAGGCAAAGTCTACGAAAGGACTGGGTGAAGTTTTGAACTGAAGAAACGGGGAGGGGAGGTGGGGGAATAGCCTGTTTGACAAAAACAAGTCAATGCTTCACTGGTGTGTTAATCCCCTTACAGAGGACTCCTCCAGTTATTCCAGAGAACGGGAGTTCGAGAGAGCCAAAAGTAAATAAGCAACATGATACCGTCGTTTTGAGATAGCGGGGATGCACTACACTGAATATAACTACCATGTCAAACTTATCTGCACAACCTAAGGGATAAGGGATTGCAAGTGATGAAAAATGCCGAATCTTTGAATTACAAACAACGAACAAACTGGGGGCCACAGAGATGCAATTTAGGGGGAACTGCGCATAGTCTTATCGCTTGCTAGTGTTCGAAAAAGCAAAGCCTTCGAGGGGCTTTATAAAACTGAAAGAGGACTTTGGCCTTGATGATTCAGCTATAAAGTCGCTTTCATCTGAATTTTTTATTAAAAGTTTTCAATTCAAAATTTAGGCGGCACTACCTTTACAAATTATCACCTGGCTAAAATAGGTTATGTTCCGAATGATCTTTGTACTTTAGTGAGGCTGGATCAGAAACGGTTCATCACCTATCCATCACCTTTTGGAAACATTTTGAAAATTTCTGGTAAACACTCTCAGGTCAACGTGAGAATTTAACATTAAAAGATATTTTGGTAGGCAGATTAGATGGGGAATGTAATTCACTAAATAATTTTTTTTAATTCTTGCAAAACTTTATTGACGATACTACAAACAAACCTGACTAACACGACGCGCTTAACGGTGACTTTCATTTCTCGTTCATTCTGCACCCATGTGTGCGTGTTATAATCGCACGCGAGCAATAAGGCACGCGTGTCATTTGGCACGGATGTCATGCGATAAGACACGCGTGCCAAACTGCTCGCTGCCACTTGGCGCACCACCTGAACCCAAAGGCAAACAAAGGCTACCGTGATACTCTTTGTTTTGCCTATTAATATGCGCATATCCGTGACATTATTACACGCTTAGCGTACCGTGTCATGGCAGGCGTGCCTGTGCGTTCACCTTTTTACCCAAAGTCTCGGTAGGGGGTTACATATTTGGACATGTCGTAAACGTAGGGTGACCCCAAAGTGAGTCTTTATAGGAATGGTTGAACGGAAATGTAGAACGCTTCAAAGAACAATAGGAGACTTCAGGGTAAAAGGCAGCTGTATGTTAATGCTAGAGAGCTTGTTGGGTAGATGCAACTATCACAAATAATATAAGTTGCTCTGAAGGTGTAATTGGGAAGGGAGTAAGATTATTATTCTTATTATTATTGATTGTACTGTACTTGTAGGAACTGGGAATATAATGTGGAGTAAGGAGGGGAAACTGCGCATTTAATTTTCTGGGCTGATCTTTATAAATAGCTGACAACATGAAGGAGCAAAACGGCTGATTAATTTAGGCTATATATCTCCATATGAATTTAGCAAGTCCCCTATAGTCGGCTGAATTCCACTAAAGTGCTGAAATTAACTGGTGTTATTTAGATCTTTATTTGTCCCCAGTGTAACGGATTTCTGCTCCATATATAATATACTTGACTGTTCTCAGTTGCAAGAGTGGTGCAGAGCCCGTTTTGCACAATGCAAAACGCAAATGGCCAATAAGAAAAAGTTGAGACAAATTCTGACCGATGATAAATTTGGATATTTCACGACCATAAAAAGCTTCTTTCAGTCCTTCTCTCTGTGACAATGTGTCCTTTTCATCGGCAGAAACCTGAATCCCCTGAAAACAATTGTCGCGGAAACATATCTTTTGGGGGGGGGAGGGGGGGAGGCTTTGTTTCAGTGTTCCTTTATTTTATTCCTGTTTTTGGCTTTTTTGTTTGTTTGTCTGTCTGTTTTTTACTTGGTTTGGTTGGTGGGTTTGTTTCTCGACGGCATTGTCCACGCCTGTAGTTTCAGGGACAGTTGACAACAAGCCCTCGGTTTACCGACTGCTATAAACAGCTATCCCTCTCCACCCCTCCCCTCCAAGAAGATAGCCTGCTGACGGGTTAACTCTTCGATAGTCTAGCTAAGTGATCTGAGCAGCTGTCAATTATGTTAAATTTGTTCAAAAAGGAGCTGTTATCGCTAGTTAAAGCGTTAAGGAGTTTAACAAACGTCATCCCTCCTAAAGCTGATAGCACAATTTCATTGGCACAAACAAAAGCTGGCTCAATGGCCGATGCGTTATAACTCTGCCTCTTTTGCATTCGTTGGCATTGGGAGGCAGCTGACGAAATACAACTAAAATAATTTTTGACAGAAAATAAAGGAAAATTTACTTTGAAATATAAATGGTTTTATCTTTAAAAAGGACTGGGTTTATGCTGTAGTCGATTTTAGTCGGTAAAACTGGTTTTCAATTACAAATGTCATAACACAATATGTAACCGCTAAAAATGTTAATCAGTTTTAGTAGTCTTAAGTCAAAATTCCAGTAAAGGAATTGCAGCAAGATAGAAGTAATGATGTAATAGTTTTAAATTGTCAATTTAGATTTTTTTTATCTTTAACTGACCAGTGGTTTTGAAGTACTGAGGATGATATTTAATATATGTCTAGAATATGCTTTACAGCTATCAGATGTTTCTAATACATGTTTGTTTTTGAATTATGCTAAATATTGGATTTTGCGACAAGCAGGCCTGTGGCATTGTATATTATAAATTAAAACGTGTAACCTTCCTTCTGAGCAAAGAATGCGTCGACCTTTCGGCAAGGCAATGTTAAAGACCTTTAAGGACCTAAAAGTGCTTAAAACTTTCCTCTTGATCGGCAATCGCCACCACAAAATACCATTAATATAATTTTAGTCCTTGATATTAACTTTTCAGACCGTGTATTTAACAAGAAGGAAACATGACGATATTACACCACAGACTCTGCTTATTTTTTATAACGTATGAACTGTTTGCAGTAAGAAGTTGTTCATCTCAAGACCTTTCAGGTAAGTTTTTTCATTGTGGTAGTTCGCAAGTTTAAAAACCTCCGGAAAAATATGTTTTCTGTTACTAATATATTTTTTCATGGCGCAAAGGAAAAATTATAAATTGTCTTGTGTTATAGTTATTTCATTTCGTATTTCCTTAATAATAAACTTTGTCGATTTTACCAAATAATATATCTATGATCTGATTTTCAATTTTCATTTCGCCTCTCAGAAACAATAATCTGTTCTGGTGAAGAAAATTAATTTGTTTCCTGTAATCTTATTTAAATTCGCAATCGAGTCTCATTACTCACAATACATAAAATCGTAACTTTCAAAAGCAACAAAATCTAGGTTTTGCAAACACTTTTCTTTTTTTAAACAAAACCTGACTTTCTCCAAAACTGACTTTCTCAAAGACGGGATGACCAGTTCCAACCGGAATGGTCGACGATACATCGGATTTTTCGAGACTGAAAATATATCGTTTGCATTTGATTGCGCTTTATTTGAAGGGTAGTTGCAATGGTTATTTTCAGCTGATAATGCTAAATAGGTTAAACGGCCAATTTCATATTAAACTTTAAAGAGAAATTTAAAAAAGCTCCAGTGAAGAGCTCAAGCTTTAAAGATATTGGGATCGTTGTGCTGAAAACCAATCCCGCCTTCTCATTTTCTTTTTAGGTAAATTCGCAAAATGTCACCTGATACTTGGTTTTGTTAAACACAGCTGCCCTTTCTTTACAATTTGATAAACGGCTCAGAATTGTTTTCGGGGTCAGCGAGTTTATCATTTTCGGTACAAATTATTAGACAGTTACGTTTTGAATGAGGCGGGTCAATTTTCACTGACACATGAAAATTTGATCCCATTTTCTTAGCTATCAGCTAGCACATTTAGCCAAACTTTCTCCCTAAGCTGATATTTCTTCAAATATTTCATTTACTAATTCAAACAAATCCCCATATCTTAGCTGACAATTACAACTTTTCAATGTTGGGCCCTGTGGTTTCTTAAATTAACCGAGTTCAACCAATTCATTTTTTCCGTCAACAGGCCAATGCGAGATTCAGAAAAGTCTCCGAGAAACGGAGAATTGTACAAATCCGAATAAAGGCAAACCGCTTTCATACAGACGAAGCGACTCTATATTTTTCCGTTTAAATGCATTGAAACTGAAAGGGAAAAGACATGAATATACTAAATCGAAATAAAAAGCTTTTGTAGGTTCAAGCAAAGCGAGAGATGTTAGAGGATAGACTCACGCACATCGGCATAAAAACCTGGTGGAGTGTACTAAACGACTGAGTTCATTTAAGGTCTATAAGCGTTTATTAAATTGACGTTTTAAAAAAGGAACCATTATTGATTTCTATGACAACCGATTATGAAAAGGAAGATGGTCACACGGTTGCCTTGTCATCGGGTGGTGACGGCAATGAAAGGAAACAATCTAAGAAAGTGGCATTTAATGAGCAGAGCAATGCCGTTGCAAGTGCTTTATCCATTTTGGTCAGGAGCATGATATGCTTCGGTACATTATTTGCTGTTCTCTGCACAACCAACGACGTTAAATGAGCAAATTCATAATCTCGTAGAGAAAGTGAACACACGCTGGGGAATTGTCCTTTCGTTTTCTCAACGTGAACGTCGTCGCTACCGATAATTCAGCCTTTACTAGATAGTTTGGTTACATGACAGAAATTGAACAATTGGGAATAATCGTGACAAAGTGACGTTGGCAACATCAGTACTACATCTTTACTGAGAGTATCAAAAGCTTCATTTATTTTCCCTCTATCAAGCCTTCAGAAGGCTTATGGTGCACATATGAATTATGATCTCCGGGCGATTGTGCTGCCTATTATTTTTTTAAAAATTACGAGTTTGTCGAGAGATTTTTCATGGTGTAGTTCGAGATCTGCTCTTCATGGTTTTCTAGTCCATTACTAGAGCAGACACTGCGCAAGAAAATTTTCAGGTTATCGTTACCTTTTGGGGGGTTTCGGCAAAGGTGCTATCAAACTTGTCAAGAAATCGTGCGAGCGCGCTTTCCACTATTTAACCAAGTTTAAGGACGGTGCCTCCTTTTGTTACTGCGCGTACGTTTTGCGCATCTCGGGATATTCCTGTTTCTTAAGGAATTTGCCCCCTAATACTAAAATATTTTTGCGCGGCTTATGAGTAGATGAAAAAAATCAGATCTTAGCAAGGGCTATCAGAATGCAAAAAGAAAATTGGGGGTGACGGCGCGTTTTTCAGAGATAACTGAGCCTAAATTTGAAAAGAAATTGCCATACATTTTTTGTATTTTAACGCTTTTTTAGAATTACGGTTGCTTAATTATCTCTGAAAATGTATGGTTACCCACATTTTTCTTTTTGGATTCCAATAACCCTTGCTAAGATCTACTTTTTCCGCATAGTCATAACCTTTGCAAGAATACAACTCTGTTAGGAGGCACCGTCCTTAATGACGTCGATCCTTTAGATATTTGTTTTCTCAAGCTAATTAGATTTAAGAAAGGCGAAATGAAGCTCTCGTAGTTGAAGCAAATTGACGCCATAGTACAGTGAAAATGAAATATTGAGAATTCTCAGTTTCTCGGCAGATCTCATTTTTAGCTCGATCAAGACGCAAAATCACTAAGAAGCGTATGCAATACGCTTTTGTACCATGGCGTATTAGAATTAAGTATAATTTTCAAAATATAGGAGTACTGGCAAATCCTCCTTGGCATTGGTTATTCCCGTCGAAAACATGACTGAAAAATGCATCTCTCTCTTTTTTCGTTGGTTTTCAAGGTATATTATATTTTGTTTGCCAGTGAAGGTACAAAACGCCAAAAAAATGCTCATAGAATAAATTTGTATACTTAGAATGATTTTTCTATTACTTTATTGGACATTTTTATTCCAGTGGACTGCAACTTCGATCATAAAACACTCTGCAACTGGCAAAATGACAAAATTGTGGACCATTTTGATTGGATGGTACGGGAGGGAAGTACTCCTAGCCATGGCACAGGACCGACGAGTGATAGCTCAGGTAAGAGAACCCAAAACATAAACTAACAACGCAACTGCGATGCTAGTTTAGTGTGAAAATGCTATGGATGTAAAGGTATTGCAAGTCCAATGTTTGCATCAGTCCCTCTTCTTTATTACTAACCTGAAAATATGATGACCATGTATCTACTTCGTAGCTATTTCATATCCCTTGCAACGTCTTTTCCCGCAAAGTCGTGTTACGCGTACGCGTTGTAAAGGACAGGCCAAACGTAGAACATAAATTTAATGCACAATGACATAAATGGTCTCGAACTGATATTTTGAACTAGAGCCAATGTACGCGATTAACGATTTGTACAATTACATTTACATTTGATGAACTTGCAAAATTATTTGACATAAGTTCAAGCTTCGGGGAAAAAAACTGACTGATGATTTTCGGGCATTTATTGTTTTGGCTTTCATTGGTTTGCGTGAGGTGAAGAACATATACACCATGGATCCAAATAATTTGTTTTTAAACATGCACACAGTACATTTTTTACCACTCGTTTACGTGTGCCCTTGATAATCATCACGATGTTTGTATTCTTTAACATTGCATGAGTTATCTGGACAGAATTGAAACGTTACAATATGTTAAACGTTTCGCAGGAAATGGTTCTTACATCTACATCGAGGCGTCATACCCTCGTAGGTATAACGAGAAGGCTAGGCTACTCAGTCCTTGGATGACAGGTGCAAAGCGGATGACGTTCATCTACTCCATGTACGGCAGTACAATTGAGTCCCTATCTGTGTACGTTAGAATAAATGGCAGTGACTCCAGAATATGGAGTCGCCATGGCAACCTTTGGACAAGTAACTGGACTCAGGGATGTGTGGCAATAAATTATTACGGTTCCTACCAGGTAAAATAACAAATTTGGCCTAAAATACCAACATGGAATCTTGGGAGCATAAACTTCTAAAAGCCTGTAGAAACAAACAGTTTTCAATTCAACGACTTCGAACTCCTTTTCTGGGAAAAACAGCTCTGAAAAACTGTGGGGTGGGGGAAGGCGGAAAATTCGGGGCAGATTGGTCTAAGCGGCAGGAACTTTATGAAAAAATAAAAGTAGCGATCTTTTCTTCCGATGATATATAGATTTAGCAAAGCCTAAAGGCGGAGCCCCCCTTTCTGTTTTGTCTGTTTTTTTGTTTGTTTGTTTGTTTGTTTGTTTTTTTTTGTTTTTTTTGCTGGCAGTTATTAATTTGTGAAAATACTCTCATTCAAGTCGCTAAATTAAAAAAAAAAACAAAGAAAAAAACAGCGTGAGATGCCGGTGACTAGTCTACTAGGCCATGGACGTTTACTGTCATCTTTGAAGTTAATTTTAATACTTATTTCTTTCTTCGTGACAAGCTGCCTATCAGCATGAAAAAGCTAGTGTTTTTCCTGGGAAAACGTGTTCGAAACGCCGTAAAAACCATGGTTGTGGACAGAAAAAACCAACAAGCACTAGCTCTGCTATATTTGGCGTCGAAACCGCTGCAAAAAGCTGCGAACTCAAGAGGTGTGCCGACCGCGTTTGAACAGAACCGACAAGGCAAATTTGAACATTTCCCCTGAACTTTATCGCCTAATTTCTTTCGCCTAAATTGAACTTTTCCCCTTCAACCAAAAAGACAACTGAGTATTCTTTTGAACTTTTTTTCCATTAACAAATTTGTTTTTGACTTTTGTTGTCTTTGCTTGTTTTGCTACAACGCGGGTCAACATGCGATTTCGAGCCAAAAACACACGGGACTCAGCACAGGGTTATATCCAGTGTATGAAGTGTATTGGTAACCCTGTGGTGCGGGCGTACGGACGTACGGATGTACGGACGGACGGTCACGTGACTATTACGTCACTACCAAGATTTCTTAGCTTGATAATTTACCAAACTTCCCTAGCAATGGTGCTCCGTTGACGCGCTAGCGCGCTGGCTCCGCTATGCACTGTATTCAGTAGCTAGATGTACGTATATTTTAACTCAGACCCGAAAATATCTTTAAGTTCAGCCTTCTGACGCCTAGTTGTTGGATATCTATAGTCATAAAGCAATATTTTCTTGTTCTCTTTGTTAGATTATATTTGAAGGTGTGGCCGGCCTCTCATATACTGCTGATATCGCGGTCGACGACATCAGTTTTAGCAGCAACGTGACTTGCAGTGATGCTGGCAAAAGCACACCAGACCACATGTTTGAAGGTGATATTGGCTAAGCGAGAGCTCGATGCTAAATTCCTTTTCGTATTCGTTTCTTTTGTTTGTTTGTTTTCTGTTTTCTTTTTTACGTCTTTTTGCTTTATTGAAATTATTGAAATTATTTGGACTTACTGACAATCAATATTCAACTGAGAGCTGAGAGGCGGCCGTCAAATTGTCACGGAATTGAAATTCCGCGATTTCAAGAAGCTGACAACTCTGCGTTCCACTGTTCTTGTGTTTGTTTGGCCAGTTGAAACAGAAACAAACACCAAACTTGTCAAAAGAACTTTATCAAGTAGAAGCACTCTGAAAGAATAGAATCACACCCATCACTTTTTCAAGTCACAGAATAATCTTCCATTTGAAGACAGTAGCACCCGGGGTATAAAAATTATTAGCAAAGTGACTTGATTAAAATGATCTTACATGTGCTCATGACTGCATAGCTTTTTGTTCGGGAAAAAATTAAGTAATCGAAATAATGAGAAGGCGGTGTTCACTAGTTGACCGTCAGCAGGGTTCCACAATAGTCAAGTAAGTTAAAAAGAAGATATAAGAAAACCCTATCAACTCCAAATCACTGGCGAGTCTACTGAAGGGTTATTCCGTTTACCCGCCTTATAAGATGGAATGGATCCACACTGTTAAGGTACGACGATAGTCACTATTGAGGGAGATTTACACTTTCACAGACTTAGATCTTGTAATTAAAACACAAGAAGTTTTGCCTGATGGCCTGACAGGCTTCTGTTTTCTCTTTGTGGTTCAACACGCTAATAACTATTTGACCAAAACGTTTATCTTTTATGATCTTATTTGATGTGTACTTCTTATAATCGTGTCCAGTCGTATTTATAATAATTTATAGCTAAACATTTTATAACAATTATATACAGCTCCAGACTTTTTACAATATTTTTTTTTCTATGTTGTGGGCTATCGGTAAACTAGCTGATACGTCCCTGCAGCCCTTGCTTGTCAATACTGTAGGACGCACCGTTACCATAAACTTACTTACTTACTTAGGTATTTATTTATAATTCTCAATGATTGTATAATGTGGCTCTAGAAAACTGTACCTTCAATGAGAGCTTTTGTGGTTGGCGTAACGTCTTACAGCCTTGGGACCAATTCAACTGGTACATGAGTGCGAGGGCAACCCCAAGCCACGGAACTGGGCCGACCTCAGATCACACGGGTAACAAATAATTCGAAGTATTCGACTCACACTTTCTTTCTTTCTTTCTTTCTTTTTTTCTTTCTTTCTTTCTTTCTCTCTTCCTTCCTTCCGCAGATAATACACCATTTGCATAGTCTAACAATGTTTACGTCAGGAACCGTCTGTCTGGCAGTACATGTACATGAAGGATCCAAAACTTAACCCTGTTGTTTGAATCCAATATGGCGGTTGTTCAGTAATCATGACAGAATTTCCACGTCATGTGACTTCAACAGTCAATTTTGAAGATCTCAAAGCAAACATATATGGAAGTTTTACAGCCCATGTAAAACCTCTAACGCTGTTTAAGCATAATCTGCACAACCTGGTACATAATGGAAGGCCGAAGTCCCGTTCTTGATAACAGGTGTAAATACCAGCCAAATAACGAACCGTGCCTGTTTTGTCCGCTCATTATTCGACTAAACTCCCTCACGTGAAGCCGTGCACAATATGATGCTAATGTATTTATCAGAGCTACAAAAAAAAAAATCAGAGAGCAGTAACTGACATGGGATAATTTTATGATGAACGCCATGTCTCAGCTGGCAGTCCGTAATTTTTTTTTAAGCCACGGCTAAATTAAATTTAGGAGGCACATAAGTTGAAAAATCATTGGGTGATGAAAATTCCATGGACTGTAGAAGTATTATAAAGAATCCATTTCATAGTACCCTAAGCAGAGGGTGAATTCAGTCTAGCATCCTTCCATTCTCTTATTATTCCAGGAGGTGGCAAATACATCTACATCGAGGCGTCGCACCCCAGAAAGGAAAATGAAACTGCGATGCTATTGAGTCCCCTCATTCGGGGTCCTAAATGTTTTCGCTTCTTTTACCATATGCATGGACGTCATATGGGAAGTCTGGATGTGTCCTTTCAGCGACCAGAGGTGCCAACAAACGATATGGTCATGCTATGGAGAAGGAAAGGGGAACAAGGAAACAGATGGAGAAATGCCAGCATCGACATCGGCTACACCGGCGGCGAGTTTCAGGTGGGAGGGGGGGGGGCAGATTTAATTTAAGAATTATTCCCTTACGGGAAAATTAATAAAGAGACAAAGAAGAAGGCGGGAGTTCGGTCAAGCAATCCGTGTGCTTGCAAAGTTTAGAAAAACCATTGTTTACAAAATCGGGGTACTTTTCCACAAGCAAAGGAGGACGTTTCACCGGCATGCTTTGCGCGCTCAGTCAATTATGCGAATTTGTGTTCAAAATGGCGTTCGCGAAGTTGCCCTCCCGCCATTTTTGGTCCGTTTTCTCCTGTAAGAATCTCGCTTCAATGAGCCGCTACTACAATACCTTTTCAATTTTTGAAAACTTTAGTCTTTGTTCGTTATTTTAGCCCCGACAAAGAAGTATTTGTTCGGGAAGAGAGCTCGTAATTGTTTCACAAACATATATTACATGGATCGCTAGGTCTTTCGTTTTGCATTCGGAATGATTGGTCGGCTTACGTTTTGCTCCATTGTTCCGTTTTCCCTTAAGACCTAAAAACAAAACTCGCCTTTATGCAAAGTTAGATCATTGAACGTTCTTCAAACGCTTAGGTCGCCTAAGGTCTCCAGGTTTTAGAAAGTTACGGCGGTTTGAAATTGTGCTCGAAATAGGCGCCATTTTCACATTTTCACCGAGGAAATGCTACGATTTGAAACCTTGTAAAACCTTTGCAAAGTCATTACAGGCTGTAGCCTACATATTACCGAACCAGGGATGCTTAATAAACATTAAAAAGACATTTAGCGTGTCAAAAACTCGAGCTACTACGAAGGAAAGTTACAGAATCTAAATTTCGAACTCAGCTGGTTCACGAACACATCGCGACATTTGCCGCATATTTGACTCTGAAAACGAGAAAACGTTGAACAAGAGAACGGAAACTTGACTTACCTCAAAGAAACAACTTGCTTTCACTCTACAAACAATCGGGGATCTCTTGTTTTCTAAGCAATCCCTGATTTCCTTTGTGTAAAGAAACAACACAAGCCGTCTTGAGCGAAGATCTGACGGGAAACTCACGTGTCCAAGCACGATTATTAGGTTTAGAGAAGCTACTCCACTAAAGGAATATTCGAATTGAACGTTTGAATCAATACAGTGGACATAAAGCAAGTCTGCTGTAGAGAAAGGAACGCAATTTCCATCAACAATTTCCATCGCCTCGAAGAACTCTCCACTCGCAAATGCAACAAATGAGAAGGTCACGTGATAGACGCTTTGATAATATGCTTTGACTAGGCGCGCAAAGCATGCCGGTGAAACGTCCTCCTTTTCCACAAGTGTTATCTATGGCACGAAGTCAGTGATTCCCCAATACCTTTGCATTTCTGATTAAAGCAACTCGTTTATTGTCTGAAGCAAAAAGAATGGAAACAACCAGTGTTGCAGAGGAATTTTATGCGAACGTCCTTAAACAAAAATTCTGATTCAACAAAAGGAAGAACGGAGGCTTTTGGGAATGTATTGTTTTCCTGTTATAGTAATCTTTCTTTAGTTTGATGGTCTTTGATAATGTTTGATTAAATACTGTTGCAGATTATATTGACAGCAACTGTTGGTAAAAGCTATCAAGGTGATATAGCTGTAGATGACGTCTCATTTACTGATGGGCTGTGTGAGGATGAAAATGAAGCTGGAGTGATTCCACAAGGTGTTACCATAAACGATGTATACAAATTTATCACTTAAATGGTTGTGCACCTTACCATTGTAACTTGCACAATGTTCTTTTTTTCTTCATGCGCCTTTTCATGGCTTCCATGTCAGCTGGCATGTTTAAATAAATTTAGAGAATCGTGAGAGGCGAATTTTTATAAGTGTCACGTTCGTATTCGAGGCCACTTCTCTCGTAATTCTTAGTTTTTTTCTTAGTCAGTTCAATCAAAAGCCATAAAAAGTTGCTAAAAAGAGATGTCAAAAACTAATCAAAAAAGCTTTATCCAAGCAGTAACGGCAAGATGCGTAGCGTTGAGAGGGCTAATTATTTAGATGACGTTTTGACATTTTGAAGATTTCATGGTCTAATCGTATCAAGGAAAGCACCCTTTCTTTTAAACCTCGTCTAGATGGCATAAGCGCCAAAACCAGTACCCATTGGCTAATTAGGCTTCATTGCCCTTGTATTGCGGCACATCGTGATTTATCATATCAAGTCAAGGCAGTAGGAGCTGCATTTCGAACACCAGCGGTGAGGCCTCTTTAGGTTGATGTCTCTTTAGGCTGATTACGGGATCCTACCTGCCTCCACCCATCCCCCCGGCCCAATCCTATTCTCTGTCATCACTCTTACCCTTAAAATCTCGGGGGCAGCACGGAAGTTGCAATCTGCATTTCCTGAGGAACACACTGTTTCTCTTTTATAAAAGAAAAAAATAATTCTAGAGCTTGTTATGAACAGACCTTATTTTATTGTTCCGTTCCTTTGAAGGGAATTGTAACTTTGATTTCCACTTGTGTCTATGGAGCCACAGCGACCACTTCGTTTTCAATTGGACGCGAAAACGATACACCACACCAAGCCTGAACACTGGGCCGGACCGCGATCACACCTCAGGTAACGCCGCATTTAATAACGTTCTATTTCACTATATATACAGGGCTTCCTCTATCTAGCCCACCCCCCTATTAACCCAAGGTTGTACAAGCAAAGTCACACTCCCACCGTACCACAAAAGGGGGGTGGGCGTTGATGGACCCCTTTGGGTTTTTATTATGTTGCAATATTTCAAAAAGATTTTACCTTTAGTAGTTAGCCTGTGGTGTACTCTATAAGATGACATATACATTATGGGTTGCAGCGCTGCTGAAGGCCTGTGAGTTGGCCACCATCTTAGATTTCACTAAAAATGACAGTTTTTTTTTCACTCAAAAAAAGCGGCGAAATTTGAAAATTATTATTATGCTAGACATATAGAAAATGACATAATTAACCTCCTTGCCGCCCTTTGTCTACATTTTATGCTTTTTTCACGGAAAACGGTGGAAAACACTCATTTTTGTTTAAAAAGAGGTATGAGTTTTGATCTCATATCTCGTAACCTTAGCAACCGACTCCCAAAAACATGTGTTAAAATGTGGTAAAGGGATATGCGTACTGCTGCTGAAAACGGCAGATGCTGATAAAAACTCTTCCTTTGAAAATTCAAGAAAAACCTTATAGGGCGTCAACCCCGAGGGTTAAGACCCCCTTTTCCCCAGGCTGTCCCTCTGTTTTTTAAGTTTACTGTCTATTTTGTGGATTTTGTGGAACTTGTGGCTGAATCAAGTCGCAGTTCTTGTTACTAGTGGCATTTAGAAATTATTTGGGATCTTCTAAATAGAGGATATTACACGGGGGCGAGAAGACATGAATTTTGTTTTCGAGTGGTTTAAACAATATTTTACGAAAGGGCGCAGCGAGTGGGAAAGATATAAATTGTTTTTTTTTTTTTTACCACGAGAACAAAAATTCATATCGTCAAGCGGCCGTGTAGTTTTCTTTTTATTATATAGACAAGAGTAGTTATGCACAAACAACAGTGTGAGAGCGGGAAATGACGTCATCGGTATCCTCACTAGTGAGGATGTGGAAAATACGCCACTCGAGTCCCGGATGTAGTTTCGTATGAGCTTTACGAGTGGTCTCTTTTCCACTAAAACACTCTTGTCTATATAATAAACAATAGTATTTGCTTATTTCAATTGATCTATTTTTGTACGTAAATAGGGCTCTAGCAGTAATAAATTATTATTATTACTATTATTATTATTATTATTATTATTATTATTATTATTATTGTTATTATTGTTATTGCACAAACAACAATGTAAAAGTGGGAAATGACGTCATCGATATCCTCACCAGTGAGATATGGAAAATACGCCACTCGAATCCCGGATGTAGTTTCGTATGACCTCACGAGTGGTCTATTTTCCACTACACTCTTGTCTCAGTATACACCTATTTCAATTAAGGTTGCTTCAGTGATGCATGATCCATGATCCTTGTTTCATAGATCGCAAAACATCATGTTTGCTATAAATAAATGTAATGATCGCTTTTTCTCGCTGAAAGCACTCTAGGACAAAACCAAATCATAAAAATATACATTTGTTCTTGCCTTAGGGCTAATAGCTAGAGAAAAGCAGTCATAAATTTAACGATCATGATGCACTGCGGTCTATGAAACATGCATCACTCAAGCAACTTTTTTGGAAATAGGTATACAACAATATAATTGTTGTTACATTCTGTTCAATTTGATAATCGTTACAAGTGAACTCAAAAAGGGATCTATGAGACGAATAGCTAATGCTGGAGGATTGAATCTTAACAAAATTCAATTACGCTCTTGGCCGAACCTTTTTGTTTTGAAATTAAACCATCTTTTTTTTTTTTTCATTTACTGTGAAGGGGTCAACAAAAAAGCAAAGCTAGTTATAATTAACCAAAGATAGATTTCGAATGCGGTTTTCATCGCATTATTATTTAGAATAATAATCACATTTATCAAAACCTCCTTTTTTACAGATCAAGCAAATATAACGGGGGAATAATGAAAGGCTACAAATTTTCATTCATTATTTTCAAAGAACGCATGATCTCATACTTATCTTCATAAATTAACTAATGTTTTTCCGGGATACGCTCTCTCTCTTTCTTGGAAAGACGAACGAAGGCAATTTAAGTTTTAGCCATTGCGTCATCCCATTTCTTTTATCTCTTAAGGATACGGAATGTACATTTATGTCGAGACTTCTGAACCTCGTAAGGCAAAAGACGCTGCCCGAATAGTGGGTCCATTGATGCGAGGACCTCAATGCATGACGTTCTACTACCATATGTACGGCTACACTATGAGCTGTGTTGTTATTTACATAAGACGCCAAGGATCAAACAGGTTGAGACCGGTTTGGCTTAAATCTGAGAATCGGGGAAGGGTCTGGACACGAGGACAAATTAGCATCAACGAGACTGGCATCTATCAAGTGAGTTGTGCAGTGTTTGTTTCTACAGCAAATCAGTTGATACAAAACATGGTCCACGTCATCAGTCAGGCTTGGGGAACACATGTTTATAAAATACATGCTATTTTATTATTTTATATTTCATTACCCAATACGGTCAAACTTAAGCAAATTTCGTTAAACGAACTTTCTGTGCCTGAAGGACAACTGAAAATTACCTGAACAGAATGTACTCACTAATATTACAATTCCACTTCTAAGTTTGTCACAAAGGACAGTTTCTGAAACCATTTTGCTCCTCTCCTTTCAGTCGTATAATGAAGTTCAAACTCCTGAGTCTGCGATAATATCATCGTAGAATTGCTCTCCCGCCCCCAACTTCCCACAACCAACAACTTCAAAAATGGCTGACTACAGCCAAAATTAAACTAGACTTGCCTTTAGATGACCCATTTTTTCTTTACCAGATAATTATCGATGGTGTAAGAGGCAGCAGTTATCTTGGAGATGCTGCACTGGACGACTTTTCATTTCAAAGGGGCACTTGTAAACAACCAGGTATGTTCTCAATCGGCAGAATGGTCAAAGCCAAAGGGTCGTTACACAAAACAATAGATTTTACCTTTTTATTTTACGTTAGAATGATTACCACGAGGTCTCACAAAAGCAACATATCTTCCTTAGTGTTACACGTCAAAATGCACCCGCAATACAACTAAGCGGTAAATTCGTCAAAATCACCGGGGCAACGAGCAATTATTAACCATTAAACGGCTAAATTATTACAATTTTTCGATTCTTAACAAGGTACGAAAGGTGGAGGGGGGGGGGGGCGACTAGCAGGAATGTTCTTTTAGAAGAACTTTGTCGCAGACTTGCAGCTAGAACCGTCGACATGCCATGCGAAGATGAACCCAACTCAACTTTGCAGGCATATAAGTGGCAAAGCTTCCGGGGTAGCTTCTGATACTGACGATGAGATGTTCGTATATGCCGGAACAGTCTCGCAGGTAGTACTGGTGGTTTTGTCGCAGACGTGTTTAAGGCACATGAGAACCAGACTTCAGTTCATGGGACACTTTAAATTCAAGAGTTCTGTTTTTTCGAAAAAAGTGGGTCATTACTGTGAATAAAACGCGGTATTGCTTTGGGGGCTAATTCATAGCTTTTCCAGTAAAGACCACGATATTTCCATTCTTACCTGGGTTTGGCTGACACCAAAGAGCCAAATTGGGTTCCACGGCGGGCTTTTACGGTGTCTGGGTTATTTTGCTGCAACGATTACCGAAATAACTCCCCAGAGGGTCAAACAGGCCCAAGGGGCACCGGGTTTATTTAACACCTTACAGCTAGATAAAACCGATCTCTTGAATATATGTACAGTGCAGTTTCAGTTCTTCCGAACTCCCACGAGTGTTTTAAAGATCTAAGTGTTGAAACACGTTAGAAAATGTTCTTAAGTGTTTAGTTGTAGAGACAATATTGCAGCCGTCTTTTTACTCATTTGAATACTTAAGTTGCAGAAAGAACAACCTACTACGTGTCCTCTTACAAGGGACAAGTCTTCCAAATAACCTCTCAGCCTTCCGAGCACAGCCAATATACCGAGGAATTCCGATTCACTCTTGAACATCCACGAGGAAATCCGAATGAAGTACCGTACTTCATCTACTCTCGAGAATCCGGTGGACACGGCTTTGTTTCAACAACGTTGGATCTTTATCGCTATACAGACTTCCCGATGGACATGGTTGTTCTGAACAGTGCACAGGGTCTGCGTCATGAAACCAGGAAAATTTATTTATTTAGCAGGCATAAGTATGGCGTCATGCTTAGTCTAGATGACCATCGGAATGTGAATTGCTGCAGGAGAGATATCATTTTCTCCTTTTACGCATTTAATGTTACTGAACCAGGTGAGAACTAGAATACCTTTGATGCCTCATAAGGCGGTCATCGAAAGGAAAAATAGGTGTGTATATTGCACAGGGAGAGTGTTTTTCTCTATAATAGGACAGAGTTGTGTACCGTATCTTAACCTCAGTTTTAAACGTTAGTGCAGAGACATATCAATTCACATTACCATTTGCTCCTTCCAGGATGACTAGGGAGTTTTATAAATGGATTGGTTGGAACGCCTAGCACCTTGATTATGCCAAAACAACTCAGCTGCATAACACTCCAGTGTACAACAATGTAGAAAACTCGCATTTCGAATTATTGGCTAGGCAAGGGCGGTTTTACTGTCGATCGGTTAGGGAAGTGTAAAGCAATCGGAAGTTGGATGCTCCCTTTGTTGACTTTATTCTGTTCCTCACTGCATGGAGTTAAAACTCTCGTTTTGGAGTCTGGTGGCTTGCCATTCTGGACGTGATCGTGTCAAAAGGGAAACATCTAACTTCAGACTGCTGTTAAGACTGAACGTCGGTGCTTTTAAAGTTCCCTGTTATCCTAAGAGAGCGCACGTAGAAAACATAAAGAGAGAAGAAAATAAAACAATAAATAAATAACTTTCACTAAACATTCTGAATTATAGAGATACCTTAATGGCTTACGATACGCTAAAATGCCACTCTTCACGCTCCTTGGTTTAAACAGTGAACTGAAAATTGAGTAATTCAAACAGAAACTTGGATGTATTGACAGCCTCAATATGAATGATTTTAGCGTTGTTGTTTTTGTTTTTTTTTTTTTTGTTTCTTTGTTTGTTTTTTAATTTTGTTTTTTTAACTGTTGTTAATTGTCGATATTTATCAGAGGCAAGCTTTAGGGCAGATAAACACCTCTTCATTAGACGCGCTTTACGGAAGGGGAATAAATCTTGAAACATCACTTGGAACTGTACTTTTCGGTTTTGAAGGGCGATATGGCAGTCTCGTTCTTAAAGGGAAAATTAGTTAGGTTTTGTTAGATTGGCAAATTTCATCAGAACGTAAGGCAAGAAGAACACTAGTTTCATAGACGTACATAGTAATGTCCTCAGTTGATCTAAAGAAGGCGTTACCGTGTTAACGTTTCAACCAATGCTTGTAACTCTAGTTGTTGTTCTGGTTTTACAGAAATTCGTTCCACTTCTGGCTGTGCGCCGGGTTGGTACAAATTCAACAAAGAGTGTTTCCTATACTATTTCCAGTACCCTGCGAAGTGGAGTGACGCGCGGTCGTTCTGTCACAAATTGGGAGCCGACCTTGCTGTTGTCAATAACGCCATGACGCTAAAAGACCTGGCCAATCAGAGAAGAGAAATGAAGTTTGATGACCACGACTTGTACCTGGGATTGAGCGGCCAGTTAAACTGGAAATGGGCCAACGGGAATAACGTGTCGACGACATACAACATGTGGGGTCCGGGGGAACCGAGTGGTGACGGGAAATGCGGGTCATTTTTGAATGCCATTAGTTGGGATTCCGCGTGGAAGGGATATGGATGGCGCTGGAATGATGAAATTTGCACGAACCTTAACGGGTACATCTGTGAAGAGCCGCTAGGTGGGTTAGCTGACAATTCTTACGTTAAAAGCAGGACTGCGTCTATATCGATATTGGTAATTATATTCAATCCCATCTTTTCTTAACCCTTCCACTCCTTAAGGAGGTCAAGATGGAAACTAGACAAATCGCAAATTTTTGGAGAAATACTTTTAAAAATTACCATTGTAAAGTACGACTGAAGTGCTTTTATTGAATGGTCACAATTTGAGGTTTCATATACAGACTAGATCAACCAATTCAACGTTCGACTCTGAGAAATAAAGGGCTAAAAACATTGGTTATTTCAAATATATATCGCTGAATAATAAAATGCACATCATCACTTGGTATGATTTTACGTACAATGTGTCAGTGCTAAGTGGTCCCGTGTCTTGTTTCGAAGAAATTTATTTAGCTTCCTTGAAATTTTATTTTTCTTCTCCTAAGTTGTTACTACGTTCTTGTTTTGAATAAAAATTTTACGGATTTTCGTATTTTGATATGCTGTCTGATACCTTAGGCCTTTTCCGTGTAATCCTGGATTCTACCTTGATAAATAAGCTAGTTTGTTTACTGATCTATTTTTTTGTTTTTGTTTTTTCACGCAACACCAATTTGACGCCACGATAGGAAAGGGAGACAGTGTTAATCAAAGACATAGGGGTACTTTTGTTAACTTTCAACTGTTGTTTCTCTTCTTAGCTGTACCGCATCCCTTGGGTCTCTTCACCTTGAGTGGTGCTAATGGAACTATTGACAAGAGTCCGCGAAGGCTCACGCAGGCCGTCATCAGCGACATCACGCTTGCACCAGGTCCTTTTGGAAATCTAAACGGCTCCTTTTTCTTCAGAGGCAACAAGGACAGCTATGTGAAACTGAAAAATACCGGAGAACTCGACGCTAGGTTTTCGATAAGTGTTTTTGTTTGGGTTTATGTCGACAACTCTAGTGGCCTGATATATAAGTACGAACATTCTAATTACTACGGTTGTTGGATGAAGGTTTTTTCCTCAAACTTGGCTGTGAAAGTGCGATATATGAACAGAAGAGGCTCGGGAAGTTACGTTCTTTATAAAAGGAACGTTCTCAAGGCAAACGCTTGGAATTTCGTTGGTACTACTTACAACTACTATACGGGTTTGGCGACGGTTTTTGTCAACAACAGCACAGTCATACAGAGGAATATTACAGCAAGGATGAAACTAGCAACTCAGTACAATGTTAGAGTTGGATCGTCGAACATACAAACAAAGCATTTCCGCGGAAGGATCTCGTGCTTGCAAATTTATGATCAAGCGTTATCGATGGATCAAATTATGCTGATCAAAACAAGGTGTAATGAAACCAGTAAGTGATTATGATTATATTCAAAAGCCCCTTTTCCGGGACGCACTTTTCAATGTTAATCCCGAGGAGAGGAGGTCGGGTGCGTTTGATCTCTTTCAAAACCCGTTATCGAAACTTTTATTGCTGTACCTCTCCTTTGCCAAATCCTGAGGATACGCCAAATGCGTCTAGTCTAGCATCTCATATCATCTCATCTTATCTTAAAGTTGTGTCTAATTCTATCCGTTTCCCTGGCTAACATATTGTTTTCAGCAAACCCTATTTTAAATGTCTAAGGGCCTTTTTTCGCAGCGTACACATAAACCGTCGAGAAGGCGGCATGGCCCAGTAGACAAGACCCGAAAATTGCGCTCCCTTAAGGTCCTGGGTTCAAGTCCTCCCATCTGACCGCTTGATAGTTGTCTTGCACGATAGTTCCGTGTTCTCAGGCCACGCTATGTAAATACATGGTCCGCCTCCTACCAGTTAGGATTTTTAACATTTATTTTCTGTTTGTGCAGGAGCATATCACGCTTATGATTTATAAGATAGTTTCTATTGGTTAGGTTGCATTGATTTAGAGCGTTATCTGCACATGAAAGCCTGGTTTTTACGCAACAAGGCATGAGTCAAGTCAAACGTGGACTTGGCGTAAGCATGCGGAGCACAAGTACAAGCGCAAAGTTGCAGTGAGTTCCTTTTCCTTTTCCATGTGCTTGTGCTTATTTTTAAATCACGGTGATTCCGATAGCGAAAATCCGATAGAAGAACGGGTGTCTCGTTTCCTCTTGCGTCCCTGCTTTGATGTAGCTTATACTGCGTTACTGCAAGCTTTCTTTCTGCCTTCATGCCTTTACTGCCTAGTGAACTGCCCAAGGCAAACTATAACTGAGTGCTCATTCACGTTTACTTCAATACTTAGTCGTTCTGCAATATGTATTGTTTACAGAGCCTATAGCTTGCAGTCCCAGCTTCTTTCCTTTCCGTGGCGGTTGCTACTCATTAAATACCAAGTATCCACTATCATGGCAAGACGCTCTAACCCAGTGCAACCTTGAAGGAGGCACGCTGGCCGAGATATCTCGAGAAGGCTTGAGATTTGCATTCTCCAACATGCTTGATAGTAGAAGACCTAAGCCAAATAATTTGTTCTTTGGACTCCAGACCAAGGACAATTGGGTCTGGATCGATGGCACTTTATTTAATGGTTCCCTGTGGATGCCGGGGTATCCCGCTGGCTACCATGGAATCCAAAGCTGTGCTGTTATGACAGCGGGTTCGTCGAAGATAAAAGACGTTGACTGTCGCTTAACGAAATATATCTTGTGCCAGAAGCAAAGCGGTGGGTGTCCGTCTGCATTGACACTCTTTGTCTTAGTCCTGACAGCCTATTTCACTGCTATGCTGACCCAGGTTTTAAGCGGCCTTCACACGTCAAACTAATGTTGGCCAACTCGTGTTGGCAATCTCAAATTGGTGTGTGTGAACAACACAACAACATGTCGGCAAACTGTTGGCGAAAAATAGAGCTTGTTTCTATGCTCGCCAACTTCACGCCAACAGTTTGCCAACGTGTTGTTATGTCGTTCACACACACCAATTTGAATTTGCCAACACGAGTTGGCCAACATTAGTTTGACGTGTGAACGCCGCTTTAGAGTTCAATCATGACTGATAAGTGAAAAACAAAAGTGAGGTAAATTTGCACAACTTCGGGTTCTTTACAATTGTTTATATCTCACGAAGTTATTATTTTCTCACGAACACCTTTTATGCACAAATTTCCATCATTGTTTTGTGACCATGGGCGAACCATGATTCGCTAGCTACGATTCACAAGATAAGCATGGAATTTACGCTTCACTGATGAGATTAGAGAAGAAATAATAACTTCCTGAGTTCATAATCCAACGTAAGGAGAATATGTAGAAGATCTGTTGTTTTCTTAAACCACTTTGTGATTATGGGAGAATCATGACGGTGAATTGGCATAGCCAGTGAAACGTGTTTGAAAAACCCGGCTCTGCACACAGCAGTGAAATCGGCTGTAAACATAATAAGGCTAGGCCACAGGAACCCCAAACGCTCTGTTAGCTATATCACAATCATTTCATTAAAATGTTGTTATTTACCTGTGTCCCTGTGTCTTTATGAGTCGTTTTGGAAGGAATTTGAATCAGAGTGAAGACAGTTTAATTTACCTTGCCAGTTTCAAAGCTTATCTTGTCTGGCGCGTCGTAAACAAGACGCGACAATTACGTCTCAAGTTGTATAACGTGAGACGTAACTGTCGCGTCCTGTTTCCGACGCACCAGACAAGGGTACATTTGAAACTGGCAAGGTAAGCCGTCTCCGCTATGATTCAAATCCCTTCCGAAAACGACTCATAAAGACACAGGAACACAGGTAAATAACAACATTCTTTTATTAAATGATTGTGATATAGCTAATACACCGTTTGGGTTCACTGTGGCTAGGCTCTTTTATAACGATTGATGGCACACTTACTTCAGCCTTATTGCTCTCTCTGTCGAAGGTATGGATGTATTGCCGCAGTTATGGAGATATTATTTGTGGGTTTTGCCCCATACTAGACTAATCAAATCACATGCCTTAGTGACTGATCGGGTGCAATTACAATGTTAGCTGCCATAATACCTACTCAAGGCCACAAGTTAATATTAAAAGTATGAGAAATTTTTAGAAGAAATCTGTTCGCAGTAACGTTGACTGCATTTCTGTCAGTAGTTAATTCATTGACTCACTGGAGTAGAACGCGGAGTTCAAGCATCCTTTTGCCTGACCACCCCTCTCTGGCCATTGATAGATCATACACGACTTGCTTTCGATCACAAAAGGTGAGAAATAGTTATGAAAAATAAATAAATAAATAAATAAATAAATAATTGCCTTGTGAGTAAAAAACCAATCAATGATTTTCTCCGAATGCCTGCAAGTAAAAAGACGTATCCAAGGATTATTTCATAAAGTCTGTAAAGTATCACCTATCCCCCTGTTTAGTTTATTAGACCTGTTAATTACCCAAATTTTGTTGATTTTTCTTAGCTGTTTTGTTTGTTTGTTTTTCACTTCTTTATTTATCTGTATTTCACCAGGCGTGGTTTTTTCTGGCAGGCTGCTTTGTTGTCCCTGTTTGTCTATTTATTTGTTCAGTTTTTGGTGTTTTGTTGCTGTTGTCTTGTTTATTGTTTGCCATTTTGTCTGTCTGTGTATCTGACTTTCTGCATGTTCCTTTCTGTTTTTTTTTTTTGGTTTTGTTTTTTTAATCTATGGTCGGTTGTTTTCTTCGCCAGATGATTGTTTGTCTAATTGTTCGTTTTGCCTGTTTGATCGTTTGTTCGTTGTTTGTTTGTTGGTTCTTTGGTTTGTTTGACCGTTTGCCTGCTTAATTAATTGCTTATTTGTTTCTTTAATTATTATTTTCCCTTACTTCATCCGCTTAGGAGCCTAACCCTTGGTGGCAAGTGACGCTAGAAAAACTCCTCTATGTTGAATCAGTCGAAATCACCGATAAGGTTGATTGCTGTCCACGTGACCGTGGCGTCATCAATGTTATTGTGTCAACAAGTGAAACCGATTTAGACTCAACCTGTACAGGTTCTGCAGACTATGGGAAATCTCTTGAATTCAAAGTACATTGTTCTCCACCGGCAAGAGGCCGTTACGTGACAATAATGCTGATTGGAAAGAACGTCACGCTAGTTCTCTGCCAAGTTGTGGTGAATACGATCGGTGAGTCACAACTCAGATTCTCTAATCTACATATTTTCCACAGTTCCACTGGGCATACTTCACAGTCTGCCCGGAGTAACATACATAAGGGGCGTTCGAAAAGGGATAACCGGGGTGAGAATGTTTTGCTAAGTAATGATCAGCTTCCTTTAAAATGCGAACAGTGATGCTACGATCACTACTTATATTTGCCGACGTTAGAGATTGAGAAGCATTCTAAAGGAAGGGTGGAATGTTTATGTAAAAGATGATGGAAAAGCAAAGATAAAAAAGCAAGCAATATAAACTCTATGCTCGCTGATGCATGGCTTAATGTCATTTCTTGTCCTTTTTTTGTAGAGCTCTCTAAAGATGCGCACGGTGTTTTGCGTGAGGCGTGGTATAATGTAAATTACAACTCCAAGAAAGCACCAACAATGCGTGAAAATCCTGCATTTCAGCCTCCAGCTCAAAGTAGGATCGTTCTGCGAGATTTTGATGCGCCAACAAATGTGGGAGAGAAGTACGTTCAGCGATTAACAAGCTACTTACAGGTACAAATTGCTTTTCACATTCTTACACCCAATGGCCGTGGGCGCGAAAATCATAACATTGACCGTTACATCATAACATTGACTGTTACATTTCCGTTTTGTAAACTTCCACATTTGCTGAGCATTGGTGTCTACCAACCTGGCAAGGAGGCCTTCGACCCATTCTTTTCCCCAGACATCACTGCTACCTTTGGCCGCTATCGCGTGGTCAGGCCTAAGCGCGTCCGGAGCTAATGCCGCCAGTTTGAACTGGAGTTCTGGAACTAAGTAAGCTTCGGAAATCGTTCGCGAGTCTAGTTAACTATTATTCTCGGCACGCCACCGGAAGCAGGCTTCTTAGTGTAATAGGGCGCAAGGAAAAATCGGGGATGGGGAAGGGGAGCGTTCCCAGTCCGCTAGCTTTCTTTTGTCCCCTTCTCCTCACCGTGGAGCCTGTTCACTGCATACGCCTTGGGAACCTCCAAACCACCGAAGAATGTCCAAGCTTTGTCAGTCTGTCCAGACCTCACTGTTTCTCTCTTCAAGACCTCGCACCAGCCAACCCGGTCTTAATTAACTTGAAAAAATGGCCGCCGTTTAAGAAAGACACAGAACAGTCAACTCGTAATTCGCTGCTTTGCCTACATACATACTTGGGACTCTCCATGACACTTGAACCACAACAAAAATAAATAAATAACCGAGCAAGCCTGCCTTCTAGCTACTGACACTACACTGTAAATTCAAAAGTTATGTTTTAGCCTCGGAAGCGGCCCGTTTTGGTGAGTAAAATACAGTACCTTTGTGGGGACCGACTTGGCTCTCTTAAATAAGGACATAATAGTCCTATTTACATAAGCACAGTATAAGCTGAGCCGGCACCAAAGGCCCAAGCCCGTTGTGGGCTTTTACTGTTCTGGTCTTTTTACCCAACTGTGACCGTGACAGAGGGTCGAATCAGCTCTAGGGGCATCAGGGCTAATTTGGTATTTTGGGTGAAACTTTTAATTTACAGTCTAGTAGCGATCAATACGTCTTATATTGATGGTTTTTGGATAGGTTCCTAAAAGCGGTAATTATACATTCTACCTGTCTTGTGATGATTTCTGTGAGTTGTGGAAGAACGATGTCAGTGAGAAAGGCATTGAAGAGGTGAAACAGAACGCCGAGGAGAGCGTGATGAAACAACCAATCATCAGCCTTAAAAGTGTTACCGGGCATCAGAAGTGGGATAAGTATGTCATATGTAACAGTAGCATAACTCGGTGAAGCAAAAAATGAAATAAAATCACTGAACATTTTGATTCTAAACTACATGTTTTAACACATACCGTAAATGAGAGGGCTTATTTGCGAGAGGGCTTAAAAGAGGATTTACGGTATGCAAGTGTCGATATAAACAGCTGAGTTAAATCGGAGTATCCGTTCGTCTTGCTGCCCCCGGCTTACCTTTTATTTATTGTGGTTAAAACTATTACATTAATTTGACAATCATACTAAATAAATTAATTAGAATTAAAAGTACGTCACATTACAAACTGCCTCACTACAGAGTTTCAGTAATCACTGTCCAGTTTTTTTTTTCATTATTTCCCTCTGACAAAGGAAAAAAAGGTTCACATACGAAGGATTCACCTGTATAAAGGATACCAAATCTCAGTAATTACTATAATAAATATTGTTTAACCTTTCCATTGATCATTGCTTTGATCGTAGATACCAAGAGCAAGTTTCGCAGCCGATTTTTCTCGACCAGTGTCGTATTTATCGACTGGAAGCCTTTATGAGAGAAGAAGCAAGCATCGACCACTTGTCTGTAGGCATGCGCAGACCGACTGGCGAATATGAGCGCCCTATTTCAGGAGCAAGACTGTTTTGGACCAAACCAGGTACCTCAGTTATAATAACATTAATAACAATAACAGTTTTTATAGACGCATTTTGCAGAGCCTCAATGCGTTTACAAGATAAAAATAGAATAGAATTGGGACCGCGGTCAAACAGAGATCAACATTGTCCAACATTGTTGAATATAAATTTGCTTTTCGAATGTTTGTTGGCAACCAATATGTACCTTCAACAACAATAAGCTATACACCACCCAAAATAAGAGGATTTGGCAAATTTGACCCATATTTTAAACCTTGGAAGGGAAAGTTCCAATTCCACCGTATTTTTGTGGTTGAACTGAAGCTAGACCCGTAACGAAAAACCTAACCTTGCTGTCACCTTTTCAGCTATAACTATATAGTGCTGTCAGTGCTTTCAGTTCTACCTAGTTCAAAGTAACAATTTCGGTAAGGATGAGGAGATAGTGATATATTAAACAGCCATTACATATTTAACAATTCTGGTTTGCCTACAGGGACGCGAAGGCTAGAGGTGACGCTACAGGACAACAAAACGTTGCTATCTGCCTTGACTGGCTCAAACCTCCAAATATCAGGTCGGTTCTACAGCACGTACTTAGCATACAACTCTTACCCGTGTCTAATCTTCGTCTAAATAACTGCCTTCAAGGTTTTACAGAATCTACTGGGTATTTCACGTGCTCATTTCACGTGCTCATTATCAAAACTGCATTACATCCATACAACACTGCAATGCACTGCATTTTGTACCACTACACTGTAAATACATTGCATTACATTGCATTTTTAACACACAGCGAAGTTCGACAGTTTAATGTTTTTCATCACATTTTATCTTGTATGTACGGTATCTTGCTCAAGAGTACTTGTAAGACCATGATTCGAAACGTGACCCTTCTGCTTTTAAAGATTTCTACCTAGGACTGACTCCTTCGAGAACATTTCTATTTTTAAGGTCTTGGGAAACATTTACGTTTTTCTTGCTGTTCCTTTGTACAGGGTTTTATCAGTTTTGTTGCGATGGTGTGCACTGCTCCGATTGTCCAATGGAACTGAATATATCGACTCTTCAACAAAACGTGTCACTGAATTCTGCTCTCAACTTGACTTGCATAAAGACACCATTCACGGCCACGTTTAAAACCGACAAACAGCCTGGGAAGTTTGCAGTCAAGGTAAGTTTCTTAGGTTCTGTTGGAAAACGCTACTTCGATATATTTTTTGGTTTTTATCAACACTTAAGTGTTTGCAAAAATGGATCAGATGGATTTATACGTTTTCAAAACTTGTCAAAGGAATTTTCATTGTATTTTTGGTATTTTCATAAACAAACGGAAGCTTTTGAAAATCCGTGCATAAATTTGGACGGGAAAACAGAATATGAAATTTAAACTTTGATACGACTATTTCAGCCAAACGAGTTTAACGAAATAAGAATTATAGTGTGAAGGATAAAATACATAGGAAGACGGTGCTGTGCACGAAAATATTTTGCCCTTTTTTTCTCCAAACAAAAACGGAGTATTTGGCAAAAAATGACTATGTGTGGCGAAAAAGTATGCAGTCATCAATATTTTTCTCATTTTTGGCCACACAAAAAGAAACCCTTGGAGGAAAACGCAGTGTTGTGGATGTTTAAAAACACTATGAAAGCTTATATCAGTGTGCTTCTTTTTTTCTCTAAACGGAGAAACGAGCCCTTTGCCCAGAAACGCATTATGTGTAAAAAGGGCAAATATATATATATATTAAGTGTAGAAATGGTTTTCGCTGCGGCCAGCCTAGATGAAATATATGGTGTACGCGCGTGGTTTACGTTGTCCAGGGTTGCTGAAGGGGCCGGCTAAACACGCCAAACTTTATTTCTGCAATCAAATCTACAACTTCTCCAGTCAGGAGCATAAACCAAGTCCAGTCGTGACTTCGTATACACGTCTTTTTCCGCGTTCGACATTGGCTGCCTCGACCTCTGACACACCGTTACACACTTTAACACTTTGGTATCATAATTTACTATATCTTAAGTAACTCCCAAGTAGCACAGGCTAACCGAGAGGGGTTACTAATACGTGAAACCATTAACATTTAGCTGTAATAACAATGAATGGACTGTCTACAAGGAACGACTAAGATTTGACCTCTGCAAACTCATAACCTATCGCATTACTAGAAGCATACTAAAACTTGATTGCTCATTTAGACTAAACGATTCTTTTTAATGGACTTCTCAGTTTAGTTTAATGCTTAGTGTGAAACCGCTGATCAGAGGGCCTCGTCAAAATTATTCAGATTTGAGTTTCTTTGCCCTGATTTCATCCCAGTCTGGATAATACAACTCCTTCATTCGCTGAGCAAGCTTATCAAGATTCTTTGCTTTGGACTTGATGAGCTCACCTATAGGACATGCTGGAAATTCCCACGCCGAGCTCACAATAAATGCAAACAGTGAAGCATCAGCTAAGCAAGGCTTGTCTCCAAACAAGAACTTCTTCTCGCCCAAGATTTCCGACAACGCGAGCAAATCTCTCTTTGCTATTCCATACAGCTCTTGCTCCGTGTGTCGCCCGATCCCATGGGACCACAGATAATTCTTTGCTTTTCTCTTTATGTTAAAAAACACTAGGTATTTAAGTGGCAGGATAAATTGACCTCCCACCCTCTCTCTTGCGTTCGCCCCATATTTAGACAACCAGCGTGTGTGCGGAATCGACCTGTGGATACAAAACAAAACAGACCGTAAGAACTTAGCGGTGGATTCAAAGGCCCTCTCATACATACATAGCCTAGGTAGCAGGCGTTTCCGAAGGTTTCGTTCAAAGCATTTTTCGCTTTTTGGTCTCCTTCGCCCCATCGATCATCATCATCATCATCATCATCATCATCATCATCATCATTATCTATCTATTTATTTAGTTAGTTATTTATTTATTTGTTTATTTATTTATTTATTCATTTTGTGAGGGAAAGTTTCGAACTTGAAGAAAAACCTATAGAAACGCTAGCTAGCTGGTACATAATCGCATTTGAAAGAATTGCTGGCCGTCATGTTGCCATTCACTGGCACCTCTTTGACTCATTTAACCTGGTTTTTGCAAGGTTTGATGACGGACAGCATACATTTTTTCCTAACACTTGTTAAAGCCGCACTCTGACTGTTGGAGCCCATACGGGCGGTGCTTAGCAGAAGGTGTTCGATGGCTTTTTTCACTAACTCACTATCTACTTTTTGACTTCGAGTAGGTTGCCATTACAATAGAATGCATCACCTCTTTCATGTTTTATATTTTCATTTTCAAAACAAGTTGTGAAAATGTTGAAATGCCTGACAAAATGCATCGTTTAAGTTTATTATTAAGATCTAGTTGTTTGTTGATCCACTGTGCATTTGAACTAGGGATAAAACTTAGTTGTTCGGTTACTGTTGCAATGCAGTATATAAATGTAAAGAAGATCCTCGCAGTTATTAACGCAACTTATCCAGTTGCGAAAAGGAAGCCTGAAAAAATCAGGCTTGCCGGGATTCGAACCCTGACCTCTGCGATACCGGTGCAGCGCTCCAACCAATTGAGCTAACAAGCCAACTGGGAGCTGGTCATTAAATTGGTTCGTAATATACCCGGGAAAGATGAAGATGAAATTATGAATATATGAATTTCATATATTCATTCATAATATATGAATTTCATATATTCATAATTTCATCTTCATCTTTCCCGGGTATATTACGAACCAATTTAATGACCAGCTCCCAGTTGGCTTGTTAGCTCAATTGGTTGGAGCGCTGCACCGGTATCGCAGAGGTCAGGGTTCGAATCCCGGCAAGTCTGATTTTTTCAGGCTTCCTTTTCGCAACTGCATAAGTTGCGTTAATAACTGCGAGGATCTTCTTTACATTTATTTCTTCATTCCGCAGTTCAAATATATGAATTTCATATATTCATAATTTCAATGCATTATATGTTTCTGGTAGGTTAGCACTTTTAGTAATCCCGTGTACAAACGGTAAAGAAATTGAAATTGTAAATCATACTCCATGACTGCACCAAAATACTGTGGTAGAGTGTATATTTTTTGCTTTTTATTTAAGACACTGTCTCTATAAAATTTCAAGGCCCCCCTCCATAACACAAAAATTACTTTAGGACCCCCCTTTTTGCAGTGACTAAAATGTAAGGTTCCTTCCATTTTCTCGCCCTCCCCCCCCCCCCCAAGAGGAATAATGAACGGTTCCTTAATGGAATAGCTTACAATAAGGCATTCTGAAAACTAAGGGCCGATTATCAAACGAAGTCTAACTTAGGCCGTGTTGTAGTCTGTGGTATATGCCTGCCTTGCATAAATGACCCTTGGGTTATCGAGGACGCCTCCATATGAGGATTAGCCACATTGGTTCCTTTTTTTAACAGGGAGCTCAGGAGTAGTTCGTCATGATCAGGATCATGAACGTTTGCGTGATGATGTTACGAAATATATGTAAATCTCCTTTTACAACCTTCAAATGGGCTTTGATATGAAATCTCAATTTTCAATCGATGTAAATCACAAGCCTTACAACCGTGTGACAAACTGACCTGAGAGTTGTGCAATGTGGCACGTTGCTCTGAAAACGCTAATTTTCACCCAAACTCCAGAAATTACGTGCATTCTGCCGAAAGTCCATTTTTTTTTTCTATTATTTGCTTATCACTGGTTGGGTACTTCAGGCGCCCGGCGTTGGTAACGTTACCTTACATATAGGGGCGCCTGACATATAGGGGCGTCTTACATATAGGGGCGAGTTCAAGCGCGCGATGTCTCGCGAGATTGCCTTACAAATAGGGGCGCCTGACATATAAGGGCGAATTAACACATACTTTCATTTACACAATAGTGGGCGATGTCACACGAGGTTACCTTACATACAGGGGCGTCTTACATATAGGGGCGAGTTCACGCGCGCGATGTCACGCATATGGGGGCGCCACAACCAGTTCAATTTTATTAGTGGTTTTAAAGTTGGAGAAAAGGAACTGTAAATAAGTCGAAAACAACTAAAAACGGCAGACATAACGCCAGGTAGTTTCCCCATCTATCCTCTTTTCCCCTTTCATGTAGGGGTGAGTTCACACATTCCTCATGTTGTGCGATAGTACCCGCCTTTTTAACTGTAAAGCGAAATCAAAAAGTTTTTGAAATAATTTTTACCGTTATGCAAAATTAAGGGCCGCTTTTTTTATGTCGATGTTGCATTGAGCTACCAAGCATCACAGCTGGATAGAACCTGAAAATAATTCTATGTAAGCAATTAACTCAAAACTGTGCCCCTATATGGAATTCACGCGGCTGAGATGCCGTTTTCAAAAAATCCTAAACAATCATTTTGCACCTCAATGTTATCCTGACGATTTGAAGCACATCAAGCAAGCGGTTATAAAGATATGACACAAAGAAGTTTCACAAATCCAAGATGGCGGTTGTTTCTTTACTGATCGAGAATGGACCGCAGAATAGCAAAAAACAATAACAATAACAAGCAAAAAGTAAGCAAATACTGACCCTAAACTCAAAAAAGAAAAAGAAAAAAGAAAAAAAAATGGCTCGTTCTTGGACGGGATTCGAACCCGCAACCTTCTCGGCCTCAAGGGCGACCTCAAGTCCGAATATATACGAGCCTATATACAAATATACCACAAGAAGAGGGTATCGAAACAGTATAGGAAGCATACGACACCTTTCACAATAATAGCCCTCCCATACCCACACACTACCTCAGAGAAATGCTTAGTCTCATACTTGAAGAAAATTCCTTCCAATTTAATGGAAAGAACTATCTTCAAGTACACAGCACTGCGATGGGGACGAAAATGGCTGTCGCCTTTGCCAACATATTCATGGCTAAAATTGTAACAAATCCTAAGCAAAACTGTCAAAAAACCTAAAGTCTGGAAACGTTACATTGACGATATATTTTCACTGTGGGACGCCAGCAAAACAGACATTCAAAGATTCATCGAACAAGCTAATTCACATCATCCTACAATTAAATTCACAGCTGAAATCTCAAACACAGAAACTACATTTCTGGATGCAGTCATATACAAAGGCGAAAGATTCAGGGAACAATCAATCCTTGCCATAAAAACACATTTTAAACCTACAGAAACCTTTCAGTACACCCACTACACCTCTTGTCACCCGCTAAGTGTGAAAAAAGGATTCATTAAGGGCGAAGCTCTTAGACTCCTAAGAACAAATTCTTCAGAAACCACTTTTGAAGAGAACATGATAAATTTCAGAGCACGCTTGGTCGCAAAGGGCTACCCACGAAATCTGATAGATAAACGCCTATCAGAAATAAACTTCACAGAAAGGAAGTCAGCGCTTAAACAGAACAAAAAAGATACGAAAGATATTTTGCCATTTGTCACACAATATGAACAGGCAGTGCCAAAGATCAAACAAGTTTTAATGAAAAAATGGCACATCATAGAGGAACAACCACTACTCAAACAAATCTTCAAAGATCCACCTATCATGTCTTTTAAGAAAGGAAAATCTTTAAAAGATATGCTCGTTAGAGCAAAAACATAAGAGATTCTCAAATATTTCACACCGGTAGAGATTGTGCGGCCTGTCACGCCTTGCTGCCTCCTACTGTAAGAAGCCCCTATATGTAAAACGCCCCTATACATAAGATCCAACACGCCCTAATTTCTAAAACGCCCTTATATGTAAGACATCCCTATATGTAAGACGCCCCTATATGTAAAACGCCCCTATATGTAAGACACCCTGCCTTATATGTAAAACGCCCCTATATGTAAAACGCCCCTGTATGTCAGACGCCCCTACATGTAAAACGCCCCTATATGTAAGACACCCCTATACGCAAGACGCACCTATATGTAAAACGCCCCGATATTTAAGACGCCCCGCCGTATCTGCAAAATGCACCTATATGTAAAACGCCCCTGTATCTAAGACGCCCCTATATGTAAAACGCCCCTATATGTAAAACGCCCCTATACGCAAGACGCACCTATATGTAAAACGCCCCTGTATGTCAGACGCCCCTACATGTAAAACGCCCCTATATGTAAGACACCCCTATATGTAAGACGCCCCCATATGTAAAACGCCCCTATATGTAAGACACTCCTCTATGTAAGACGCCCCCATGTGTAAGACACCCCTATATGTAAGACGCCCTTATATTTAAGACCCCCTATTTGAATGTAAATAGCTTTGATAGACACCCCTATATGTAAGATAACCTTGTGTGAAAACTCGCAGTATAGCATACCGTGTGGCACTAAATTTTTACGAGAGTTTAATCTTGCGGATTGGCGATTTTTTGTGTTTTGCGGGAATTAATCTTTGCGATTGGAAGAGACTGTTTTTTTGCTGGAATTAATTTTTGGAGAATTTTTTTTTCGGGAAAAAATTACGGTTATTTTATTTTGTGGGAACTTATTTTTGCAGATCGCGAAAAAAAACCCGCAAAAATTAGAATCGCAAAAAATTCAGTGCCACAAGGTAACTAGAGGTATGTGAGAACTCGCCCCTATATGCAAGACGTCCCTATGTGAAAGGTAACCTTGCGTGACATCTCGCGTTATTGCGTACCTGGAGGTATGCATGAACTCGCCCCCATTTGTAAGACGCCCCTATATGTAAGGTAACCTGGCGGGACATCACGCTCTATTGCGTAAGTGTACTATGCGCGATGCGTGAACTTGCCCTTTATAACTGAAAGGTAACCTTGCGTGACATATCGCGCTGTCGCATAACAAGAGGTTTGTGTGAACTCACCCCTATATGTAAGGCTTGTACAGGAAAGTTTGCAAATTTTAAAACACGCCATTAAATGTAAGTCAACCCTTCATAAACCTGATATAAAGACGCTTAATTACTGCAAGATAACGTTTGTAGGATGAAGAAAATAAAGATTAAAAGTGACTTCCAAATTATCACTTCTCAGTAAACAAACGAATTATTATTTTCTTTCTAGCACTTTTAATATGTACAGGTCGTATAGCGCCTAATGTTTACGATAGTTGACTGAGAAAGATCATTAGCAGCATGTGCGGTGCAGGAAAAAGTATATAAACCTTACTGCATCGCGCGGTATTGCGTAAATGAAGGTATGCGTGAACTCGCCCCTTTATGTCAGGCGCCCCTATATGTCAGAGGCGCCCCTATATGTAAGGTAACGTTACCAATGTTAGTGCTTCAGGCAGCGCTCGTTGGAGAACTTTGCGTGACAGACTAAAAGGCCCTGTTTACTGTTTACATTGAAGGAAGGTTTCTGGCTTATGAAAGAACTTGACGGGGACGTGGCAACATATGTCTCTAATGTTTGTTGTTTAAGGCTGCTGAAAACCGTTGAAAACTTCGTCCGACAAACTTCTATGAATTTAGATACTAAAGTTAATATTTGCATATTTGCATTTCAATTCGGTGGCAGGGTGGCCGAGTGGTTAGGGTGTTGGACTTCGAGTCCGTGGGTCCCGGGTTCGAATCCCACTCTGAGCACTACATGGATTTGTTTCTCGGCAGTCCCGAGTTATAAATCCTTCGGCTGCGCTTGTAAATAGCCAACTGGTTTGCCTCCCGCCAGTTGGGATTTTTAAAACATGTTATGTTTCATTTACAATATTTGTTTCATTTGTTCGTTACTCGATTCATTGTTTATCTAAGCTAGGAGCCTAATAAGCTCCATAATTTCGAGTATAAATAAATCTTTACCTTTTTTTATAATTGTCTTCAAAACAAACGGCCTTCTAGTATATAACGTGAACACTAAAACTTTAAGCCTCTGTTTCAATCCAGTTTGTATTCCCACGCCGCAAATGGTTTAATTACTCTTCTATTAACTATTTATCTTTAAATATTTTCCTAAAACCTACCAAAAGGTGTTTTCCTCCAGCATGGTGCGGATACAGTGACCAATGGCTCTTTCAGTGGCGCTCAAATGTGAGTCGACATCCACTTGAAATTCTTTCTCAAGGAACCGAATACAGAAATTAGAATCGGCGATTGCTTGCCCGTTGAACTCGATCCACGGCAGTTTTCCTTTCTTGGAAAATGTTAAACCGTATTCACTTTCGAACGGGATTTGTGTCATACGAAGGAAAGTTTCTAACTTCAAACACGGTGGCGAACCCATTATGACATCAAATATACTTCGAGGGAACTGATGTAGAACTACTGTGCCTGGCTTTGTGGGCCTTTTGCTCGTTTTCCCTTGTGATTTTATGACGAGGAAGTAAATGACAACAAATATGACGGCCGCAATACCAACATACCCTGCTATTTGCATGGTTTTAGCTCTTCAGTTTTTTCAGGTTATAAAAAGCCAGTTAACTCACTATACCGATTGCGTGACTGGGGTCAGATCAGATAATTATACTGGTATACAAGAGGGGGTCATACAAAAATCAAACTGGTTTTGCACCCCCAGGGGCAATTAGCAAAGCGTGGCTAGTGAGCAGTGTTCACTGGGCCGTGCAGTAAATTGAATTGTTTTGCAACAAAACGTCATTTTTTCCCGTTTTTTAGCCAGTCAAAAAGAAAACGTGTTGGCGGAAAATGCATTATTAAAAACGATAAGTATAAGTAATCATACGGTTTCGAGTTCAATTTGGAATTAATTTGCACGAGTGAGTTTTTCAAAAAGCTGAAATTGCACGAGCCGCTTCGGCGAGTGCAATTTCAGCTTTTTGAAAAACTCACAAGTGCAAATTAATTCCAAATTGAACGAGAAAAACCGTATGATTACTTATTAATAATATAAACATGAAAAAATTCGCGTGGAGGAAGTGCCGGAAGATCTTACTGCAGACAGGAAGTGAGCATTTGACGCGGATTTGACACTTTATTTACTGATTGGCTGATGAAGATCAGCTGATAATGCTACGAACTCAAAGCGGTTCGTTTAATAATCATAATCCAGAATATCGATGTGTAATTTGCACTGGTGTTACACTTTTTGCACTGGTGTTACACTTTTTGCACTGGTGTTACAACTGAACTGCACTGCTCTCAGCCAATCAGAATCGAGTAATTTTTTCATGTATATTATTAAGAAGCTAATACATGTATTGTACTTCTTTTTTCTCGTGAAAAAACGCAAAATATTGTTCCTGCTGTTTCGGCCTAACAAAGGCTCTTGAAATAGAGGAGCGTGATAAGGGCCTTTGGTTAATTGCCTAGCCGAAATAACGTTATCTACTGAAAAAGCTTTAATTAGACAAACACGCCAACTTTATTTTTCAATCAATTTTCAATACTTGTTCAAACATTCAAGTAATGAGAATAAGGAAGTGATCACCCAGGGTAAGATGTCTTACTATTGAGACAAATTCTCCTCACCAGTTCCATAAGAAATGTACAGAGAACAGCAAGGAGAATATACATTTTTATACCAGGGCTCAAATCTACAACCAGTAAGGAGCAAAACCAAGTCCAATCGTGACTTGGTGTAACCGTGTTTTTCCGTGGTCGACACGTACTATACTGAAGGCTGAGCGAGACGGGATACCTGATACATGAAACAATTTTAAAACATGGAGCTCTTATAAGAGGGAAGGATCAGACAGAAGCGGACGGTAGAGTACTGAAGGCTGTCAAACCAGCGCTTGTGTTGTCCACGTTAAACTAATCTTTTTGATATGAAATAAAGGGTTTCTGTGAAACCGCTGACACGACGGCTTCCCCAAAATTATTCAGACTTAGGGTTCTTTGACAGGAGCTCATCCCAGTCTGGATAATACAACTCTTTCATTCGATGAGCATGCTTATCCAGATTCTTTGCTTTGGACTTGATAAGTTCACCGATGGGACATTCTGGAAATTCCCAAGCGCAGGCGGCAATGAAAGCAAACAATGCAGCATCAGCTAAGCAAGGCTTTTCTCCAAACAGGAACTTTTTCTCTCCCAAGATTTCCGACACTGCAAGCAAATCTCTCTCCGCTATTCCATACAGCTCTTGCTCCGTGTGTCGACCGATCCCATGGGACCACATATAGTTCTTTACCTTCCTCTTTAATATGTAAGGCACCAGATATTTGAGGGGCAGGATAAGATCACGATGCAACTTCTCTCGCTGGCTCGCGCCATATTTAGACAAAAATTGTGTGTGCGGAATCGACCTGTGAATTTAAAACAAAACAGATAGAAAACTTAACAGTCTGGTAGCTTCAAAGCTAAGTACTCTCGGAGATATGTACCTCTGCTTCGTCGCATTGCACACATTAACTTAGACCGCCATCATGTTGGCGTTCACTGCCACAAAGTCGTACTTTCTCGATTAAACGCTGGGTCAACATGGTCAAATTTTAAAAAACCCTCGCAGGCGTTTATTCGAGGTACCGGCGTTTCAGTTGAGGTCGTTTTGCTTTTTTTTTTTTGGCTCATTCGAACCAAGGGCGTTCAGGCGTTGTGTTCTCTACACTCTAAAGAGCACCCCATTTTCCCGCCTTGTTTTGAATGTTATTGATTGCGGGAGATTTCGGTGACATTTTATTCCTGTTTTTCTTATGTTTTTGCTAAATTTTGCTGTAATTTTTGCTAACTTAAAATGTAAAGACAAAAAAAATTAGCGCTGTCAAAATTGATGACAAGTACCCCTATTTAATAAACGCCAGCCCCTGAATAAACGCCGAATCCGAATAAACGCCTGGTCTAAGAGGTCTAGTTTTATAAAAGAGCCCCCGGCGTTTATTCGAGAAAATACGCTTCAACTTGAATTTTCACAAGTATGAATTTTCCTCACCTTCGTGTAAGTTGCATACGGGCGGCAAGAACCCACGCACCGGAGCTTTTAAAAAGGGGGGGGGGGGGGGTGGGACTCTTAACTAGCGCATTGTTGGTATGGAAAGTTCTAAACATCATATCTTGGTAAACCTAACTTCCACAGAAAACAGTGCCAACGTTTAACAATCATTAAGATACAAAACGTGACGTATCGATTTCTTGAAATTCGCGTTGTTATAAATGTTATGTACGTATATTTATACATTTTCTACCGTAGTTTTCCTTTTCCTTGTGTAAGCAGTAATTGCTTACGTCAGATTAAAAATGGGTGAAATATCTCTGATTCTTATGCAAGGTTAGGCACTGGCACTGGCTACGCACGCGATTTCTAAAATTCGGACGTTTATCCTAAGACAATTCGCCAACCTAGCGGCACAAAACTCTGCTTAATAGGGCATGGCAAAATAACACCCTAACATTTCTTAGCAACAACCCTAAATCTGTCTTAGAGGTCTCCCCCTTAATTTCCTTCCTTGTAGTACGAAGTATATATAGTAAGTACCTTAGGTGTACTTAATTGACCTATCCTGCACCACTAAGTATAAATTTCAAGATGCGTCTGGCAAGCTCCCTTCACCCCAAAAATAACTATTTAAAAAGAAGCATTGGATACGTCTCTTTGGAACAAAACGACGGGGCGCGGTGGTGTAGTGGTCAGTGCGCTGGACTTCAGAAGTTCGTTGTTTCGAGGCCAAGTCCCTGTCATTGCGTTCTTTCCATTAAGACAAGACCCTTCACGCTGAACAGCGCTCAACCTTTTACGTTTACACAAGCTGTTAATACATCGACACTAATTTTGTTACCGCATGCATGCAATGCTAGTTAATTAAATTTACGCCCGTACGCGGGCTTAAGACTGATTACAGCGATACTGTACACAACATCCACATGGGTTCGCCAAGAGTAAGGTCATTAATTAAAGGCGAACGAGTCGCATTGTTATTTCACGGGGCAGTCCTTCCAGAGGCTGGGTAGTGCTCAATGCTTCTCTAAGCTTTCTAGAAATGGCCTTAAAAGTGCTAATTTATTTATGTAAAATTACTGATATTCAAAGTAAATTTACACTCGGCGCGATGCAAATCCGTTATTTATAAATAATACTTAAACAAAATGCGTTATTTATAAATAACTGACGTGGGAAAAAACATTATAGGTACATCAGAGCATATTTTAAAGATATGGTTTATATTTCATGAAATAGGCAGTTTTCGTTATTTATAAACAACTGCATTAACTTTACGCAGGAAAAAAACGACACAATTTCTGCTAAATAATAAATTTTACAAACGGCGCCCCATTGTCTGGTACCGCGGAACTCCGAAACGCCGTTCTCTTTAGCTTATTGTTAGGAGCATTGTTCTCAAATGATATTTCAAGTCAGGAGTATTTTCTAAAATTTTCCCGTTGGGTGCCCCTGAGGAATGTTTACATTTAAGTTCAAAACAGATGCAAAATTACCCTCAGCGTTATGTTTTGTCGTCCGTTTGGCTGTAAACAGCAACTTTTAGCGATTTGAAGGGTCTTGGTAGGTCGTCAATAACAAAAACCTTCAAAGTGCTAAAATTTGTTACCGCAAATTAGAGCCACAAGAACAACAAAACATAATGACGAATACATATACTTTGAACTCAAAAATGTAAATATTCCTCGAGATAATTCATGTTAATAGGAAGGTTTCGATATCCTTATACATTCCCCCATATTTTGAAACTACATGCAATCACATAGTTTGTGTGGGCCCCCTTAATGGTTTCAGTTGGCAAAAATTTATTATCCCAGCTAGTTCAATACCACAAAATTCTTCACAAAATTTGATGCTATGTATCTTAGAAGTTTCTCTGAATCTGTTTTCTCTGAATCTCTCTACCTACCAAAAGGTGTTTTCCTCCAACATGGTACGGATACAATGACCAGTGGCTCTTTCTGTGGCGCTCAAATGCAAATCGACGTCCACTTGAAATTCTTTCTCAAGAAACCAAGTGCAGAAATTTGAATCGGCGATTGCTTGCCCGTTGAACTCGATCCACGGCAATTTTCCCTTCTTAGAAAACGTCATACCGTATTCACTTTCGAACGGGATTTTTGTCATACGAAGGAAAGTTTCTAACTTCAAACACGGTGCAGAACCCATTATGACATTTACAAACATACTTCGAGGGAACTGGTGTAGAACGACTGTGCCTGGCTTTGTGGGCCTCTTGCTCTTTTTCCTTTGTGATTTCTTAGCAAGGAAGTAAATTACAACAACTGTGACGGCAGCAATACCAAAATACGCTTCTATCTGCATGGTTTTAGCTCTTTCTGCTGTCCTATACCGATCGAGTGACTGAGGCAAGGCGTTAAAGTTATTCGGGTGAGGGATCATGCAGAATAATCAAATTTGTTTTTTACAGCCGCAAGGACATTCAGAAAGCGACACAGACCAGTGACCAGGGCTTATTCGACATTCAAGTTCAGTTGTTTACCCTGGGCCCTCCAGTAGCGGAATTGTTTTCCACATCCTCCAAAAGAAAAGGAAAAAAAAAAAAACAAGCGAAGTGATTAGTAATGCGGCTTATTTTTGTGCGGCTGGATATTGAATTACAATACTGTAGAATACCGTTTTGTACATATATTAACCCTCTTAAGACCTGCAGGGAACTGACAGTGTGTTCGTGCATGCGGACTTCAAATGTCAATAGACAGTGACTTTTGCTAAAATTTATCTTACAACGATTTGATATAAGGTGTCACCGTTCTTGTAATTCGATGTTTCCATGGCAACCATGTTTTAAAAGGCTCAATCAAAATTCACACTCCCGTTACTGACAAAATATTAACGCTCAGGTCTTAGTTCAAGTTGACAGCCATGTATCGTCTTATGAGTAGCCCAGCAATTAGGGATGTGAAAACATCCGAATACTGCCCCCTATAAATACAAGTATTGAGGGCCTTAACAGCAATTGAATTGGTTGTATACCCTTAGAAACAAAACCGGTAATAAACACTCTGAGATTCGAGGGAAACAAAATTTAGTTGTTACCGAAAGCAACCATTCTGATTAAGTTATTTGTTACAGAACAATATAACAGACTCATCAAATGATCGATGATAAGAACAAGCGGTGCAAAACAAAACATAGAAAAGGATCCCAGCTCTTACAATATAAATCGCAGGCTTCCGAAATACACGTTTTATTTTAAAAACATGAATCAAAGTTACGTTTTAGCCAATGTAACAAAATGTTTGTGCAAAAAACGTTTGTTCAGATGTTATTTGAACAAATGAGAAATATTTTCTTGCATGATTGATACGCAGCATTCACTAGCCGATTTGGGGGAGCTATACACAACTGCATGAACTTTCATATATTTAGACTATAGGCCCATTTACACTACCAAAAATTTGGGGGGGCGCCTGGGATAAAAATGGTCAGGGTACCACAAATGTAGCACGTTTACCTGTTTATCTTCCGGCATGTTACACATCCTATTTTCTACCGTGATAAACACTGAAAAATAACGTTGTAGTACGGGTATTACGTTCTCAGTCAGCATGCTGAGATTTTACCTCAGTACGCATGCTCAAACTTGGAGAACGAACGGCAACTTTTCTTCTCATCTAAAGTCAAATCATCTCAAGATCAACTGAGACGGACATTCTCAACTGCTTTTCAAGTCGATGAGGTGAAGATACTGCCTGTTTATAAACAAGGCAGCAATGCTTCCAGGTTATGTTGCTTGGCTTACTTCTGTTTAAATTATTTCCAAAAAAAACCACTGAAGAAAAAAAGAGGCTGCACGAGAAAGTACCGAACAATTTTCGATAGTGTAAATCGGCCTGTGTACATTTGAATCATTATTTAGGTGTTGGTCCTATTAAGCTCAAGTAACCTACAATAAAAAAGTAGGCAATGTTGAGCGCATCTTTTCCCTGGATGCCAGCGGCGTTTCTCGCGCTATCGATTACTCGCGAGCTTCCAATAGCGTCTGTATATTTTCTTATGAAGGCTCTGCATCCCTATATCCTGGTTTTCTTTCTTCTCGTTGTCGCGATTCAATTTAGTTTGAAAAGAAGGAAAACCCGGCACTAAGGCCAGGGTACCGCGTCGTAGTTTACGTCGTCGCCCGTTGATCAGATCAAGTAGGCCTTCAGGGCGACAACTGCTCCACGAAAGCACGTAACCGAAACCTTGGCTCCCGCAATAACAAATAAAGTCGCTATGATACCGCTAATCAGAAGGCCTTAACTTATTCAGATTTAAGTTTATTTCAACAAGATTTCATCCCAGTCTGGATAAGAAACTCTGGGACCGGGTAATACAAGTTTGGGAATCGTCAGTTACAGTTTAACGTTAGTTGTTAGACGCTGATAAGATGGCCGACGATGGCCTTCTCTTATTCAGATTTAGGTTTGTTTGACATCATTTCATCCCAGTCAGGATAATACAACTCCTTCATTCTCTGAGCGTGCTTTTCAAGATTCTTTGCTTTGGTCTTGGTGAGTTCAGCAACAGGACATTCTGGCATATCCCATGCACAAGATACGATGAAAGCAAATACTGCAGCATCAGCCAAGCAAGGCTTGTCTCCAAACAGGAACTTCGTCTCTCCCAATATTTCTGAAACCGCGAGCAAATCTCTCTCTGCTATTCCATACAGTTCTTGTTCAGTGTGTCGACCGATGCCATGCGACCAGAGGTCATTCTTTCTTCTTCTCCTATACAGGAAAAAACCAAGATACCTCTTTGGCAAGGAAAGATGACCAAAGACGTTCTCTCGAGAGCCAGCGCCATACTTTGAAAGATACCGGGTGTATGTCATTATCCTGTGAATAGACAGCGAAACAAATAAAACAAAATAAAGTAAAGCATTCGGTTTTTGCTTCGTCCTCCTTCAGCAAAAAATCGGTCAAACCGGGATTGTATAGTGTAATACGCTGGCATATTTTGCGCGTTCCGTCTTGTCCTTATGTGGCAAAATGACACAACAGTGGAACAATAAGACTACCTTACTATTAGAGTTATTTCTTCCCGTGCAAAAATTCATGCATTCAGAAGTAAATCAAAAACCAGTCGTGACTGGCAGCAGGCACGCACGCGGTTTTCCCGCGCTTTGTGCTGGTTGCATGCACACTCTTGCTACGAGTTCTGAATGGCCCATTGTGTTGCATGTGTGTTTTGTGACTGGTCAGAGTAATTAGACGACACTCAGCTGAAAACCGCTCAAATTAACTGATAAGCTCTGAAGTAAATGACTTGTCGTTAACTCGCGTAACAAGAAACATGATTACCGGCACGAACAATCTCAGCAAAACAAAATCCCCTCAAATTCCAAAACATTAATAAAGAAATAAATTCCTATAAATAAATCGAAGAAATTGTAAACCTGGCCACATAACTTGAAAATTATTCCTGCCGATGAGACAAGTGAAGAACAATTTTTGATAGGTAATCATATAAGGTCTAATAAGCAGTAATGTCTTTTTTTTGGTATAAGCCGATATTTCGTTATTTAGCAAATCTAAGAGGTTGCCCTCTGACACTGAAAACATTCCAGTAGCAAAAATCAAATAAATACAAGGAGCGTCTTACAATTAGCGAAACCTGTCAATTATTATTATTCAGTGCTATTATTCACCAGGGATGACAAATCAAGATTCACCAGGGAGGACAAATTAATATCAGTGGAGCGTTACATTCAACCCGGCCGGGAGCCATAAAAGACGGCAACAGTCGCTAGCGGAAAAAATTTCCCTGTGCCTGAATAGCAAAGTTACGACCTCTACCTACCAATGTGTGTTTTCCTCCAACATGGTGCGGATACAGTGGGCAATGGCTCTTTCTGTGGCGCTCAAATGCGAATCCACATCCACTTGAAATTCGTTCTCGAGAAACCGAATACAGAAATTAGAATCGGCGATTTCTTGCCCGTTGAACTCGATCCACGGCATTTTTCCCTTCTTAGAAAACGTCAAACCGTACTCACTTTCGTACGGGATTTTTGTCATACGAAGGTAAGTTTCTAACTTCAAACACGGCGGAGAACCCATTATCACATTGAACAAATATCGAGGGAACTGATGCAGAACGACTGTGCCTGGTTTAGTGTGCCTCTTGCTCTTTTTCCCTTGCAATTTCTTTGCGAGGAGGTAAATGACAACTAGTGTGACAGCAGCGATGCCAACATACGCTGCTATCTGCATGGTTTAGGTCTTCCTTTAGTCAAAATGCAAGGTAACTCAACAGCTGATTGAATGCTTGAGTGACTGCCTAAAGGAACATGGCAGTAGCCAAATCTGTTACACAAAGCGTGACTTGTGACGTCACGTATGATGCCATGTTTGGCCGCTGAAACAAAAGTGAAGGATTCTTTTTAACTACAAGTGATATAACCAGAAAATGAGCGAGAAGAAGAGTAGTATTGCATTTGTAACTGTAATTGGGGAATGGTCCGGGAATGAATGCATATCTCCAATCGGCCAAAAATGTACGCTATTTGGAGGGTGTACAAAGAAATTCAATTACTGTAAGGCCCCTATTGAGATGTGTGTTTCAAACAGTCACGCAATCGGTTTCGAGTTTTCTTGGCACTTTTGAACAAGCGAGGAAGAATAGTTCTAGTAAAGCCATGCAGATAGTAGCGTATGTAGGTATTGCTGCTGGCACATTCGTTGTCATTTACCTCCTTGCAAAGAAATTGCAAAAGAAAAAGAGCAAGAGACCCGTTAAGCCTGGCACAGTCGTTCTACATCAGTTCTCTCCCTTGAAGTTTAGTGTGGTGAGCGGTTCTCCGCCGTGTTTAAAGTTAGAAACTTTCCTTCGTATGGCAAAGCTCCCGTACGAAAATGACTACGGTATGAGATATTCTGAAAAGGGGAAGATGCCGTGGATCGAGTACAACGGGGAAGAAATCGCCGATTCTAATTTCTGCATTCGATTTCTTGAGAAGGAATTTCAAGTGGATGTCGACTCTCATCTGAGCACCACAGAAAGGGCCATCAGCCACTGTATCCGCACTATGTTAGAGGAAAACACTTATTGGTAGGTAGAGAGGTCCTAAATATAAGTTTGCTATTCAGGCACTGGAGATTTTTTTACCACTAGCGAATATTGCCGTCTTTAATTTCATAGCTCCCGGCCGGGCTGAATGTAACGCTCCACTGATAACCATAAAAACTAATAATAGCACTGAATAATAACGCTCGAATTCACATGTTTCGCTAATTGTAAGATGTGCTTTTCTGTCCGATCTGAAATACAAAACTTTAATTAACCACAAGGTGGACTATTGTTTTGGTTTTTGTTTTCAACATCGTTTTAAAGTTTTCTGAAATGCAAATTACTGTCGCTTTGATTTAATTTTGTTTCCTCGAGGCCTTGGTTAACACTTCTTGGCCGCTATTTACTCCCCAGCAGTTATTAGCATCAACTATCGTTCATTACAAAAAATAGAGATCGTGAAAAAGGTATTTCTAGCTCTCATTCTCGGTGATTGAATTTCTAACTTTTTATTTAGTTCATGCATGGCACACAGGATATGCTTTTATGCTTTTTAATTATGTGGCATATCATAAGTAAAACAATCGTTCTACTTGCGCTTGAATGTTGGAAATGAGGTGATTTAATCAGTCTGCTAAGCTTGTGTTTGGCTGTATGCGCACAGGGCTCTTGTGTACACACGCATGGTATCTGCCTACGGCGCTGCCTCCCGAGAGAGGATTTTTGGTCGTCTTATTCTGCCACTGAAATATCTGGCCCTTTTCATGGTAAAGAGAAATGTAAAGAAGTATCTGTGGTCCCACGGAATCGGTCGACACACGGAACAAGAACTGTATGCAATAACGGAGAGAGATTTGCTCGCGGTGTCTGAAATCTTGGGCCAGAAGAAATTCCTGTTTGGAGATAAGCCTTGCTTAGCTGACGCTGCATTGTTTGCCTTCATCGCTGGCTGCACTTGGGATATGCCAGAGTGTCCTATTGCTGAGCTCACCGAGACTAAAGCAAAGAATCTTGAGGAGCATGCTCAGAGAATGAAGGAGTTGTATTATCCTGACTGGGATGAAATCGTGTCAAAGAAACCAAAATCTGGATAAGGAGAGACAGTCTACCAGCCTTGTCAGCGTAACTTGAAGGTTCATTTAGATTCAAATAACAGTAGGCGTCCATTAACTGAAATTTGTCAAAATCGTTAATTTCTTTTGTTGTTTTTGATTCCTTTTGTTGATAATTTGTAGAAAAACATAAGCAAGTTTCAGTATGTTATTAGGGATATCGCAAGCTCGAGCTGCATCGCCTATTAAAGTTTTTTTAAGTTCATTTTTTGTTGTTGTCGCTGTTGTTCTTACTCTTACGCGTAAAGTCAATTTTAACAGATATTTGTTTTCTTTTCACATTGCCTCAACTGTAACCCTTGAGGTTTCGTTTAGGCTTCCTCGTCATCATATGACAACTTTCCGATTTGTATAATTTAGAATTTAGTTTTGAAATGACATTGAAATAAATCTATTGAGCTTGAAACAAATGTTTGGAATTTTGTCGCGTGAGCTAAGGTATCGTTTGGGTGGTGGGATATAGAAACTTCGACGCTACGTCTTATTTTTGTTTATTTATTTATTTATTTCTCAAGCTTACAAACATGGAATTCCTCAGGTTGTCAGGAGCGTGACTGAGTGGGTATCTAAAGGGACATGAAAGTAACGAAATTTGTTTGTTTACGCTCACGAAAACATGAACAAAGGCGTGACTAGTGACGTCACACATGATGCCATGTTTGCCCGGTCCATAAGCACAATTAACAGCCTCAACGGAGGCGAATGCGAAGGATTTTGTAACTTGAAGTGATATTACCAGCAAATATGAGTGGGAACGAGAGTAGTATCGCAATTGTAGCTGTAATAAGAGAATGTATGTATCTCGTCCAATCGGTCGAAAATGCATAATATATTCATTTAGCCAGGCCTAAAAGCGGTACTTAGTTCCGCTGGTACTTATTAATTTCTTAAAATCATTGAAGTCGTTAAATATGACGTATATGGTCGTGAAAGGGGTACCAAAAGGCAAAATTCATTTTCACCTCCGAGAAACGACCCGGACCTCCCGCTTCGCAGATATGCGAGATGTCCATTGCGCTATGCTTATTACAACTACAAAACTCGTGTTAATTTTAGTACTCTTTTCACGTGACAAGATGCCGGTTCTTTGACGGTCGCAGCTCGATAAAGATAAACACGCGGGTGTTTTTCCTGGGAAAATGCGTTCGCACCGCCAGAAAAACCAAGGTTGTGGACAGGGAAAAAAATAGAATGCACTTGCCCTTCTATGTTTGGCGTCGGGACCGCTGCCAAATGTCGATACATCGCTTAAAAACGATGTATCGACCCAGTTCGCTGGAGGCGAACAGCTCTCGGTTCATTACGCAGTCCCGATGATGTCAGCTCTTCTCATTGATTGGTTCCATTTTTTTTTTTGTTACAAAGTGTTTCTGCTTCGCAGCAGAACACAACAAAGATGAAGTCCTCAAAGGCAAATTTCGTAACTTGAACTTTTCGCCTTCCACCAAAAAGACATTTGAATATTCTTTTGAGCTTTTACTTTTCATTCATTTGTATTTGTCAAGCTTAATTTCAGTACTGTCGAACAATCGATTTTTCTAAATAAGCTTAAGCTTTTAAAGAATCCTCTCTTTCAAAGCGATGATGGTCGCCAAGAAAAACGCTGTTTGCCCGAAAGCACCGCGCGATTTTTGCCAAGGGAAGACGGCGTTCTCCTCCCCCCCCCCCCCCCCCACCCGTCGGGCTGCCTTGGGACTCCCCTGTTCCTCCGCCAGAGTCTGTACGTACGTACGGGCGTGGACTGTCATAGCCAAAATTTCTATCATCGATAGGTTACCAGACTTTCTTACCTGCGGTGCTCCGCTGCGCGCGGGAGCTCCACTGTTATTGCGTAGGGTGTACAAAGCAATTCAATAACAAGAAGGCCCCTATATTGAGATTTGTATTTCAATGGTCACGCTATCGGATGTTGAGTGTTCTTAGCTTGGCACCTAAACAGCCGTGAAAGAAAAGTTCTTAAGCTATGCAGGTAGCAGCGTCTGTAGGTATTGCTGCTGCCACACTTCTTTTCTTTTACCTCCTCGCAAAGAAATTACAAAAGAAAAATAGAAAGAGATCTACTAAGGCAGGAACAGTCGTTCTACATCAGTTCCCTCGATATATGTCTAGTGTGGTAATGGCTTCTCCGCCGTGTTTCAAGTTAGAAACTTTCCTTCGTATGGCAAAGCTCCCGTACGAAAATGACTACAGTATGACGTATTCTGAAAAGGGAAAAATGCCGTGGATTGAGTTCAACGGGCAAGTAATCGCCGATTCAAATTTCTGTATTTGGTTTCTTGAGAAAGAATTTCAAGTGGATGTCGATTTGCATTTGAGTGACAGAGAAAGAGCCATTGGTCACAGCATCCGCACCATGTTGGAGGAAAACACTTATTGGTAGGTAGAGAGGTCCTAATTTTACTTTTCAGATGCAGCGAAATTTTCTCCATCACACTAATTACGAGTTTGAGAGGCGGCTGTATACTGGGACTTTATTTCACGCAGGAGTCGGAATATTTGAATTTCACCCTCCGTTTGGCATTGATTTGTCAACCCTGCTGAACCTGCAATTCGCAAAAACCTAACAACATCATTGAATAATAAGGTTCAAATTCACAGGTTTCGCTAATGATGAGATGCTTTCATAGTTTTTCTGTCCGATTAGTCTGAAATACAAAAAGCGTTCCAGGTGGACAACAGAGAGGCCTTCTCAAAGACGAATACCACTTAAACATGGTACCGGCAACGTTCTGCTGCTAGATGTTGCTTTAATAATAACTATTCAAGACAATCAGGTGCCGTAAACGAACATGCTAGAGAAACTGGGGTGGCCATTCCTTCCAGGCAAACCGGCGGAAGCTCTTTCGATTAGGTATGTTCCAACGCGTTGTTAATGAAAATGTTGAAATCGGGAGAGACTTGAATTTCCCAGACCTCAAGGAATGGTGAACGCTGACTATGTTACCCCTAAGTCGTCATTTGAATTGTAGTCTGCGAGCCAACAGTTTCTCTCTTTGACCAATTAAGCTTTGAAACAAGCTTCCTGGGAACAAAGTAATTGTTCAGGATAGTGACAATTTTAAAACTGGTGTACTCGACCATCATATTAACTTCTTAAGTTTAAAGCTTATTGCCGGTTTTCACTGTCACGCCATCAAAAAATAAATTCGAAACCATTCAATATCGGAAGCTACGAATTTCAAATCTTGCAAAAGATTAATGAATAAACAATTTCTCCAAGTCTCAGCTCTGTGCAGTACACCGTTCTTGAGTTATTTGCCAAAACATTCCACAGAAATTTACAGAGCTCAGTATGCAGACGCCATATTGGTGTCCTTTCGAGGCGGCCGAAATCAATGAAAACGTCTGGAACTCACTTTTGCTATGACAGCGATTACTTTTCTCTCGTGAGCTAGTATACATAAACATAAACACCGCTCCTAAGACTTGAAGTGTTCAAACTTCCAAAAACCATAAGTAAAATCATAAGTAAAGACCCTTTTTCCAGGGACCGCGCAAGGAGTAATCTGAGGGGGCTTTAGCTCCCCCCTAGCACTTCAAAAACCGCTTTAGCGGTAAAAAATGCGTTTTTCTAAGGGAAAAACGCTGACGGTAAAGGGTTAATTCTCTTATGCTCTTAAAGAGTATGACTTTTGTTGACTCTCGTTCATGCCTTGCCCGGGTATTACGAACTGTAGTCTGTCTCCAGATAGGATTATCAGCAACAACCTGCTTAGATATTTCCTGAAAATCAAGGTGACTTCTTCAAGCCTCTCTATGCATAAAAACTTTGCAACTAGGATAGCTGCTGAAAGATCTCTTTCGCTCCTAACGATGACAAATAAGGCATTCTGCAGTCAGGACATACCGACAGACTGACTTTGGTGAACCATATATTTCATCAATCATGATACTGAGCTCAGTTTTCTCATTTTTCCTTATTCTGTAATCCGGAGAACAGGTTTGTTTCAAGAAAAACATTTTGAGTTTGAGATCTTAAGAGCAGTTCTCTGTAAGAATCAAACAAAGTGGGGAATGAAAAATTTTGACCCCGCCCCCCCCAACTTAAATTTGCATGCAAGTAGATATCTACCGGGGATGTTCGAAAATGGCCATTTTTGAACTCACAACTTAATTGTTGCCATGGTATCAGCGAATGCTTGTTGACGCCCGAGAACCCAATTTTGAACTCAAGAACTGTTGTGAAAACTGCAAAATCTAAAACGTTATTTCTCAAGTTTGTTGGAACACTACAACTCGAGACTTCGAACAAATGTAAAACGATTATTCTAGTTTCTTCCATGTATACGGCTTTTCATTACATTTACCGTAAACAAAATAAACGGCGAATTTACTACACCGTGTCTCGGCCATTTTAATTCGAGAGTAAAACGAGCAGTACATTTCTTTTAATATCTCCAAAAGTACACCAGTTCTAGAATTGAAACTACATGGATAGCTTACAACAGACATTGTAGTTAATAAATCTGTAAAATTCTTAGCGGGGCGGGCTTATTTTGTTTTCCTGGCAATCAACAAAGAAACCATAAAAATGAGATTCCGTAAATTTTGTCAAAATTAACATTCCGTAAATTTGCTGGAAAAATTCGCTCCAAAAGATTGAAAGATGCATCCTTTCAACTAGGATTCCATTTAGCCAAGCATTCTACCCTAACTTACGGCGTAAAAACTGCGGAAAACAACTTTCTTCGAAGTGGAAGAGACAACAACATACGCCGTGCGTGGGACGTTACTGGTTAGCGGTGTTTTCTTGAACAACTTTCCATTCATAATTTGCTTAACACCGGGTCCTTTATGACATTCGAAGCAATTCAGAAAGCCAGCAATTTCCTTTTATTAGATTCTGATTTTCCACTTGCTCCCTCGTCCTGGTCCAGTCACAGTAGGATTAACAGTTTCTGATAGAACAAATGTACAATGCGTTTACCAGCGCTTATACCATTTTCGCCACGAAAATAAAGCGGCCTTCACACGTCAAACTAATGTTGGCCAACATTAGTTTGACGTTTGAAGGCCGCTTAAGACTGCTAACACAAGTCGACAATTAACAATACATCGGTAAACTGAATAAGGAATGGCTATTTTTATTTTCCATTCTACTCAGCTCGTGTGCCTTTGTGCTTTTAATTCAATGAAGGCCTGAATCCTGATTATTTAGACCTTTCGTACTTTGGAGTACAATTTTTTCCAGCCACTGATATTTTTACAACTTCGTAAAATAACAAAAAACACCAACAACAGCAAAAACAAAAACAAAACAAAAATGAAACAAGAACAAATAAAAAGTGGCTTAATGTTTGTTGCGCCGGCATGTCCAACCGCTATGTTAGTGAGCTGGTGTACGCCTAATAGGCTACCTTGTCCAAAGGTTTGCAGCTGGAGAGCTCGATAAGAGAAACAACATTCTTTCGTTTTCCTGAGATGCATATATCGTGCCTTTTGGAGACGGCTTTCAGCATTGCCATTCTTGGCGATAACAATTCTTCTTATCCTCCTTTTCGTTTCACAAAGTTGACGGAAGTCTTCGTTTTCGAATGGATGACTGTGGGACTCCTCTGAAGATCTCACGATATCATTTTTACCTCTGGGAATATTTTCGTTTTTGGCAGCAGGCACTGAGCTGCTTTCATTTCGTCGCAATGCGAGAAACGTAAGACGAAATTTGCGAGAGCATAAGGAACACCTCAATTGTAAACAATCCTGATTATTAGAGTCTATAGTCGAGTTAAGGCATTTTTTGGAAAATTCTGCACCATCGGTCTTGTTACTTGATTTCCCCCCTTCTCTCTGATTTCTCTTACTTTATATTGTTGTTTTGGGTTTTGACTTTAAAGGCCAGTCCACTTGTATACTGCGCTAGCACAGGAAAGTTCTTGAGTTTGGCGTTGTTCTAAATGTTGTGCATGACTCGACGTTACTCTGTGGCGCTGCCTACCCCTCCCCTCCCCCTCCTCCTCCCCTAGGAGGATGACTTAAACAAAGCCCTACTTGATAAACAGCGTACTCACAATATTTTTCTGGTGCAGAATATCGCAAAAACGACTTTGTATCCTTTTTTGAAAATACGCCACATGAAGTAAAAAATGACATTAAAAGATCTTTAGAGGACGAGTCTCACAGGTATCCACCTGTATACAAAAGTCTCCAGCTGTGCGAAATGACAAAAGAAGAATTGTCATCGTGAGGAATGACAACGCTTAATTCATCTGCTAAAAGTACGTACGATTTGCTCATCTCAGGAAAAAGAAATCAACCCCACGTTAAAAGTGTTGGTTCTCTTTTCTTTGTCCGTTTGTTTGTTTGTTTGTTTGTTTGTTTGTTTGTTTGTTTGTTTGTTTGTTTGTTTTACAAAGTTGTGAATGGCTGGAAGGAATTGTCCTCGAAAGTGCGAGAGGTCTATAATAATAAGGATTGAAGTCTCCGTTGAAGGCACCCTAGTTAATAGACTGGAAAACAAGAAAAGCCGTTCTTTCATCAGTTCAGCGATCTAATTGTCGAGTTTGTGGTCTCATTTTTGCGGCGACAATGGTGGGGGCGCTGGAAAACGCGCTCGTACATTTGTTCTATCAGAAACTGTTCATCCTACTGTTTGACACATGTTGTCAGTTTTTTTTTACTGCCATAAAAACAGTGTCACGTAATTCCCACCAAATGATGGACGTGAGCCAATCAGAAAACTCCCACTTGGGGGAGCAAAAAGCGATCTACTGGATAAGAGTAGAGATTAAGTAGCAAAATCGCCTGCTTGCCGTAGGGTATTCTCGTGAAAGTAAAAGAATAAGGATATAACGTGCCACAATCGGGATTACGCCTCACAGAATTGTAAGTATAACAATGACAAGTTTGAATTGTTTCAAAATCGAGTTGTTTAAGCATTTAAGTGAGCAGACATTGATTCGCGTGAATGTAATTTTTTGCCTTTCAGTTGACTAGTTAGCGTGAGTAAACCTGACAAGATTGCATCCGCAGAGGCAAATAAAGCTAGTTCAAAACAACTGGCATATCCTGGAGCACGATATTTCTATTGGTGTTACCGATAAAAAGTAGTACCCAGATCCGTGGTGCGAAACACCTACTGTGAGTGGACCAGGGTAGAGAAAAAGTGGAAAAACAGAATCTAATAAAAGGAAATTGCTGGCTTTCTGAAATGCTTTGAATGTCATATCAACAGCATATAAAGGACCTCCTGTGAACTAAATTATGAACGGAAGGTTAAGTAAACACCGCTGACCGGTAACGTCCCACGGCGTATGTTATTGTCTCTTCCACTTCGAAGAAAGTTGTTGTCGGCTGCAGTTTTCACACCCTAAGTTATAGTGAAATGCGTGGCTAAATGGAATCCTAGTTGAAAGGATGCATCTTTCCATCTTTTGGAACGAATGGTGACGTCTGATCGAGAAGTAGATCGAAAGGCTACGATGGAAAGATACCTGTACTGACTGAACTCCATGTTGGCTTATTTCTGCCGACAGTGCCACCAAACCTGATTTCAGTGGGCTGAAATAAGGGAATGGACTTCTGCCGGGGATAAATAACACTACCAGCTGAAAGAAAAGGTTGAGAACACTGGATTTTTAAACAATGCGAGTGCTGTACAGAAAGAACCAGCTCGCTCAACGTGAGTCGAAAAGTGGAGAAATGAACAAAGCCGTCAAGTAAGCTGTACTTCGATTCAAATTGCTTCCAAAAATACTGTTTATGAACGGCTGTTTTCATCCAAGAATTACTTAACAGTCAATTTTCTTTAAATTTCAAGGTCGTTTCAGCTTTCTTCCGATTTTTCCAGCAAATTTACGGAATGTTAATTTTGACAAAATTTAAGGAATCTCATTTTTATGGTTTCTTTGTTGATTGCCATGAAAACAAAATAAGCCCACCCCGCTGAGAATTGTACAGATTTAGTAACTACAATGTCTGCTGTAGGCTATCCGGTCCATGTAGTTTTAATTCTAGAACTGGTGTACTTTTGGAGATATTAAAAGAAATGTACTGCTTGTTTTACTCACGAATTAAAATGGCCGAGACACGGTGTAGTTAATTCGCCGTTTATTTTGTTTACGGTAAGTGTAATGAAAAGCCATATACACGAAAAGAAACTAGAAAAATGGTTTTACATTTGTTCGAAGTCTCGAGTTGTAGTGTTTCAACAAACTTAAGAAATAACGTTTTAGATTTTGCAGTTTTCACAACAGTTTTTGAGTTCAAAATTGGGTTCTCGGGCGTCAACAAACATTCGCTGTTACCATGGCATTAAAAGAAATGTACTGCTTGTTTTACTCACGAATTAAAATGGCCGAGACACGGTGTAGTTAATTCGTCGTTTATTTTGTTTACGGTAAGAAAAGCCATATACACGGAAAGAAACTAGAATAATGGTTTTACATTTGTCCGAAGTCTCGAGTTGTAGTGTTTCAACAAACTTAAGAAATAATGTTTTAGATTTTGCAGTTTTCACAACAGTTTTTGAGTTCAAAATTGGGTTCTCGGGCGTAAACAAACATTCGCTGTTACCATGGCAACAATTAAGTTTTGAGCTCAATAATGGCCATTTTCGAACATCCCCCGTGGATATCTACTTGCATGCAAATTTAAGTTGGGGGGTCAAAATTTTTCATTTCCCACTTTGTTTGATTCTTACAGAGAATTGCTCTTAAATGCGAATACGTCAAGATTTGCACCTTGCCGGATACGTTTTAAAATGTGTGCAGAGATGAAAGAAGAGGCTCAGGCACATTACTTTAGGACTATCCTGGCTATTCCTATTCCGGTTTAGGAATATCCAGAATACCAAATCCCTAAAAGAACGATTTTTTTTTCTGTTCTGCGTAAACCAAAACGTTCCGACCGCATTCCGTTCATTTTGTTATCGTGGGTACATCCCTCAGCGAAAGAGGAATCATCATCTCCTAACTGAGAAAACTGTAATAGTATATTGTCTTCTATTCCACATTAGGCCAACGAAACCTGTCCTAAGAATCGACATTATTAATCACTTGTAGGTCGAATAGTTTGGTGTCTTTGATACTCTTTAGTATAGCATTAATTCGTTACTTATGCCGGTCTATATGACTGGTAAAAGGTGACAACTTTTAACACTTTTGGCCGCCCTAGATGCATTAATAGTCACTAAAGAGGACAAAAGTTGTGCGTTAGTGTGACATTTCACCCCCTCCCCCCTCCCTCACACTTGAGCGATCGAGTTTGGCCCCCGCTCCCACTTTAAAATAGGCCGCGCGGTCCCTGTTTTCAAACGAGACGGCTTTGTCACAGCGCCATAGCTTAATGTCACGTACAGGGCGCAATTTCGAAAATTCAAGAAGCTGTATTTTGAGCACAAAGGATGATACTAAGTTGGAAACTTGTGAAAAGATACATTTTTAGGTGTTCTTACACCGGGCAACGATAAAAAATTTATCTGGCCTAGCGAGTTTTGATTTTAGATTTTTATGACGTCACGTGCAAACCAGCAATAACAAAGGGTATTTAAGTTAAGTTAATTATTGTATTAGTTTTTACTGTAATATTTTACTTGTTGTAACCCGCGCAAAGAGATGTTAGTAAAATTCACCACATCGTACACGGGCTGAAGAAGTCGAAGTCGGTTTACCAACACCTCCAGTTTAATGTATTACAAGTTCTAAATCTAATATCTGTCTTTCTCATTCAACTCATCGCAAACAGTTTATCAGTCAATAACGGCAGCCTCTGAACGCGGACATTCTTTTGGCTCGCCTTAAGCGTGGGGAGGAATGGACTGCGTAACGAGCCGTTAGTTCGTCTGCGTTGGAGGCTAGTTGTTGACCAGATTTGAGACCCATGAGCTGACCCAAACCCCACCTGCGCCGCCGCTCTTCTCCTTATTCGTCTTTGAAGTAAATCAGTCTGCTAAGCTTCTATTTGGCTGTATGTCAATAGGGCATTGGCGTACACACGCATGGTATCTGCCTATGGCGCCGCCTCGCGAGAGAGGATTTTTGGTCGTCGTATCCTGCCACTGAAATATCTGGCACGTTCCTTGGCGAAGAAACAGATAAAGGAGAATATGTGGTCCCATGGAATAGGTCGACACACGGAACAAGAACTGTATGCAATAGCGGAGAGAGATCTGCTTGCGGTATCGGAAATCTTGGGCCAAAAGAAGTTTCTATTTGGAGATAAGCCTTGCTTAGCTGACGCTACAGTGTTTGCTTTCATCGCTGGCTCTGCTTGGGATATGCCAGAATGTCCTATCGCTGAGCTCATCAAGTCCAAAGCACAGAATCTTGAGAAGCACGCTCAGAGAATGAAGGAGTTGTATTATCCAGACTGGGATGAAATTGTGTCAAAGAAGTAAAATCAGTTCACTAACTGAAATTTGTCAAAATCTCTTATCCTTTTGTCGTTACTGATGTTGATAATTTGCAAAAAAAAAAAAAGCATAAGGCAAGTAATGCAAGTTTCAGTATGCTGTCGACAGATATGGCAAGTTCAAGCTGCATCACCTGTTTGTTTGTTGTTGTTGTTAGCAGTAGCAGTAGCAGTAGCAGTAGCAGTAGCAGTAGCAGTAGCAGTAGCAGTAGCAGTAGCAGTAGCAGTAACAGTAGCAGTAGCAGTAGCAGTAGCAGTAGCAGTAGCAGTAGCAGTAGCAGTAGTAGTAGTAGTAGTAGTAGTAGTAGTAGCAGTAGTAGTAGTAGTAGTAGTAGTAGTAGTAGTAGTCGTACTTTTTTTTTCTATTTTCATTTGAAAATTCAAGTTCTTTTCTTGAAGTCAGGTTAAGCAGGTGAAGGTTTGCAATGCTGCAGGTTTTCGGCATTTCGTGGGGGAGAAAGTGGGGGGAGAGGCTAGGCGTGCACCCCCATTAGGACATTTTCTATGCCTTGTTTGAAAGCTCGTGCAAAACACACTTTGATTAAGGGGCTGCGTCAGGTCTATTTACTGTTACTTTAGAAAACGACAAGACATATTAAAATCAAAGGAAAAACGGACAGAATGGTTACGTTTTGTTTGAAATTACTGAAATTGGCCAGGATAGAAATGAATTTCAACTTTTTTGGCAACCTCCGCATTTGTGTCTTGGGAACATGGCTAGAAGCACTTGATATGTTTCTCCTGCTGTTCTGGGGGCATTAATTTTTGTGCATTACGAATGTTCTTAGTTTTAATTTCGTCTGGATTACGTAGCCCCTTTACGTTAGAAAAAAATAGACAGTGCAGAACAACTTAGCTTAAAGTAAAGTACATACTCGTATTGAAGCTCCTACTCGCTTTCCAAGGTCCTCTTTTGATGTTTCCATTGCATTACTGTCTGTCTACACTGGCATTCAATAAAGTATGATTATGTACAACAGTTAAATGCACTCAGTAAGACTGCGAAAATTAATTTAAAAAATAATGTCGTCTTAATGCTTATAACTTTCAGGAGAGTATGATTGCATGGCCTTCATGATATGCGTCAACTTATAATATTCATATGTTACTTCAATTTGAGATTCCAGGACGCCTCGTCGTCTTTCCAATTTCAATGAGTCGATAAAACCAATAATGGTTTGTCGAAAGAAGAGGGAGCATGGACATGTAAACAGAAAGGTTTCATTTAAACTAAAGAGTCTTGGTAAATAAGTTTAATGTGGGAACTTGTTTTCAAAAAATGTCGTCAACGACGTCTGGGCATCACCTTGCCAACAACAAGCCAAACAAAACTCGAAGAAAAATGTGCAACTGATAAACAAACGCAGGAAAATGCAAAGGGGCATGTGTGAGGATTCGTATTGCTGTATTACGCCTGATTTGGCAAAACTAGAGGATGCTTTGTTCCGACTTTATAAGGCGTGTTGCAGTATTTTGTGCCAATGGCTCTTTTCTCTTTTCTTTGAGTGGAAGTGACGCTAGAGTTGGCATCAGTACTCTTCATATGGAAATCATGTTGTGTTTTGTGCTTACATGTTTCTGACCATCTTCATTTGGAGGTGAAAAGCATGAAGGTCGGTAACAAAACTGTCAACTCTGACCTCACTGCCCCGCCTCGCAGCCACTTAGTGGTCCAGGCCCTGAGAACGCAATTTTTAAGGACGGTGCCTCCTAACAGAGAAATTTTGTTTGTGAGGTCGGCGTACGCCCGCTTGCCCCTCCGTCCGTCCGGACAGACTCTGGGGGAGGGGGAGGGGATTCCCCAGGCAACGCAACGGGGGTGGAGAATGCTGTCTTTTCTTGGCGAGAAATCGCGCTGTGCTTTTGGGCAACCGCCGTTTTTCTTGGCGGGAAATCGCATGACCACCGTCGCTTTTGACATCTTTGAAAAAGAGGTTCCTTTAAAAGCTTATACTTATTTAGCAAAACGATTATTCGACAGTGTTGAAAAAAATATCAAATATCAAAAAAATAGATATCTTAATATCTATAAATGGAAAGAGACAGTTCAAAACAATACTCAGTTGTCTCTTTGGTGGTAGGCGAAAAGTTCAAGTTACGAAATTTGCCTTCGAGGGCTCAGTTCATCTTTGCTGTGTACTGCTGCGATCTCGGTTGGCGCATCGCTAGCGTTTGCAGCATTTGGCAGCCGTTCCTACGAGAAATATAACAGAACTATTGCATTCTGTTTTTTTCTGTCCACAACCATGGTTTTGCGGCGGTCCAAACGCATTTCCCCAGAAAAAAACACCCGTGTGTTTATTTCGATCGAGCTGCGGTTGATAAACAGCTGGATAAGTAGTAAAATTAGCACTAGATATGTTGAAAAAACGACTGTGGCCAAGTGAACATCGCGACTAAACCCTCCGCCGTTTGGCTTGGCAAATCTATATATTATGTTGCAACTTCATTTGTAGCCGAATCGTTTTTGCAGCCTGAATTCAACGAATGCTCAACGGCCAGGTTGTAATGCACAAGGGCCTTCTTGTTGCTTTATAATCAATGCAAATTTTCCATTTTTTTCTTCTTTTTTTCCCACTTTAGATAAGCTATTCCTTTTTAAACAATTCACAGCAACTGGTAGACGAGAGGAGGTTGGGAAATCTTGATCTACAAGGTATTTTCGTTTTTGTTCCCTGAGTGCATACTTTTGAGTGCTTTGAGATTCATGGCTTTCCATACTCTTATTTTAGAAATCCTCAATACCTAATGACTTTCGGTCTTTTGAATACGAACGTTTTCTTAGATTCTGATTGTCAATAACAGCTACAGCGGTTTTCAACTGAGTGTCGTGAAACAAAAACCAAAGTAACTAGCTGGTTAATAACAAAGATGAGAAAACTTCAATTAAGCACAGGAAAACACGTACGAGCAAGTCATGGTTGGTTTAAGTTTTACCTCTAACTTGTTAAGAAAGTGGAGAGAGTTGTTGTAGTTGTTGTCGTTGTTGCTGTTGTTATCAATCATCGCGCGTATTAAAGCAAAACCAGAAGAAACCTCGAATTACTTTCGAGGTTTAGTTGCTTGGTTTATTTCCTTATCAGCGGTGGTAGTGAAGAAATGTGATTTCCAATCTGGATATTGTGGATGGACGAATCTTGAAGACAAAGATCATGTAAACAAGTGGACGCTGTCAACCGAGAAAAGCTTCGTAAAATACCCTGGTATGTTTAATTAGAATAAATAAGGGCGTTTTTTTCTGAGAAATACACTCCAACTATCTCTAAAACGGAATACGTTGAGAACACTACGCCGTTTCATTTGTAAGGCAGCGTAAAATATCCAAATGGCCTAAGTAAAATATCGACTTCTTTTATTACATTTAATTAAGATGGATCTGCAAGATTTTGAAGTTCTTTAATTCATGGTTGCCAATGAGGTCAGTTTTCAAAGGAGGTGCGCCGCAAACGAAAATAGTTGTTGGGTTTACAAATGACACTGCCGTTCAAAAAAGAAAGCTTTTCGTCACCTTCTTTACATAAGATGAGAGCCTTTTGAAGTAGGGAACCAAACAGACTACCGTCTCATATTCAGGAAGGGTCTTTATAATAAATCCAAATATTTTCTTTTGCCTGTGACTGTAGTACATACATCATAGCATCGCAATAACCCTTTCGTACACCACTTCACGAAGAAGTTGAATCGATGACATCCTCTATTTTATCAGGCGTTTGTTTAAAAAAAATGTTTGTCATTTTAAAATATTATTAAATTATTATTGAGAAAAACGTTTTCATTACAGCTACATTTGCCTACATTGATGGCTCCTACAAAGCTGAACTGCGAAGTGCCCTGTTACCGTGGAAACCATTCCATAAGGCCGTCGGCTTGTGTCTGAGATTTAAATACCTGATGCTCAATCAATCCAAGTCTGCATTAAAGGTTTTCCTAAAGGAAACAAAACAAGAAAAACGGGTGTTGGCATGGCACTTGAGTGGCTATCACGGTGTAGAATGGTCAGAAGCTCAAGTGGCTTGGTCAGGCGAAGAAGCAGTTCAGGTGTGCGAAGAAAGCTTCTCAATTTTAAGCATGTCAATTTTCATTTTGACACTTTATCTCAGTGATAAAAGGATTGCTTTCTATAGAAACTGGGGTGCTGCGTTGGTAAAGAAGTGAAAGCCCTTTGTCATGGCGAGCCCCCTCTCACAAAGGGCTAACGCTCACAACGTTTGAATCTCTTTAAGGTTGGCACATACGAGGAGACAGGCTAGGGACTGCAAAAAGTCGCACTCGTGGCTCACACGAAGTAACCTGTTCCAGGCTCTCAGATAGTAAGGACGGCACGAAAATTAGAAAGTGAACGCCAAAATAAGACGCGTTTTTTGCGCTTGTTTTCTCAATTCGCGCTTTCCCTACTATCTCGGAGCCTGAAACAGGCTACACAAGAAGGGACTGGTTGTGCAGACTAGTCACAAGGACAAGATTCATTGGTGTTTACACGGGGGGGTTGCTCGCAAGGACAGCCCGAATTGGTTTTTGATTGCCTGATGTGCTTTCTGTATTTGGATGTAGGGACTACTCGCATGAACCGTACACAAGAGGGCACAAAAACAGTTTGAAAGGACAAGTCCCCAGCGCTGTACCTTTAATTTATTTCGTAGGACAAGAAGCATGAGTCAAATTTCAGTCCCCATGACTAGATTTTTTGCGAGAATGGGTAGTTCACGCGATCACACCTGGTCCCCGGAACTAGTAGTAGGTCTAGTCCTCTCCTTTGCGCTAACCTTTACGGTAGCCAATTTACCTTATATCAAAGTAAAGTTTCATTTCACTGAATGTTTATTGACGGTTATGGCGCACTTTTCTTGTTTGTTGTTTTGTTTGTTCGTTTGTTTTTGGTTTGTTTTGTTTTGTTTTTTAATAATGACCTTCATATAAGGCGAAAATAAAATAAGCAGGAATACTTTTTCCCGGACAATACTGATTTGTTCTAAGAAGCAAACAATTTTCTGATAGCTAATCTCCAGGAAAAACTGCTCTAAATTGTCTCGCATGGACACACAGCACTTTAGATTGAATCACGTTTTCTTTAAACTTTCAACAGAAATGTCAGTTTCATTTCTTGTTTACCTTCTGAGTTGGATAAAATAGAACTTACTTTCTATTATTCTCATAGGTTAGCTTTGAAGGAGAAGGTTCTCTCGATAAAGAGCTAAATATCGCAATCGATGACATTATGATAACGACAGAAAATTGCTCTTTGCGGCCTTATTTTGCAAAACCAGGTGAGTCGTTTAATTTATGCCACTTATAACTCTTTGTTCCTGTTGTGGCTGGCTAGTCCAGTTATACGTGTGTAAAAGACTGGAACTAGACAGCAAAGTACTGTACTTGCACTAGCCGCAATGAAAATGAGAGAACAATGCTATATGAAATACTTCTACTTCTGCATTGTCGTGTGTCTCGCAAAAAGCTATTTTCTCGGAGGTCCGCTGCAGTGCCTTCTTTCTTTTCTGTTGCTTGCTGTAGGTATACACCCATCACGAGTTTTAGTAGTTCCGATTCAGAAGTGGGTAGTTGCCAGTTTAAGGGGCATGCTCCAGGTGGCCCAAATCAGTCTTTTAGCTCAGGTCGGTATTTTACCTGAGAGCCTATTTCTTCTAAATGGCATTTTGCTAAAGTCCGTCGTAGGTATAAACCACTTTTCTGTTCAGGTTTCAGGTGTAGTGATAACCAGTTCAGCTGTACAAATGGCGAGTGCGTCAAGAAGAACCTTCTTTGTGACGGTGACTGTGCGTGTAAAGATGGTTCAGACGAGGAGAACTGCGCATGTCCTTCCACTATGTTTCCCTGTCAGGGGGGAGGCTGTATTTTAACGGCCGCTTTATGTGACGGCACTAACGACTGCTCTGAAGGAGACGACGAAAAAAACTGTCGTAAGTTGGCTGATTACAATAAGTAGAGTTACCTCTATTTAGTTTTTTCCGTTGGTGACAATAGCCCATTTCCAAGTTGACTTGGAAAGCGGGGTTGAAAGCAGGGCTTGGTTCAAAACGTTTTATTCCCTGAAAACATGCCTTACATGAATGTGAATGAAAACTCGTTTCCACGTGAAGGTTGGGCGCTAGATTGACCCTTAAACGTGTTTTAAAAATATGCTTAAGGCAATTCGCCTGAATGGGCTATTCCCTCACGTTTTGCTTACATTGCCAGCAAAATTCAATTTTTTCAAAAAGCTCTATGTTAAATCAACTAAAACCGTTAGTTCGATATGACAACACCAATAGACAGAGAGAATTTTGTGTGTTAATAGAGAGAGAACGAGTTCAGTTAATTGTGCGAGATTTCTACCGGTTTTCACCTAGTTCTTACTAAAAACCCACCTTTTTGTGGAAATTCAATGCCGGATTTAACGGTTTCTCAGTACACAGTTCATCCTAAGAAATTGCCTTTCAGGAAATCCTTGTCGGGATCATCAGTGTGTAGATGGATCGTGCATTCCCTGGTCTGATACTTGCAGTCAGACGTTATTCTGCCAAGATGGAACAAACACGCCATCTGTGTGTGGTAAGTGGGCTTCATGACTGAGAATCAGAAGAAAAACAATCGCGGCTGTTCATTTCGAAATTACCGTTCCTGGTGAAATATCAGCTTTTTTCCAGTAAGCTGTTTTCGGTGTGGTCTATGAAAGAGCATAAGAAACTTGCGATCTATTCCCCTGGATCATGACCGTAACTAAAAAAGCCAAAAACAAGTATATCATTCTTCGTTTCTCCAGCATTCCTCAAACCTTCCTAATACCGTTTACTGACTCATACCCGGTCGCCTGTCCTAATGAAATGTGGTAAGACGCATCTCCGCCTTCCTTTGCGCACTTTTCTGTAATGCCTGGAAATACACAGACAGGCGTTTCAATTCGCACGTGTGAAAAAATCATCTTTGGATTTCGTGTCTCGTTTTACGGTTCCAATTTCCAACATTCTCATTTCTCTTTTTTCTGTGCTATTTGTTTATCCATTCTTTGGTTTGTTTTTAGGATCTGGGAAGTGTAACCTGAATGATCTAGCGTGTTCATCAACAAATTCTAGCGGAAATAAAAGATGTAGATCTTTTAGAGGTAAGAAAAATAAAATACTTTTCCCTTCGGTTGCAGCTGACTTTGCTAATCTTAAGTGACTCAAAAAAAAACTTTTTCACCAATATGAAACTGATCTAATAGGATTGAAACAGAAAAAGTGCTTCACAGAGCTCCAAATTTGCCATCAATCTCTTTAGTGCATCAGATACTCTAAGAAAGTGAACTGTAGTTGTGCATTTATAAACTGCAAGAAGAAAACAGTCTCATTTACGTTATTCCTTTGGGCGCAATAGAGATCGCATCGTGGTTAAAATGGACTGACATCGTTATGTTGGATCCCACCTAGCTGCTATATTTCAGGATGAGTACAGAAGAAAATCTCAGGAAATATTTATTAGGCCTTTATTTCTTTTTTGACATTCCTTACTCATTATTTTGTCTTCAAAGGTCATTGTAATTTCCAAAATGGTCCTTGTGGGTTGAAACCTGAAAAGAATGCCGGTTTTCACTGGACCGTGGGCTCGGGTCAGACACCAACAGAGAGTACTGGACCGAGCTACGATCATACCTCGTTCAAAAAGGAAGGTAAGAAACGGAGCAAGGAAGCAACAGCTAACACGTCATTGATTATTGTTAACAATTCAATATTGTTGTATCTCCTTTTATGAATATATTTCAACTTTTATGACTTCTACAGCTGAGCAAGATAGTAGTATGTTGTGTAGCAAATAGCACTGGCTTATAACTGGCCCGAAAAAATGTACCATGTTTCAGTGGGGCTAATTTTACAAAGTGAAAACTCACCCAACCATCCCTGAGCAGAAGGAGGGACTATTCGTCGCCTACATTATCCTTAAAGGGAGAGTATCCGCACTGGTGTGTGTTATGTCTCAAGTAAGTCTCAAGTATGTACGAGAAAACAGTCGTCACAAGTAACAAAGGCAAGGAAATATAACCTTGGGAGACACATTAACGACTTAAAAACTCAAAGTCCACCAGAATGGCAATTTTAAATTTCTGGCCATCCTGCCACGAACAATCAGATGTAGGACGGTGCCACCTTTTGTTACTGCGCGTACGTTCTGTGCATCTCGCGATGGTCTGAGGAAACTCGGGTTTCTTAATGACGGTGCCTACAAAACAAAGATTTTTTGCGCGGCTTATGACTATGCGGGAAAAGCATATCTTAACAAGGGCTTTTGGAATCCAAAAAGAAAATTGGGGGTAACCAAGCATTTCTTAGAGATAATTAAGCTTAAATTTGGAAATAAATTTCCATACATTGTTCTGTTTTTCAAAGCTTTTTTGAATCATGGTTGCATACATTCCAATAACCCTTGCTAAGACCTGCTTTTTCCCCATAATCATGACCTGTGCAAAAATACCTCTGTATTAGGAGGCACCGCCCTTAATCAACTGCAATCCGCTTCCCTTCCTAGTTGTAATGAAGTAATTAATTAATTTTGTCCTTTACTTCCAACATCGCCAAAGGTTAATCCATTCCGTCTTCACACTGACACATTCTTATTTTGTTCCAGGCTCGTACATTTTCATTGAAGCATCTCAAAGAAACCCTGGAGAGAGAGCGAGGCTACTAAGCGGGTGGATAGAACCAAATGAGACAGTTTGTCTGCAGTTCTGGTATCACATGCACGGAACAGACATCGGTAACTTGAGCGTGTATCTGAAAACTAACCAATCAGAGACGCTTGTTTGGAGACTGTCAGGAGATCAAGGAAACCGCTGGAGATTTGGACAGGCGGATCTTAACAATCCGAGGTTTTATAAAGTAAGTTATCGCAATTAGGGAAGTTCTGGTTGTATGGTCTGCTTGAAAATTGCTCTAAAGGGTCCACGTTTCTATCTATGATATTGCAAGTGCCTGAATGTTTTCATTCTTTCTTGAAGTGCAAAATGATGTAGGAAGTAATAGCGTAACTAAACGAAAAATGTTATGATATCTAAATGTTCCTTTTTTCCTGTTTTGCTGAAAGTACGTTTGACAAAGTTTACACGTCAGTTGCACTGAAATCTCCTAATTGTTAAAAAGAATCGAAAAAGAAGGTTGGCGAGGAAAGTTCAAACAAGCTTCAAATTTGTTTCAAATATTCTCAAAGTTCCAACTTCTCGTTTTATCGTCAACAGTTAGTCAACATGCATTTCTCAAACAAAAGAGGTCAAATTTTTCGAACACTGTCTGTGTTTAATGACAACGTGAGCCAGCCTGAGAGCGGCGGTGTTTCAATCGTTATCTTAGCATTGTCGGCGTAGCAGTGAAGGTTCCTTGCACTAATTTTTGTTCCTGACTTAGTTTGTATTAGAGGGAACGGTTGGCGGTGGAAGCAAAGGTGATATTGCTGTGGATGACTTAACAGTGTTAGATGGAAATTGCGAAAATATTCTGAAACAGAGTAAGTAGTCAAGTAATAACGGATCGAAATCTGATTTGATACATGACCTCTGGACGAAAGAAAGAATAAATGATGGTCGTTAACTTACATTTATGCCACTTCGTCCTTCCACTCCCAGAGTCAAAGCTAAAGGTATTTAATTTGATTCAAGTCTTGAGTCTCTGGAAGGATTCTTAACCCGTGACCACTCAGATGAAAGCTACCTTTATAAGCATTACTGTTAAAATTGTATGATGTGTTGTTTTACCTTTGTGTTTGTGACAAGGATCCTGCAGTGTGCCTTTTGGTGTTTACTGTGTTATTTTACACCTTCGTTCTAACCTTTAAACTGTGAACGAAATCCCAAAATGTGATCATCCATAACGTAAGAGGAACTCGCGAGTTGTAATGTGAAATTCCTTTCTTTTATTTTAACTAGCGAGTCCTGACTGTCATTTTGAAGAGAGTATGTGCAATTGGGAAGCCCAGCAGGGCTGGGTGCTAGACACATTTCTGGAGGGGTTGGAGAAATCGGGTAAGACGGTGTCAAGTAAGGTTTGCAGAGATGTGAATTGCACCGCACATAAATAGTCATCAGTTCAGTATTCCGCCCAAGCCTCGGTTATACGAAATTGGTTACAAAGATTTGGAAACTTGAAACTGTGTTTGTGAGTATTGCTGTTTTTGAAGTTCGTCAGTGACGAGAACATTCACGGGTTTCTTCTCCGAATTTGAGGCCTGGGGGTGAAATTAGCGAGTCACACGTATACATGAATATGGGCTGTTGCAAGCTATAGGAGGTAGGTATAATTCGCCTTCCACACAGGGCTTGTAAATCACTCATTGCCCACGGGCTCCTTTATTCTCTTTTTCAAAGTTGTTTTTTTTTTGTTGGTAGCAAATGAGCACTTTTTATCAAAACGTAGACAGAAAAAGTACTGATAAACGAAATTAACAAATAATAACCTGCAATTTTAGCGTGAACATGAGGCTAATTAAATATGCTACTGATCAAATAGCACTTATCAGTGAAAAATGAAATTACAAAAAATAAACGTACGCTTCAATACTGCTGAATACACCTCTACCTAAGTACTGCTTCATTCTCATGTTAGGTGAATTCATCTTCTAGGCAGAGCTTTTAAATTGGTCATTACCGTAGCCAGACGTACTTACTGATTCATTCTTGTGTCAGGTGAATTCGTCTCTTCAGTCAGAACTTTTACATCGCTCATTATTACTGACCGCTTCATTCTCGTGTCAGGTGGATTTGTCTCTCTTCCCGGTGGAACTTCAGACCTGCCCTCTTCCCTCTCGTCTCCTGTCATCAACACGCATGCTCATGAATGGAAGTGTCTGCGTTTTCGGTATTTGATTGCCACTGATCACGTGCATGACTGGCAGACGGTGTCGTTAATGGTGCTACTAAGGGACATAACTTCGAATGAAACCATGCAGCTTTTCTTCACAGATAAAGTGACAAATGAGGGACGCTATATACAGACACCCTTACCCAGGAATTACTCCAATGCCCAGGTGGGTACCCACTGAATAAAAGAAATTGGCACACAGTGTTTAGATGAATCTATTTTCATTGAATATTGATCAGCAATTTGTCAAATGAGGGGCGGTATATACAGATAAACTTGCCCAGCAATTACTTTAATGCACAAGTAAGCGTGCAATGAATTAATTATAACATTGTAGCAATAGGCAACGACGTGCTTCGGAAGTAATTACTCAGTATCTTATTTTGCAGGAATTCAATTGGAGTTCTTGTTCTCTAATCAATTTTAGTAACCGGTGTGTCAATGCTAATGGAGCATTTCCTGTTCAGGTCTAACACGAGTCGTTTCGTTTGACACGTGTAGGTTGAGTTTGTGGGCTTGAGCCCTTTACCCGTTGGTCCAGTTATCGCCATCGATGACGTATCCTTTACCAAAGAGCCTTGTGAGCACATTCCTTGGAAGCCCGATGAAGGTGAGAACAGAGAAAAAGTTGAATCTCTCGTAAGGGACCACCAAAAATTTCAAACATAACTGCTCGCTTACGAGGGATGGTTACCTGCATGAGGTGTTTCATATGCTGGTGTAATTAACTTAGTGGTCGCTTTTGACAGGTAGTAGTTCACCTGTAGTTTGGGCCCTTCAACGTCAGTAAAAGATTTCAGCCATTTGAGTTCATTAGACATTAGATTATGAAGCAAAATTTAATGCGAGAAGCAACCAAAAGTTTCTGACGTTTTCTAGATTTTTTTTCTTCCGCCGCAACCGCTCTCCCGTGTGAGCACACAGATTTAAAAAAACACACAACTAACACAGAATGTAGACTTTTCCTTCACTTTATATCCAGAGTGGTGTTAAGATTAAATATGCTGTATCGCTTTCAAAAAAGTTGAAAATTATTATTATCAAATTATTATTTCTCAAAGCTTTCATTTGAATGGTACTTTAGTACTTTATGCACAGACTCAATGAACAACATTGTTAGGTGAATCACTAGGATTGAATCCACATGGGAAAATGTTTTCTTATGGTCTCTTGTTTCAGGCTGTAAATCTTTATTGTTAATTTGAATTTTAACCAACCACACACCTTGCGTTTTTTTCTGTTACTAGAAGAAACATGTGGAAACTTCGACTTTGAAAAAGGAACCCTAGAGGGATGGAAAGCGCAAGGAGAGGCTTTCCGGTACCAGCCCACCCTCGGTGACAATATTCTCGCACGAACATCTGGGTCTTCCAAAACCTCATCCGGGCATCAAGGGAACTGGTGGATAGGAACGTATGAAAATCGATCAAGCGCAAAAATACCAGCTGGCAGCATACAAGGGGACGCACCAATTGGTTACATTTTTTCTTTACCCATACGGATAAAAGGTCCAACTGCCAGTTTTTTAATTGGTGGAGGGTGTAAACCACCAACAAGGGTATATCTTCAAGTGGAAAACAGACTCGTAAACTTCTTTGACAACCTTAATTGCAAGGAAAAGATGACTAGAGTCACATCGCGTGTTTTTGGTGCATACATAGGAAGGATTGGCCGGATAGTAGTTTACGACTATGACAATACTCCAGGAGGACATGTAAACTTTGATGACTTCCGAGGAGACTTTGTTTGTCTCGGTGAGATACATTCGCGCTACTCACTAAATTTATTTGTCTCACTAAATGCCCTAAGAACTTTACACTACAGCAAATTATGTAAAAAGTATTCAAAACATTCCAAAAACATACACGTCAATCAAAATGAAATGGAACAATACAACATCGGCTATTTCCGATCACTGAAAACCGAGATAAAATTACCCTGGTTGCTGTTACGTGTACTATTGTGTTCATGCACTTTTGAAGTATAGTAAGCTTTGAAAAAAAACTTGTACTTGTAAAGTACAATTTTTGAAGTAAAAAAATAATAAATGCGAAAGAATGTAAAATAAGAATGCTGAAAGTGTGAAAGCTAATGTTTGCTCAAGAGAATGCGATACTGATCAGGGAATGGGCATGAGTTATTGTGAAGTTATTGAGTTATTGTCTAATATTATATTCATTTTACATAGCCGCTTTTTTCTATCCGTTGACGACAACAGAACGGTCGTCGAAAGCTTATAGACTTTTTTAAAAAACATTAAACCAGAGTACGTTTATTTTTATTACTATCATGAATCCTGGTTACGGATCATTGATTTTCTTACAACCCTAGTTGGTTCTAGTAGTGAGAATCTTGACTTTTTTGTAATATAAGAGTCTGTAGACGAAATCCTCAAGTACACCCATGAGTTTTGAAATGAAAAATATACAGAAACAATTTATTGACTTGCTGTTAATAAGATAAATGGTGGTTCAAAATTCCTAAAAGAACGGTTCCCCCAGCTCATATTGCCCTATGTGAGCAAACCCTCTAATCCTTCCTCCCTACCAAAGGGACGTTTTCACATGTTTTTGCTTTAAAAACGAACATTTCAGGTGAACGTCCTTGTGACATTTCAAAAGACTGGTGTGGATGGAGGAACGTGCGTTGGTGGGAAAGAATCAGATACAAAGAGCCTGAGCAAGCCAATCAGGAATTGCATGATGAAGACGACGATGATCGACGTGAGCTAAGTAGTTTCCATTACTGTGAAGTGAAAAAGTGAATAGGATAGTGTATAGAACACAAAAAAAGCTGAAGAAATGGATGCAAAGGACTGAAGACGTCCGAAGGTTGCTGAAAACCTAATGACACTGCCCAAATTTTCCCGCTGATTTAACAGAATTTTCGAGTTATACGAGGATTTTTGCAAAGGGATCATGAAATGTTATTAAGAAATCAAATATTTTTGTTTTCGTTTTCATTTTGAAGAACGTACAATTATTTCCATGATTATTTCCATGAGTGAATCATGGCAGGCAAATCATCGCAAAACATCGCAAGGGAAATTTGAGCATAAAACAAGCTTACGTAGGAAAAACTAACTCCCTGAAAAATAACAATGATAAAAAAAATCTGCAAATTTCGTTTACGGCTTTGTCGGGATTATGGGCGAGTCAAGACGAGAATAATTGCAAAGCCCACACTGCACAAAACAGTCAAATCGACTTTAAAAAGTCCTGCGATTTTTCTTACCTAATGACTACACTATGCACCCACTGCAAAGGTGTGATGTCCGCCATTCATAGAGGATATTGCACGGCGGCGCGAAGATATAAATTTTATTTTCGAGTGGTAAAACCAATGTTTTACGAACGAGCGCAGCGAGTGAGTAAAATCATAGTTAACAAAAGAATCTGGTTATGAAGCTCAATTAAGTCCTTTGTTTTCTTTTTGTTACCGTTTTTAGCCTTGACGGTGCACAAACAACAAGAGATTTTGAATTTTGCATGAGCAACTAACCAATAAGAATGTCACTGTTAAGTTATTCAGCCATAGTGTGCGAACGCAAAACAAGATTGTGCACTGTCGTAGTACTTTCAACATAAATTGCAGCACGTTTGTTAAGGCCTTTGAAACTTGCAAAGTTTCATAACCAGTCCCTCGAGTAACTATGGTAAAATATTGTTTTTTATCACGAGAAAGTAACATTCATATCTTCAAGGCACCGTGTAATTTTCTTTTTATTATATAGACAAAAGTGTTTTTTTACAAACAGCAGTGTAAGAGCGGGAAATGACGTAATCGATATCCTCACTAGTGAGGATATCGAAAATACCGTATTTTACTCGATTAAGCGCCGCCCCAGATTAAGCGCCGCCCTCAATTAAGTGCCTCATATGAGAGCGAAAATTTAAAAGAGCGCGGCCCTCGAATAAGCGCCGCATTCATTCACAATAATGCGGCGCCTAATGGAAGCATCATCAGACTGAATCAATGTTGGAGGAGCCAAACTAATAAACAAGTACGGTACAAGTCAATCTCAACCAGCCTCCGAAATTTATTCTCCTGTATTATCATGTTTTTCAGTTCGAAGTGGGTACATTTCATTATTTTTCTTTGTTAACATTTGCTTGTTATCGTTACAAATATTCTATTTTTTAAATAACGCCGCCCTCAAATAAGCGCCGCCCTCGAAAAAGCGCCGCATCTGAAACATTAAAAATTTAAAAGAGCGCTGCGGCGTTTATTCGAGTAAATACGGTACACCACTCGAGTCTCGGATGTGGTTTGGTATGAACTTTACGACTGGTCTACTTTCCACTAATATATGCTTGTTTATATAATAAAAGTGTTTGCATTCATTGATATCCTTCCATTTTGCAGTAATAGGAATCCTTGATCCAGACAACTATGAGATCCTCCTTCCGCACGTTGATCTTGGGGAAGTGTCTTTCTCGGACATTTCACCGCTTCACCATGGCTTTACTTTGTGCTTCTGGTTGAAGACCGCACACACTGGTTTCTTTATCAAATACAAAGTTGCGTCGGAGCAAAGCGAGACACTGGTGCTGGGATTCTATTGTTTAAACAATGCTTTCATAGTTTACCTCAACAAGAAATCGAGGTATCGAAAAAAATATCTGTGTCAACACCGTGTGTGCTCTTGATCATTTTCTAATGTACGTATAGTAAAACGGTGAATTCTTCATTCTAAAACGATTTTTCTTCATGTCACATTACATGCTTCATGTTACATTTCAATCCCATGACATTAAATGACCAATATTCAGACTGGGCTTTCGGGAGTCCTCGGTTGGGAACTGGAAGGCCTAATTTCTTTTTTACGCCCTCTTCTATATGGCGACAGTTTATGTTTTGCATTAGGTGAAACGACCGGCTCTGATTGAAGTGAAATACCTTTCTTTAAAGATGTATTGTTGAAATTTTGTGATGTGTCGACTGTGTATGACGTTATAATTCGCCATCTTAATTTAAATTGTGGTTTTCCACAGCGTCAACAAACAGCTTGAATTGAGCAAAAAGAAAAAAGTGTCACAAAACTTAATAAACAAATTAAAACATGACCCTTCCTTCAGTCTGAATAGAGCTAGGATTTATTGAAAACAACCGATCTGGAGCACCGGAAACCGAAAGGGTGCAGAGTTTTTGTAATTAAAGGTTTGAAAGATTCCTTTTCGTACTTATCTACCATACGTCCATATATAGGCAAATCCCAATGACCGTGGTGGACAACACATGGCACCACGTGTGTGTCACGTGGGAAACATTGGACGGGCTGTTAGATGTCTACAAAGATGGTGAAAGAAAGTACCAGTCAGAAGGATATCTCTCCAGCGCTCCAAACTTAGGAATTGAGGGTACTGGAAATTGTTACACTATATTGTTATGAGTTGAGGAAGTTAGCCATGTTTGTTTCTTTGATCGTTTTTTTTTTTACCTTAGTACAAAATAGGAGAAAGATCTGGTTACTTGGTCAAAAATTCAATATATGAAGCTGTTATCACTAGAGGCCCTATATTCTGTTCAATGCTTTAATGGACTTCATAATTAGCTCGCTTTGGCTTAATTCCGGTTTTCCAGAAAGCCTCCCATTAACAGACTATTTTGCTAAGTGCATGCATATGCAATGAAAAGATGATTATAAGTTAACTATTAATTTAACGCCTTTTTTCACTTCATTTCATTTGATTTGTATTTTCGTGTGTGCATTTTACATTTAATTAGATTCCCTTTGATTTTCATTTTGCAAAATGCACAAGTTCACTCAAACACGGGACTCACTTAACCTTGTAATGTCATGGCACCATAAGGCCTTGACTGTTAATCCAAGCTGCTTTGTGCTAGGCCATATATGGAACCGCGAACTCCAGCCACTGCAAGCTTCCTTCAATTTACCTGAACAGTAGCTCAAGTAATTAATTCTTATAGCCTTTAAAATTTCTTCCAATGGTCAAACTTTACAGATTCTGGATTTTTTTATCTACAGACAACGCGCGCGTTACTTAGTTAAACAAACATTTCTTTAAGTTTCGTTGGCTAACGCTCACCAAACGCTTGTCTTTATAGGAGGAGGAACTATGACACTTGGTTTCAGAACCCCAAACAAAAACTCCTCACTTGTCCTGGGTGAACTGAGTGGATTCAATTTTTGGAGTTTCTCAATAAAAGCAGAAGAGATACTCCGCATGTCACATGGATGTGGCGGCGAAGCGGGAGACGTGAAGGCTTGGAAAACAGTTAGGGGAGGTTTGAAGAAAGAGGTGGCCGTGAAATGGATCAGATCGTGCCACGATATAAAAGGCAAGTGGTCCATGAAATCAGAGTGTACTGCTGCTGGGTCTCTAAAGAAACCATTATTGATTTACTTTTTTTCTCTTATTATAGCCCGTCGTTTGCCCGTTCTTATTGTTCCAATCACCAAGTGACGTAAAAAAAAAAGAACTCCTAAATTAAAACCTAAGAAAACGAAATAGCCTCTGCGTTACACAATACGAACTGCAGTGGGCATAATTAAAAGAACTGAAATATGTCTCGCAAAATTTGTTCCTGATAGATAAAGCATCTATATCTATTAGCAAAACTGTCATGTTTTTAACATTTAGCCACCTCTCTAAATGGTTTCTTGTGTTTGGTTTTGATAAAATATTTTTATCCAGCTTTGTGTGTTATGAAAAAATCTCTAGCGTTTAGCTACCTCAGCCAACAAAGCCTGCGCGAGCAGCCGAAAAGATACCAATCACAAGATTTGCTTGTTTATGATTTCATGTCTTACGAGGAAGTAATATTTTTAGCGGTAATAGGCACAATGTGTTTATTGAAATCACATTGTTAGATGTTTGGTCAAACATTGTCTATCTTTCTAATTGCTAATCACTTTACGACATGTAAAAGGTGTCGGATGACAATGTGTGCTCGGTTAGCAAGGCCTTAAATATGAACGTTTTTTTTTTCTTTTTTTCAGGTGACCGAGTTGTCATAAGCAGTAATGCTACTCTTTTTAACCAAACTGCTGTCCTCATGAGCCCACATTACGACAGGTCACGTGATTGGCATACCAAGTGTTTAAAGTTTCGTTACATGATGAGAGGCCTTGGAAAGAAAACACTAACAATTTACCAAAAGACAAGTAACTATCGAAAAGTGCCCATCTGGATTTGGAAAACAAACACTGGTCAGAACTGGATTTACGGACAAGTTCCATTGAGCGCTGTATCGGTCTTCCAGGTAATTGGGTGACTGTTAATTTTTAAGATAGGGAGGGCCATGGAATTTTAGCTTGAAAATAACAGCCGACGTTTCGCGAGGTTGCCACTTGAGACTTCGCAAAACGACGTCTGAGTAACGAGCGAAGAAATTCCTTACTGGTGATGTGCACTACCCAGTTCTTGGTAGCGCTTCTGATTGGTTGTGCCGCGAGGGAATTCTCTTTCAACCAATCAGAAGCACTACCAAGATCTGGGTAGTGCACGTCATCAGTAGGGAATTTCTGCGCTCGTTACTTAGACGTCGTTTTGCGAGGGCTCAAGGGGCGACCTCGCCAAACGTCGGCTGTTTTCTCAGGCTAGTGGAATTTGTGAGTGTTATGCGAAGAATGTCGTCTTCTACGGGAATAATCACCCATGGTAGTTTTTTGTTCTTTGGATTTACCGAAAATTTCCATTGAGTTCTGTATCGGCGTTTCTGGCACATGTATCCCTACATTATTGGGGAGGGCTGGTGGAATTTTAGGGGTGGGGAGGGCATGTGAAGAGACTACGGAGAGAATCACGTATGCTATTTTTTTCTGTGTATATGTTTTGAATAGAGGGAAAGCAAAAACAAGAACGGTCCCTAAAGTGGTGTCGACAACTCCAAAAGCTGCTCCCTTTTTTAAAGACAACCAGAAAAGGCATACATGAGCATAAGTTGCCTCTCTTCACAAAAAAGCACAAATGGACACTAGTGAGCCATTTGGGAATCCTAACTTTGGTAGGGTGGAGTCCCTGCGATGGTTTGCATCACAGTTATGGGGTTATTCCAACTGCTTCATGGTACCAAAAAATGTGTTAAGCACAAGTCGTGTGGGTCACGTGCGACACGACAGCGAATTTGTTCTATGTATCTGAAATAGACTATAAAAAAGTATGGTATAAAACAATATGTGCTCTAAAAAAATCTACCAACACTAACAGGTATTCATACAAGGTGAGGTAGAGGAGAATGAAGACTTGATAGCATTGGCGGGATTGTATGTTGAAGAGAATCCCGACACATACTGTCAACACAGACCACAGATGGCTAAAGAAGGTAAAATGTATTCTTCTCAATAGACTAAGAAACTACAGTCTTTGTCAAACTGTCGTGGCTGTTGCTCTAAGCCTTTAGAAGAAAGTATTTCTCCTCTTTCGTCGCCACTAAGGGTAAAAGGCAACGATTGGAGGCCTTTACATGGTTGAATCAGCTCTTCTCATTCCTGTAGGATTATGTCATGTAACTACACCTAAAAGTTCTTCTTCTTTCAATAACGAAGAGGCACACAAACCAGATTTTCTCTACTACATTATTAATTCGCTGCATACGTTGATAAAAGCAGATTACAGTTTGATTTATTTTGCAGCTTGCAGTGAAAACTTATCCAACATGTCAGGATACTTCTTCTCCCCCTCATTTCCTGGATATTATCTTGATGACATCTTTTGCACATGGCGCATCAACGTTCCAGACGGTAACATCATTCGCCTGACGTTCCACGAATTCCGCCTGACGGACCACCCCACATGCGTGGACTGCTTCCTTGAGTTTTTTAATGGCCGCGACGAGACTGCGCCCACAATAGGCAGGTTCTGCGGATATAGCTATCCTCCTGTTTTCGTGTCGTCGTCGAATCACTTGACAGTTGTTCTTCGTTGTCATGGCAGACCACCCATAGCTAGGTTCAAGGCCTTTTATCAATCTGATGCACGTATGTAGTTCGTCTGTTCTCAGAGTCTACTACTTCTTCTAATACACTTTCACTGGTTGTCATTTATCTATCTCCAACGACTTCAACGCGCACACTAAGTAAACAACCAACTCACTTCGAACAGAAGCCAAGGCAAAAAATCACAAGTGAACTAGCAACATAAACTTGCAGATTAGCATAAGAATGGGTGGGTGGAAATGCTCTTGCCGGTATGTATGGCAATGATTCAGAAGCTGGATCAGGTGATTAACGGTAAACCACAACATCCAAGCTCGGTGCTAGGCTCTCCCCATCGTGTAAGAACCTCATTTCTTCCCTTGTTTTTAAGTTCGACTGGAAAAAAAGGAACATTTCGTAACAAAAAATTCTAGTCCAAGACTCCACCCCAACGAACGCGTGCAAAAGAACGTATTGGTTCTCTTTGGTTTCTGTCATGTAGAAATACAGTTTCGAGTTCACGAACCCCGCTAAAACGCATTTGTCCACAATTAGTTTCAACGCGGTGGACCTTCGATTCACTAGAAAAAATATTTTAACAGCAGACAATGACGTAAAACATGCATGCCCTCCATCTGAATTTCAAAACTTTTTTTTCACAATTTCAGACAATTAGCATGTCCCTGTCAAAAAGTCGTCCAGTGATCATAAGTCGTCCATTGATCAGCAAAAACCGACACGCAGCTTATTCGAGCTGGCTGTTGGCTGTGCTCCAAGGTCATGCATGGACCGTACAGCGGCTGCCAGCGGCGCCTATACATGCTTTCGGTCCGACCTTGTCGAGCTGCGTCCTTGCTGTACTTTGCTTGGGCGATTAGCGAGACAGTTATTATTATTATTATTATTATTATTATTATTATTATTATTATTATTATTATTGTTAATTACTTTCCGTCACAGTTAATCTGCACTCAATGCAGTCTCAATACAGTCACTTTCTTCGTTCCACTGTTTAAAGACTGTTTTGGGGTCGGAATTTACCTAAACGTGGCGTCGTTAACTTGAGTTATTTCGTCGTGATTTAGGTCCACAGTATGATATGGTGAAAACATTCACACGAACTTAAAAAAACGTTATTACGGCCATTAAAAGTCTATATTTCCAAAAATATAAACTATTTAGCTAGAACAGCGACACTTCAACGCATTTTGCATTTTTCTATTTTTTGCAGCTTACGAAGAAAATGGAGCGTCTTGTTTAGGCCGACAAGGTAAGCAATATAATATTTTTAAACCTGTTAACGTGAGCAAAGATAAGTTGGCTAGTTTATGCGGAGCGAGTTGGTTTTACTTGCCTTATACTGCAACGATAAGTTGACTAGTTTATGCGGAGCGAGTTGGTTTTACTTGCCTTATACTGCAACGATAAGTTGACTAATTTATGCGGAGCGAGTTGGTTTTACTTGCCTTATACTGCAAAGATAAGTTGGCTAGTTTATGCGGAGCGAGTTGGTTTTACTTGCCTTAATTAACTGTGTTCTGGAATGGAGTGGTTTTCAAATGAGTGTTACGTTTAGCTTTCGTTTTGCCACTTCCACAAAGATTTTTTCTTTGTTTAATTTATGAGGATTTTTCCTAGTTTCGCTATCAACAGGCCAATTAAAATGAAAGACCTGTGAGAGGCGAAGTTTCACGATCGTACTCGCGACTCCTCCTCTCATACTTCTTTGATTAAACCGATATGTTGAAACAGAAGCCATCAAAACGTTGTCCTAAAGACATCAAAAAAGCTGTAAAAAACAAATGAAGCTAAGTGGAAAAAGTTGAGGCGCGCAGCACTGTTAAACAACTCGCCCAACTTTCTCAACCAATAAGAAGCAAGTGCAAGTACTTGCTACGAGTTCGGATTGGTTCATTGCGCTGTTGCTTTGTTGTGATTGGCCAATTGGCTTGGGTTTTGTGTTTCCTTTAAAATTGCGCATATGACACTATCAGTCATTCACAGTCAATTTGCCGTGCTCGAATTAACAAAAAAATGCAAATATGTATCTAGGATGTCCATCAAGCTGCAAATGTGAGGAGTTCGGCGAAGACAAAAACAAGAGGATTCTGGTGACAGGAGAAGACTTGCTCACTGTGCCTAACAATCTTCCTTCGAACACTGGAGCAGTGTAAGTTACAAACAACTAAAAATTCGAATCGCCCTTTCCTGCTGGGCACAAGTTCAAACTCGACAAAATTACCAATTTTTATGGTATATTTTTGGTAAAAAAAAAAAACACTTAAAAATTACCACTTTTAAAACATTGTAGTCGAAAAAGCGCTGCAGTTTTCCTTTGAAGGGTTCCACCTCACAATTCAATCAACAGACAAAAAAGTTAGAACCATCATATTCAGTACCATGGAAGTACCACCGCGAAGAACTGTTCAATAGCCTTCAATTAAATGGTCTTACGTAAGCATAACCATCTTATACAACATAATCAAGTGAACGTTGGTACAGGAAAAAATACTACGTGACAGTGTGAATGTCTTGCTAGAATTTAATTTTTAATTCCCGCAAATGAAAGTTTGTGTAAATTTGGCGTTTTTGTTGCAGGTATTTTCAACACAACCGAATATCGCAATTACGAGAGAAGGATTTCGCAAATCTCACAAAACTAGAATATGTGTGAGTAAGGTTTCTGTCTTTGCTGCACCGTCAGATATGTAAAACACTTAGGAGAGCCACTGGTAACGCATTTAACACAACTCTATGATTAAGTTTGGTTGTATTTTGTTATATTTTTAAAGCGACATGAGTTTCAACGTCCTACTTCGCCTCGAAGGAGATTCCTTTCAAAACGTCACGTCTGTTAAGACACTGTAAGTATTCGAAAAGCAAAATGTATCAGACAGTTCAAGCAGAACCTAACCCCCCTCCTCCCTCCTCCCCGGCAACCGCAGGGCATTTGCCCACGACGTAGTCCCGGAGGTGGGGAATTTGTAACTTATTGTCGGCCCCGGGAGCGGGCATTAGTCCACTCCGGGGTATTTGACCGCCGCGTGGCTTTCTGCCACTTTTGCAAAACAATCAAACGTGGCTTCATTGGATGAATTAGTTAGCCAAAGTGAAGAGTTTGTTGGCCACGGGCTTGTCGAGCAAGGCTTGGAAAAACGTATGGAGTTTTTTAAGGTATGTTAGGCTGTTATCAAAAAGATGTAGCAAAAAGTATCTTTAATACTATTTTCTCTGTATTTTGTTTCCTTCTCAGTGAGATCAATTCCCCCAATACGTGTCCGGGGTTGGGACGTTTGCCGTAGGACATTTGGAGTGTTTGCTCGTCCCCACTTTGGACTATTTGCCATTTTAACTAAAAAAATTCCGAATGCCCGGGGGTTTGTTCGAGGGGAAGGGCCACTGCTGGAATTGGCTGACACACAATTTCTTCAAGGCAATTCCCAAAGATGAGTAACACATAACCGATGCACAGCTAACACTTGTTGCCAGAGTCTTCTCACTAAGATGACAGCAAATTCGGTTGTCTTTTGCAACTAGAACAAGAACGAATTCAAATTAGAAGGGAGAAAAAAAACAAGGAAAACTATAACCTGTTGCAATCGTTGCGTGAAATGGCTCTGTTATGGTTATTGAGAGCATGAGACTAGTAGAGAGTTAGTGGATGGGTTAGTTGGTTGGTTAGTTGGTTGATTGATGATTGGTTGAAAAGATTCAACTAAACATTTTATTGTTGCAGGAGACTCAATTCCAATTTTTTCCGCTCTCTTCCTTCTGGAGGTCTTACTGGTCTTCCTAATCTACGTGTTCTGTAAGTACCTGCACGGATTGTGTCGTTTGTGCTTACGAGTAACCGACTTGCGCTCAACACTTCCTAAGACTATGGGTGAATCTATCCCCCCTTAAGGAAGTTCTTTTCTCCACAGTTAATTCATCGTTGTTGAAATTTCTTTTTTATAAGTTCTTTAAAACAAAATTCGATCGGTGTTACTCTAACTACCTAGTAGTAGATGTATACAGTGAAGGAGAATATGAAAAATTAATTTAGCACTTATTAAATTACTGAAAGGGAAGGGGGTTGTTTTTTGTTTATCTTTTTGTTTGTTTGTTTTGTGAAACATTAACTATGAGTTCACAGCTGCCAATTATAACTACGTGAAAAACCATGAAATAGTCTTAACGTGAAATGGCTCTGTTATTGTTATTTTCAGTGTAACGTGTGCTGGACCATCTTTAACACACACAGTTGTAAACTAATTAACTGAAAATTTGTATGATACTTTTTTCAGTGATTTGGGGAAGAATCTTCTTCCCGAAGTAGATAAGGAAATGTTTGAAGGCCTGACAAGTTTAGAAGTTTTGTAAGTATTAGTCTACGTACCAAACAGTATTGTCGCTTTAAGGTAAATTAAATTTGAGCCCCGAAGCCGCGAGGAAAAACAATACCGTCGTCGAATAAGTCACTCGAACTTTGCATTTGCGCGGACAATACCGCTAGACACGCAGGCCCAGGATAAGGACTGTCCTGTCCTTGGTTAAAGATAATTAACAACAGACCTTTTTACCGATACAGCAGCCACATTGATTTTGCCCCCCTGGGCATCCCATAGTACTCATTGAAATGTATCTATTCTTTTGTAGTAATAACGCAGCATTATCACAATAATAGAATCAATCCAGTATTATGGGATGTCCAGGGGGCAAAATCAATGTGGCTGCTGTATCGGTAAAAATGTCTGTTATTCCCCGACGTGGATGTGAATAGTGAAAGATCTTCGCAGCTCGGCAAATATCTGCCACTCTTCACTGACACTGAGGTAAACATTTGTTTTAATATAAACCAAACCAGTGGATAGCCAGCACCAAGTAGTTCCCGTTTTTTTCTGAGAAATGAGGGAAAACTCGCGCGCGAAATCCAGAAAAAATACCAGGAGGTGAATAGCAGTTTGAGTAGTCCAGATACTATCCCAAGTTTAAGTAGCCAATCAGAGCGCACGGACTATCTACTGGTTTGGTCTATACTAAAATGTTATATTTTACTTAAGTTTATAATGTAGAACTTTCCGATGCAAGCTCTTGACGACCTTGATTCTGACGATTTTGTTTAATTATTTAGAAGCTTGCGTTCAAACCAAATAGAGGAGTTGGAATATGGTGTATTTGACAACAAGAGCAACTTAACCCATTTGTAAGTATATCGACTTCTTAACCTTTTAGTGCATAATTATTTTATAATTTATTAATTATTTGATTTATTTAGTTTATAATTATTTTAATAAGTAAGTTGTGAGTTAGTTAGTGCTGCCGTATCCCATATAGATCTTGTATGCACAATCATTGTACTTTCTCGTTGTTCCTTTGAGTCAGTACTAAAAACATGTCAAGGTTTAATTCTAATTTATTCTTTATTTATTTCTGATTGGTGTCATTTAGGTACCTTCAGGACAACAAAATAAGAAAGTTACCCAATGGCCTCTTCGAAGATCTTTCAAAACTGAAATTATTGTAAGTTGAGAAATTAAGGCACTTTGTCTACTACTTGTAATTTGAAAGAAACACGAGCCGCGTAATGTAAACAGAATTAAAATGATGAAAATACATGAAAGAGAAAAAACGGACAAGGATAACTGCAGCACAATGTCAGGGATCTGGGCCAGTCGTTTGAAAGTCGATTTACATGTAACTAGGAGCGTATCATCTCCAGATTTAACTGGCCTCTCCTCTTAAAGTTCACCCAGGTTTCTACTTCTCTTGGTTAAAATTGCTTTAGCTGGCGACTGTAAGATATAATTAAAAAAACGCCATAAAAAATGTCGGACTAGCGTAATTTCCAAGAATATAGTTATTTTAAAACCAATACCTTGGCCGGGTTACATAAAATAACCGTAGGATAACTGAAAACCGTTCTCTGTGTTGTGAAGGATTTTTTCGCGTTCTATTTAACAATTAGATTATGAGCTCGAGATTTCTATCGCGTGATAGTTGATGAGGCCGAAGGCCGAATCAACTAGCACGCATAGAAATCGAGAGCGAATAATCTAATTGTTTTAGTATAAATCTACTAGACGTTCAAAACTTAACAGCAGACACTACATGTTTTTATTGAAAAAGGATATAAATAGGTCACACCGCGCAAGAAAAACACTCTACTCACTAACTACAACAGAATAGATAGTGAGTAGCGTAGCCAATCAGAGAACAGCAATAGTGATAGAACGCTAGTAGATTTATACTAATTGTGATTATTATAGTCGTTTACTGGCCTTTGGCTATATGCTCTACGAAACACGAAATTTGTTTTATGAAACCGAACCCTGGTCTCTAAACCATTACACTTCCACGCAAGTGATTATATTTCGTCACTTTGTCAGGGATCTCAGCAGCAACGAGCTGACAACAGTTACAAAGGACACCTTTCGAGGCCTGAAGTCATTACAATATCTGTAAGTACAGAGCCGTTTGGGCAACTCTTCAGTTTGGTTACTTTTGCCTAGATTGCAAATTTCAGCTGAGTTTTAAAATATGAGTAATATTCATGCTTGTTGAGACGCGCGTTTTTCTGCTTGCTGAACTACTCATAAAAAAGTGTAGGGGACCTGCAAGCAGTGAACAAATTGAGCAATCAACAAGTACGTTGTAAATACACGCTTTAAGGTTTCCTTTTTTTATCTTTCTCTCTTTCCTTTTCCTTTCTTGCCTTTTTTTTTCCAATTATTTGTTTTCTTGCAAGATGGACCTAAACCAACGGCCAGCCAAGGCTTTTGCGTTCTGGCGCGCCGTAATAAGTTTAACAACGCACACTACGCTTTTCATCCTTAGGTACCTTGACAAAAACAAACTATCAGGAGTACCGTCTGATGCATTCAGTGAGCTAACTAACTTGAAATACCTGTGAGTAATTTTCAAAACCTTTATACATCCCTTTCCTGTTTAAAATTTTATGTGCTCAATCGACAAACGACTTCGTTTAAAACCGTAGAACTTCACACGTAGTCTTATGTGCACACGGGAGGTAAATTCGACTGGCTTGCAGCTTCATAAACGTGAAAAAAAATTATGAATACTTTGTTTAAGAAGACGTATCTCTCAAGATATTTTATTTTTCATTTGAAAAGTCAAACTTCTGTTTTCGTACCTTTCGGAGATTAAAATGTCAAAATTCAAGAAGGTTGAGGGAATAGTCCAAAACAAAAAACTTCCCAAGGATAATTATGGGCAATGTGTATGATAAACAGTTGCAATAATTTTCTAACTTATCTATGTTGTAGTTCAGTTTTATCCTTGGTTCAATTTTTATTTCCCTTTGTTCTTTTTTATGTTAATATATGATAATGAATATAAAACAAAAGAAAAGAAAATTGAACCAAGGATAAAATTGAACTATAACATGCGTATATCGATCTTGAGACTTCTCCCATTCCTTACACAGCAAACTCGACCGCTTTATTCTGTGCTGCTACGCTGAAAAATCAATCGATGGAGTAAAATGTGACTCCCCAGTTGATGAATTCTCCAGCTGCGATGACCTCATGAAGAACAACACGCTTCAGATCTGCATTTGGATTCTTGGAATCATCGCCTTCTTTGGTAACCTTCTCGTCATAATATGGCGTTTAATTGACAGAGAAGAAAACAAAATTCACTCCTTCCTACTGACAAATCTAGCATTCGCTGATCTGTTAATGGGCATTTATCTGCTAACAATTGCCATTATGGACTTGAGATGGCAGGGAGAGTATTTTAAGCACGATATCAAGTGGAGATCCGGTCTTGGCTGCCAAATCACTGGCGCTCTTTCCATGCTTTCCTCTGAGGTATCAGTGCTGATTCTAACCATGATCACACTTGACAGACTCATTTGCATCGTCTTTCCTTTTCGATTCAAACGCCTCACATACAGAGCTGCCGTATTCAGCTGCTTAGGAATTTGGGTATTTGGTGCTGTGACATCCTTCATTCCAATCACTGGAATAAATTACTTCTACGACGAGAGCGGCAATTTCGGTTTCTACAGCCGCTCTGCCGTCTGCCTTCCGCTGCAATTGTCCGCAGGAAGACCAGCTGGTTGGGAATATTCAGCTGCCTTTTTCATCGGGTTAAACTCCATTTCTTTCGTGTTCATCCTAGTTGCGTACGTGTCCATGTTCTGGACAGTCAAGCGCGTCTCCCGCGCGGCGCGATCAACGAACCTGAACAAAGAGTCCGCTATGGCCAAGCGACTTGTATTCATTGTGATGACAGACTTTTGTTGCTGGATGCCAATTATTATCATCAACATCCTATCCCTGACAGAGAATTTTTACGATCCCAGCAAGATCGCCTATGTGTGGATAGCAGTGTTTGTCCTTCCGCTTAACTCCTCTCTCAATCCGATTCTATACACGTTTTCCACCGAGAGAACTAAACGCAGCTTAAACCGGAAGCGGAAAAACGTAACTGATTTGGTCCTCAAGTCACTGCACACTCGAATGCCAGGTAGGCGGAGCCAGCGGGAACACTTATGACTTCACTCTCTCCCTAGAACCCTCGGCCTCTTAAAGGCAAATGGCGCAAAAAAAAAAGGGGGGGGAAGCTCTAGAATCGAGAATTCTGTGACTCCAGAAATTCAATCGCGCAAGTAATGACGCAAGTAAAGTATGAAATCATAATTCGGCAAATTGTGATCGTCCAGGTGAGTGTAGTCCTGAGAAGGACTGTTTGAGGTCACATTGACTGACGTTTCGACAACCTGAGCGGAAGACATCATCAGAGTCAACTGAACTGTGAATCGTCAGTAGATGTTATAAGTCTCTGGTCGTTGTCCTGATTGGTCGACGATCTGGTGATGTTATTGGTCGTCTGTCAGTTAAGCCGTGATGTTATTGGCTGTGAAGACTGTTGAACGTGATTGGTGCGTTTCGATCCGTCTTTTGTTAGTCAAATGTCCGTTGGTCTATTGTTAGTCAAATAAGTCGGTTTGTCTATTGTTTGTCTGTCTTACTATTGTCAGCAATCCGTCGTTTGTGAGGTGCAGGTAGCTGTTGGCAACGGTTCAGTGGTGTTTGTTCTAAGTTAGTAAACCAGCTTTCCAGAGTGATTCGTTGATAGTAGTCCGTACTGTAGGTAACACATTCAACAGAGTCCCAGTCGATTCTGTGGTTTGTTTTTAAATGGTGCTCAGCAATGTGATTGTTGATATCACCATTTCTAGTTGCTCGTTTGTGTTCAGTCAGTCGGACGTTCAAATTTCTGCCGGTCTCACCAATATAAGTGGCCTGGCAGTCGCAGCATTTGATTTTATAAACTGCTCCCCGTCTGTCGCTCGGTTCGTCTTTGTCTTTAACGTTCGTCAGTAGCTGTCGTAAAGTAGTGATAGGTTTGTGAGCAACGCGGATGTTGTAGGGTTGTAGGATTCGTGCGATAGTTTCAGAAGTCCCTTTGATGTAAGGTATGGTTGCAGTAGTGACAGGTGTCGCGTTAGTGTTCGTAGCGTTTGGTTCGGAGTTTTTGTAAGTGTTGTGTCTAATAAAGTCCCGGTTGTAGTTGGTCTTGTTGAAAACGTTGTCTAAGTACTTGATTTCGTCCTTTAGGCTGTCGGGTGAGTCACAAAATAGTTGCGTGCGTCTTGTCAGGGTCCGTATAGTCGTAGCTTTGTGAGAAGTTGGGTTGTAAGATAATTGATAAAAATAAGAATAAGAGTGATAAAAATAAGAATCCCTGCGCAGCGTAGGTGCTGAATGTATGAATGACAAAAGAGGTAAATACGAGGCTGTAGTCAAAATACTTTTCCGACGTTTCGGCAATGCTGCCTTCTTCAGGGGGTCAAAACTATTTCCAAGATAATTGGTCGAGTAGTCTGTCGGTATGTGTCGGTTTTCTGTAAATTGTCGTCCGTAGTTCGTTATTGTCGCGGGTAACTAAGCAGTCTAGAAAAGGTATTTTACCATTTTCCTCGATCTCCTTAGTAAACTGTATGTCGGTGTTTTGTCCGTTGAGGTGTTCGTGAAAATCGTCGATTTCGTCTTTGTGTACGGCTGTAAAGGTATCGTCAACGTAACGTAGCCAGAGTGGTAGTGTTCGTTTGTAAGTTGTGAAGGCTCGTTCCTCGATGTTTAACATAACGATTTCTGCAACAACAACGGAAACTGGTGAGCCCATAGCTGTTCCATGCAACTGTTTGTAGTGCTTGCCGTTGTACTAAAAATACGTAGAAGTAAGACAAAGGTTCAGTAAGTCCATTAAGTCGTCTGTAGGTAGCGGTAGTTCAATAGTAGAGTTGTTGATGGCGGTCTCAGTACAGCCTAGAGCCAGTTGAAGTGGAATGCTGGTGAACAGTGATTTCACATCAAAAGACACTAGTTTGTAGTCGTCAGGTACTTGTACTGTCTTGATAAAGTTCTCAGTCGACTGTAGTTTGTGTCGTGATTCGTCGGTCAAACGTTTCAGTACGGTAGTCAAGTATTTGCACAGTTGGTAAGTGGGGGACCCACAGAATGAGACTATGCGTCGCATGGGTATGTTAGGTTTGTGCAGTTTCGGCAGTCCGTAAAGTTTTGGTGGTTGTGGTACACGGCACCTCAGTCTGTTGTAGCGTTGAATGTCAATAGCGAATGTCAAATGGCGCAAAAATGTAACCAGATATATATCCGCTGTGGTAACTTTAAGAAATAAATGTACTGTCTCGATCTCGAACATGAGTATCTTTTGTAATTCCCAAAAAATTAGAAAATTACATTTATTAACAGAACTTTTTAGGCATTCTGTTTCGAGAATCTTGGAAACTTTTGCTTAAAATAGACGCTCGTAATAGACCCAGACAGGTATCCACTAGACCATGGCCAATTGCGTAACGAACCGTGCTTTGAAATATGAAAATGGAAAGAAAGGGTGGACATATATGCATGAACATCCTATTTTCTCTGGCTGCCGCTCCAAAAAGCAGGATTTCTAGTTGTACCCTTTGCAAATAGAAATATACTTTGTCGGCGTACTGTAAATTTGCTTAATGCAATTTAATACCAGGTCGGAAACAGTCAGTTGATTGGTTGAAAACATCTGAAGACCTCACGTTGGTGACCAACGTCATCGCTGGTTCCAGTCCTCTCCCTTCAGCGAGGTCAGCAGAAACAGAGGAACGAGGAAAGGAACGGGACTGTAAACAAGTACACGTGCACACTAAATTGAGGCTGATAGAAGAAGTGGACATCCTACAAGATGACATTGCAGAGAAACGCTCAACAGTAAGTGAACGAAACTTTTCAAAATTTAAACTTAAAAAATGATTATAAGAAAGTAAAGACGAAACAAATGCACTCAACGCTTCTTTTCCCCGGTACGTCTGTTCGGAAGGGCTTCCGGATGTTTGAATTTATTGTGACGAAACCTAAAATTTTCTTTGATGAAAGGTTGCCTTGAGCTTTTGTAAAATTGCAATACTCATTCTTTTTTTTTCCGAAGGCCCAAAAAAGTCCTTTGAAGTGTAGTATAGGCCATGTGTAATTTTCGAAAAGCCACCAAGTCGGAAGTTTAGTGGAAAATGATTATTTCCCCGTACTTATTTTCCGACTATACGGCCTGACTGTACCCACTTGTTCATTTTAAAATGTCATTTTGAATTACATTGTCCTGTATTTTCGCGTTGCCAGCATGCTATTAGCATAACTTTGTAGCTGACGAAGAACAATGAACTGTGAAATAATTTTTTTTGTGGATTTTATACATCTTATTCGATGGTTTAACATATAATAGGCGCGGATATTTTGCGAGTTGCGTATTTTGCGAGTCGAGCAATGTGTAATACCGTGACATATTTTGCGTGTTCTCTTGACCTGATATGGTAAAATGGCGGAACAGTGCAATAATAAAAAACGTTAAACGTTCGGATATGAAACATTAAATTGTGTAACTGTTGTTTACTTGTTTTTAGGGTTATGCTCTGGCCTGGTGCGAAGAGGAAAATACACTCAGTATGGTGGTACTTAAGTACTTTGCAAAAGAATTCAAAGAGGACTGGAAGCGGGAGGTGGATATAGTGCAGGGCCTGCATTGCAGTGGTGAACCGCGTGTCAATCTACTTCGATACCGCTGGCACTCCAAAGGCAAGAAACCCACCATGTTCTGTTTTACCATTTAATTGCCCTCCTGTACGTAAAACGTATTTACATTGTAGTTTACTTTCAAATTGAATGGTTATCGAATTATAACCGGAAACGTCATTTCAGTATGTAATGTAATGTTTTTTAGCCCAATTCCACAACCGTGTAAGAAGGGGGAGGGTAAACAAAGGCTTTCTTTGTACCCTTCCCTTCCCATTTCTATTCCCATCACCTCATCAGAAAGAGAAGCTACTAGTCTAACAGTATTACTGCCTCGATCTAAATAACTCTTTATACATATCATTCTTACGCCTAGTCGGCTTCTCGGGATCTTCAAGTCAAAAACCTTCAAAACATCATTGCCGGAGTTGAGTTTTACTCTGTTGTTCTTTTTTAGCGCGTGACCAAAGCATTGAGCATGGTAAAAAGAAGATCACTGCTTTGTGTTCCAACAGTCTGTAAGTTATTATATTTTTACTAATTTCAGTTCCTTCGGTTGTACATTCTGTTTTGATCGTTACATAGGTATCTTCGACAGTCTTCCGTTAATTGCTCTGTTCTTTTTTGTTCAAGTTATTTATTCTTTTTTTCAAGGCTAATTTGCTATGAATTTGTGTCAAGTTCCACATTGGCAGAGTTCCTTTGTGACAAAGGAACCGTCCTCAACTTTGATGCAGTTTGCGCCATAGCAAGTGACGTCATCAGTGCCATAGAGCGACTGGAGGATCTTGGAATGCTTCACAACAACATTACAACAAAAAACATTTTGATTGGTCAATGTGCCAGAGTAAGTTTACCAGTTTGTTTGTGCTAGATTCATCCCGTTACTGTTCTTACGTTACGACGAGGGAACAACACTCTGGCGTAGTTTAGGAGCAAGTTTCGCTGGCAGCCCCAGCAATTTTTTCCCTTCGGGCGTTTTGGGGAAAAAAGGACGTCCAACAGTGGACGAGGCTTCCGCCGAGAAACCATAGCCGGTGAAAGAAACACGCATGAAAGAAAAAACGCTTATTTAACCCAGTTAGCCCAGTTTAAAAACGTGTAGTTAGCCCATGTAATAAACATAGACAACATAGTAATTAAGGACAGGTCGGTCGCGCATTTCAACTGAAGTATTTATTTTTACGTTTACAAAACCTCCACTTATGATATACATTCCTGAAAGCCGTCAATACGGTGACGTTACGCTACATACCTTAGTGTTAGACCTCCAAGTCAAGTTCTTAATTAGGTGGTCTTCGTCACTGTAGCATAGGTTACTGTTGTTGTTTGCAAAAGTCTGTTTCAACGAAGACGGCGTCATTTAAAGTCCACAATCATGTTGTTATTGTTTCCTTTTTATCAGAGTTAAAATATAACAGCGTGATGTCACATTTTTTACACGTTATGGAGAAGAGAACCTAAATTGTACTACCAAGAGAAACGGGAGAATAACAAAATATGCAGAAAACAAAACTTTAAACCTGAAAGCTACAACAAAATACTTGTTTGTTGAAGGCACCATCTCGGTTTGAGAGAGGTAGAGGGATTTAGGCTTCTCCCTTGATTCCCTGCTTTGACTCGTTCCAACTCTACGTCTGTTTCCCTACTCCAAGAGGGCAGCTTAAATTTACCAAAGAGATACATTTAACGCTCGCTCACACAAAATACACCTTTTGTCCAGGCTACTCTTACTACATCTGATATTTTGTTTTTCTTTTAGCTTCCCCCGATAAGAGCAGTGTTAGGTGGCTTTTCTCAAGTGTCCAAGATGAATGAACCTGGAGCCTTCACTAACTGGACGGTTGATGAGCAGGGTACCTGTGGCAACGATATTGAGCAATTCGGACAATTGCTGGCTACCTTATTAGGACACTGCAATGGTTCTAGTGAATACACCCAGGTAAAGATCCAATCTGTTCTGATCATTGAAATTGAAATGTACTGTGTTTACTACCCGCTGCGTATGCAACGTACTCACTATAAGTCATCATACATTTTATTTCCTATCTCTATTCTCAGCTCACTGGCTGATTTACAGGGGGCTGCAGAGTTTGACGTCCTTTGTAAGGTCGGAACTCACGAGAAAACTAGTCTCTGCGACTAGAGTCCCTCATACCCATGCACCCCATTTGAATAACCACACATTTTGATGAAAAAACTGGACTCAGGGACAAAACATTTGGTCCCTGTCAGCCATCCCACTATAGGAAGCTTACGGAAACACGGCGGCGACGTCTAACGAGAACGTCACAAAACAAAAGCTTTAATTAGCAAAACAATGATTCTACACGTGCGTTATACTTTTTGGTATATTTCTTTGCCGTTCTGTGTTCAACTACAGCGTGAAATGACCAGATTCAAAGTTTTGTGTAGAACGTGAACATACGAAGGTGAATTTTTGTTTTTCTCCCTGAACTGTAACGCTGTCCTTACAAATGCAGCTCCCAGATAGTCCGGCTACAATAGACAGATTAAACGAGTCAGAGAAAGCGCGAAGAAGCTTAAAAGATTTTGAAGTCAGTTTAAAGGAACGTTTTTCTCCGCGTTGCCGTCGTGTTTGCGTGAGCTCCCTATTTTCAAACACCACAGGGGAACTCTTCCATGCGACTAGCCGTGTGGGCGACTTGTTGCAGGGACAAGCTTACTCCTGCAAGTCCCTGTGATTAATTTCTCTGTTTGTTTCGCCCTTGGGGGTTACCTTTAAAAAGGTTTTAAAATCTATAATCTTAGGAGCAAAACCGAGGAAAATCAATTCTAAGACAGGGGTAAAGAACGATTCCATAATTTGTCATTTTGTGGTAAGAACGTTGAATTGAAACACGACTGAAAATTTTAGAATTTAATTATAAACAAAAGCACCTACTTCTTAAACTATCAATTTCCTCAGTTCCAATTACTTTAATTACTCTGTAAAAAGTTTACAAGGAAATATATAGGAAAATGTTTGCCATTAATTATGTGCTGGGATGGTACTAACTACTGACATCAGAATCAGAACTGCGATTGCTAGAAGATCTCATTTTGAAATTCGGTTTGTTTTATATCATTCAAAACCTTTAGGCGAATATTTGCCGTTAAGCGAGTCCGTTTGTGGAGGGGAAAAAATACTCAATGGATTTTGAAGACATTTGCTTGATGATCGTGGTGTTTTACCCTTTAGGCATCAAGTATGAAATGACGATTTGAAATCTGGCAACGGTAACGTGCATTATGACTGCCTACAAAGTTTTAAGTGTAAGGACGAAAACACAAATCGAGGCCTTGATAATTCTGACTACTCCTAAGCACCAGTGTAGTACTATTCGGCCTCATGGTACTGCGAATTGGTAAAGAAGTTTCGTTTTGCTTATTATTAATTTTTTTTTTTAATTTTTCCCCTAGCTACATGAAATCATGAACCTGTGTTTCAAGGAGACATTGGAGGAGAGGCTACGGGCATCTTACATCCAGGAACAACTCGAAGAAGCGTGGTTCACCGAAGGAGTCTGGGATACATTCCTTTGAAGAAAACCCATAAAAGAAAGGATCACAGTCGTTAAAAAAATATGTGTATTCTTTCCAAGCGCGAATCACATTTTGTGTTATCTAGTTTGTTTTCTTAGAGAACTCAGCTGACATTTTTGTAGTGAAGGAACTGTTTAGTTCGGTAAATATGTAAACGTCTTAATTTTGTTTGAAAGTAGCCACCAGGGTAAATTTGAATAGACTTTACTGAAATATCTGCCTAGCTACAACCGCAGACAAAAATCTTAAGACACCTTGCCGTGTTTTCCCCCTATCTCCCTTTGCAATGTTGAAAAAAACTACAGAATTTCGTTTTAACTGCTAGAAAAGGTGGATTTTGTTGCAGCATGGAAAGGGGGAAGGGGTAGCGACGTACAAAGCGTTAAGTGTCTCAAGAATTTATGTCTGGGGTTGTAAGATGATTTTCCACTTGTTTAAATGGGCTCCTAAGCGGTTTAGGACTCCATGGCTCTTGGCTAAGCCTTTCAAGGCCCTATGACTCCAAGACGGAATAATCAGGTCTCTAGAGTTCCACTCCTTCATTCCGTGGCTCAATTTAGCCAAAATCAGCAAACCAAACAAGTAGAGAACAGCTCCTTTTCACTTTTTCGTGATTGAAGTCGTGAATAAACAGTTATTATTATTATTGTCCGGGTACCATGGCAAAAATCCAGGGAACTCTAGGGCTCCAAACTCTCCCCTCCCGCCTCCTCTTTGCGACCCTGCATAGCGTATTTTCTACTTTGTTGAAAACGAAAAAGTGTTATTTGCAAGTAAAGGTCGCAAACCACGACAAGAAGGCCTATTGGATTTAATTATGTCAAGTGAACAACGTGGGCTGAAAAGTTCTGGCGATTCCACTAGACGAAACGATCTGCAGCAATTGGTGCTAACGTTGATATAATTGCTGACGGAATTGCAGGCATTTGACAGATCTACTTTTCTTACAGCGGAGATAAGGACCTTTCAAAATTGTGACAACTGCATAAGAAATTCAGATGGACGACACGCATCACTGAACAAGCCTGCTGGTTTGTGATGAGTTTTCGCACAAGTGCCCGATTTTGTTTCCGCGGTCGAGACTCATCACGTTCCAGTAAAATTTGACATATGACGTAGCCATTTCGTCATGATCTTCAAACGGCGACCATCTTGAATCTGCCATCTTGGATGTGTTGATTTCTCTGGAAGCCACCAAATTACAGAGAATAATTTATACCACTAAAATAACACTTAAATGACTCCACCGGAAAATATAGACGTTAGCGCAATAAAGTTAAGCGTTTTCATAAAAAAAAAACAGGAAATATGAAAGTTGCGAAACCGTGACAACACCAGTAGGTAGTAGTTTGTGTTTTTCTGCCTCCTTAAACAAACACATTAACAACACACGCAGCAGCTTTACGTTTACGCGAAGCATTTATCGTGCCGCCTAGCAGCTCGTTATGTTTGTTTCCATGCAAAATGCTGCGGGCGTTGCGTGACATTCGCTCCCAGGTTCAAAAATGTCACGCGGTGAAATCACGTCTCAAACTCTCCGACAACTCTCGTCTTCCTTTGGCCCCTGCTAACGATAGTAACCGAGAGTTGGATAAAATTCTCGTTCTTGTCTCATCCTCTAAACTCTCGGCGAATCTCGTTCTCTTTTGGCCCGGCCTTAACACCAACAAAAAAAATTCAGACTGGAAACATTATAAACTTTGATTCCATCATCACCATTTGCTCGCCGGATTATACCACGAAAACGCAACTTGTAAAGGATTGTTAGTCGTATTTGTAAAGGTTGGTTAAGCTTACGAATTCCGATGAATTTTTCCAAATTAGCTCGAATATCATTCTACTAAGATAACCACATGACACATTAGCGAGTACATTGTCATTATAGCAGATAAGTATCGATTGTTTTTTAATATACGAAAAAAAATTTAGTCTGTCGAAAGTGAAGTCGTCGCCTTCTGAATGAACTCGGTGAATTTTGTCGGGAAGCGACGGCGACCTTGGTCTCAGTTAACCTCTGCTAGTCCAGTCGCCGTTGCCCCGAAAACGTCTGTTGCCTAAGTTCTCTACTGCCATGGCAACGTGGCTCAGCTCAACAAAAATATCTAAGTACGAGGAAAATAGGAAATTAGTATAACAACGTACTTCCGTTTTATTTTTAAAACTCTTATGTGGTCGAACCTCGAGAAAAACTGATGCTTGACAACCCATAACAATAAAATCAGCTGTAAAAAAAAATCGGTTATTCCGATAGTTTTTCTCACTTTCACGTCTAATATAGACCACTTGTCCAAATTCTTATTATCCATGACAGAAAAAAAACCTTTGAAAATTAATTGCTAATATGTCTTCAGTGTGATAGGGCTAAAATGGTTGACGTTTTGTGAAAATAATAACGCTTGATTAGCAGTTGGTGCCGGATTGACATAGCAATCAAAAGTTCATTCATATTGACCAATATAACTTGGTTCAATTATTCGTAGGTCACCGGCAATCAATCTTTTTTTTTTTTGTTGGTAAGTTTTAATGTTCAGAACTCTAGTTTGTATTTGCCCTAGCTGAGTCCCGACCTCCCGGCAGAAACGCGATGCTGAATCATACCAACTAAAAACTGAAGATGATCGAACTGACAAAATTGTACATACATCTGTCAAGTGTGGACGAAAGGCCTAACGAATAGAACATCTCCTTGGAAACGGATACTTGAGAACGGATCTTACGGTATTGCTCTACAAAAATGATTTCTATAGACGTGAACCTGAACTAACACTCAGTGGCCAGCCAGTTTGCTTAAAAACAACGCGTACATGGTCTAGTTTAGTAAACTGCACCAAAGTGGACCGAATATTCATTCGTTAGCAGCCAGTTTTCGATACTTTTTTTTTTTTTGCCTTTTTCTATGGTTTGACGTTTTCGAAAATGGTATTTGAAAAAGGATTTTTCATTCATCTTTTGTCGACAGTAAAGACGCTAGCACCCTGCCGGTACAATTCCAGACGAACCGCTTAATTAATTTTATCATCTATATGTGATATTTCATGCTTTTACTTCGACGTGTTGCGCCACCCAGGAAGGAAAATAGATGCAATTCAAACAAATACCGGTGACATGAAAATTGCGGAGTTAGTCATATAAAAAGCGATATTTAGAAAATGAACAACAGAAATGAAGGAGTATTTAGTTACAAGAAAGCTCAAAGCTCATCAGACATAGATAGATGATACGTGTTTGGATTGAAGAGCCATCTACGATGCAGGTGTGCCTGATTCATGAAATCTAATTTTGAAGAATGAGTCATCTAACACTGGCAAAAGTTTATCGACGTGCGCGATCTCATGCAAAAATTTCAAGAACTGCATAATAATCAATTCACCTTCACCCTATTTTGAATTTAACATGCAATGCTAACTGTTAATTACTGAAAAGCCATGCCATGTGGAAAATTGAAAAATAACTACGTGAAAAGTGTCATTAAATTTCCTCATCAAAGAGTCATGATCCTCGCCAAAGATTGGAATTAATGTCCTTTTTAAGGAAGCTAGAAGAGTCCTGTGTGACGAACACGTTTTAAACGTTATATGTCAAAACGAGATTGTTTTCATATGAGCCATAAGACTTCGTAAACGCTTTCTTCATGCAGTCGCGACTTCTGAAGTCCCAACTGTCTTCCCACTTAGCGACAGTTTAACAAATCTTAACAGTTTCGGTTTAAGTCAAACATTGGTACTTCGAACCATAAAAAGGGCAAAACAAGTCACTGATTTTAACTTTTATATCGAGTATTTATCATTCATTAAAAGAAAGCAAGATATTTTTGGGCAATAAAAGAACTACATTAAAGAGCATTTCAGTCTCTGTAGTAATTAGCATGACAAACGCTTCAATGTTCGAAGGCCAGTCTCTTCAACTGCACAATAATTCTCATTAACGATTGTCGTTAAATTCTCTGGTTTAACGTCAAATTTAAGCATATACGGTAAAAAGATAAGAGTTCGAGTTTTTTGGTGACAAATTTCTTATTACTCAACAATTCTTCAACAGCTATTGAAGGCACTTTTCAATTTCTAGTGAAGAGATTTTAAATTTTATGTAGGTGGCGAAGTTAATGAAACAAAATGACTCTACCAATTAAAATAAACCGAAACCATTATCTTGCTCCTCATTACACATTGTGTCAGGAGCATTATGGGTCATTGTAGAAAGACGAAAAATGAATCGTGGCCGGTCTTGGAATAAATGTTTGTGGTCAACTCGTGTTGCCTAAAACAAACAATTGTAAAACGTTTAAGTTGGCCCCTCTGGAATTTGATGTAGGTAAGTCTGCCCTCTTTGTTTCTTTTTTCTTCCACAAGTGATGCACACGCCATTCATACGTTTTTATTTTCTGACCGTGCTTTGAGCACAGACACAGTCCTGCCGTGGTGCACGCACAAGTACGTTTTGGTAGCGTTTATGAACGCTTTATTTAAGGGCAGTGTATTCAGTTTGGATCGACGTTAATATAGATAACAAACACTAAGACCCGGCCTACAGCAAACAAAAAGACTTCGTTTTGCTATGAAAACTGAACACAAGTTTATTGGCCGTGTTTAGATGGAAATTACACACAATGTTTGAAAACCGTTTTTTTTAACTTTTTTGAAAACATTTTTGGGATATTGTTTTAATTTCTGAAAAAATGTCACAAACATTTTGGTAATCGGGCCCCAAACGTGGTAAACGCCAAAAATATTCCCTATACGCGCACAAACAAGGAAACAGTTAGGGAAACAACGTTTGGGGCAACAACACGACAAAGAAAATGGTTGTCGTTTGTGTGGGTCACCCGCTGTGTCTCAAGTGCGAGGGCAACTTACATTTCTATAGTATAAGTCATTTTACATTGCAGCTATGAGCGGTAATTAATGTCAATTAGAAAAATGGGTCAATGTGGCTATGTGGTAGATTTTTAAATTGGGGCTATAGGGCATGGATTAATTTGGTTTGGTTTGCCAACAAATTAATAATTAATCAAGTGAAAGAGCACCACAAAATATCCTATCATGGGCGTTTTGGGCGTTTTCGTGTTAAAGGTTGTGATATTCTCGTGTCTGGCCCTGAAACCTAATATCGAGTTAATCAGTTCCTGGCTACAATTATTAGTCTTCTGGGTAAAGAAAACCAATGGCGAGTATTTTAGAAAAAAAGATTAAAAATTAGGCTACGAGGCCGAGCTCTTTTTATGAAAGAATAATCAACAAAGGAAGTCGACAAGTTGACTGTCGCTCATACAATATGTGGATGACTTTAGTCTTATTGTTTTAAGAGAGCCTACGTGATGGGGTTTACTATTAAGTGTTATGGGCACAATATTTGATAAGTGCTAGGAAGGCTGAAATGTTAATTAATAGTAACCTTTATATATAATAAATTACAGTTATCCTTGTGAAATAAAACAATTAAAAATAATTTCCAGTGATTAATGAAAGTATGTAACAGTTCAGAAGAAGCAGTCCGGCTCGCTAACGCCAGCTATTATAACTTTGGGCACGAATACACCTCAATTTTCATGCAAATGTGGTATCCCGGTGCCTTGTATTTATTGTAAAAGCGTCAAGCCCTTGGAAGACAAAATGATTCACAAAAACGAAAAGGGAATCTCTTGACATTTAAAAGCTGAATTCAACATTTGCAGTACCGAACACGGCCAGTTTGACACTTTCAACTATTCAACCGAGAAAGAAACTAAAAGACGCTGCCTTAGTTTCAAAGCGGACAAGCTAGCAAAGCAAAACACCAAAGGTTAGAAAAAGTATGTTTTCCTATATAAGGTTAGTGTAGTCAGTTATTTTTATTAGCATGGATATCTTGTGAAACTAGTAGTCCTATTTTCTCACCAGGATCAAATTAAGGATCTCATGACCTCCCACACTTCGGTTGGAGAAAACCAATGAGGTACAAGGAAACTTGTGGCGCTCATTTACTAGCTTTATATCTCACACGTCCTACATCATTTTGGTTTTATCTGTTTTTAGAACTTCTCGTCTCGGGTTTTTATGTTGTTTCTCGCACTCTTACGTCGTTTTGCGACTCTTCCTTCAGTTGGAAAGCCAACGAGTGAGCTTTAACCTCCAATTCACCTGCCACTGTTCTGTTCATTAATCGCGGTATACGGTACGAGCCAAATCATAACCTTGTTCTGTCTCAGTGTTTTTCTGAGGGCGAATTTTCAGCTCAAATTAGTGTCCACTATTAACCCTTTTACTCCCAAGAGTGCCTAGAATCAAAATTCAAGACAAATCCCAAAAATCTCAAATCCTAGAACCACCTCACGTTTTTCCATAACTGACTCTGGGAGTGAAGGGGTGAGACAGTTAATGTTACACGGGATGATTCGCGCAATTTTTGCGTCGCAAGTTTTTGACCCAGCTTCAAAAACTTGTATCGCCAAATCACCGACGAGTTTTTGTTCAAGTCGTTTCGTTTAAAAGACACGTCGTGTCGCACACCTGCGGTAAAAATCGTCCCTTGTTACATACATTAAAAAGGACACTGATTCCGCTAAAAACCGTCGTTGCGAATCGACCTGTGTTACGTCACCTTTAGTAGAAGAGTGTGCTGGACAGCCGGATTAGTTTTAAAAGGTTTTCGCAGAGAGCAGGGCGACCAGAATGTCTTGTCTATCATTTTGTGGAAGGGTTGTTTTATTAAGGCAAAGTGTATTTCGATGATGAGAAATGTAGGCTCACTAAACTACAGACAAACTGGGGCCAGAGAGATGCAATACAGAGAGAACTGCGTCATATACTGCTGTCTTTAGTAACGGCTGACACCGTGAAGGAGCCAAACGAATAATTAATTTAAGTTTTTACCACCATATACATTTGAATAGATTCCTCTTTTAAGTCCCCTTGTCGCCTGAATTCGACTGGAGGTTTAAAATTAACTGGACTTATTTGCATTTTTATTAATTCTCAGTGTGACGAATTTCTGCTCAATATACTTGTCCCATTCGCAAGAGTTATTTTGCGAATGGTCAGCTGATTGATATGTTTATTGGCAAATGGAGTGCAGAAGCGTTTAAAACAATGTTACAACTATTGGTAAAATTTAAGAATTCATCGCGAACATCCTCTATAAACGGTAACGCTTGAACATAGTGTTTAATCAAAATTGAAATTTACCGTAATATCACCTCCGTTTTGTTTCCTTGCGTTGAGTCTGCGTCGAGTTCATTTAGTTCTTCTTTTGAAATTTCGTCAACATCTTTTGCCTCGTCTAAATTTTTCTCTCAAACGAAATCCAAATGTAGAGAAAACAGTTTTTGTCACCAGCTGGGTCTTTTTGGAGTCTTTTTCTTCAATTATAGCCGACCAATTTCTTCTCGTGACAAAAAAAAACATTAGAAATTAAAACGCATAGCCTTCTTTTAGAGCAACGAATACGTCCTCTTTTAGCAGGGCAATATTAAAGACCCGTTTGGACTAAAAAGTGCTTAAAACATTTTTCTTAAGTAACCGACCATGGTCAACACGAAATGCCGTGTGTATAATTTTATTTCTTGACATTAACTTTTCAGGCTTTGTATCATACAAGACTGAAGGAAACATGAAGATGTTACACAAAGGACTGTGCTTATTTTTTCTAACGTATGAACTGCTTGTAATAAAGATTTGTTCATCTCAAGTCCTTACAGGTAAGAACTCACTTGTGGCACATTCACATGCCAACACATTGTGATACTAATTTCTTTTTTTATTCCTGCAATTTAAATTGGCAATCGAGCTTCATTGTCCAAAATACATAAAATCGTAAATTTCATTTTATTTCAGCAGCAAAACCTAGGATTTACAAACACTTTTCTCTCTAAAACGTATAAGAAAGGTTTCCAAGACGGCCTATCTCTTACTCTTAACTTTTCAATTGCAACTGGTAAAGGTAATATGTTGAACGGTTAATTCGTGATAACTTTAAAGGAAAATTTTAAAGCACCAATGTTCACAAAGCAAAGCACCAAGCTTTAAAGATTTTGTGATCGCTATGCTGAAATTAATTTTGTCTTCTCTCTTCCTTTTTCTTTAAATTCGCTAAATGTCACCTGATACCACAGGTGTGGTAGCTAAAGCTTATAAAGGCGCGGACACACGGGTGTCCGGGCCTTAAGATTGAAAATCAAATTATTTCAAATCACGAATGCCTCCATTTAGCTGTTAATATTTTTAAGACCCGATCCCACGGTGCAACATGGCGTGCAACATTGCGTGCAACTTGAAAGTTTCACCGTGTGTCCATCATCTGCAACATTGCGTGTAACTTCGTGCCGCAATGTTGCATGCAATGATGCATTGTGTGTCCGCGCCTTAATACTCTCTTGCTATTTGGGACAAAGGTGCGTTCTTCCGGCGAGAATTAATGTCTTTCTAATTTTTGCTCTGAACCAGTATTATATCTATGCAAAGTTGCACAGTCTCATTGAATGAACTATATTCCTTAAAATACGCAATTTCCACTCACAATTTCCGCAAACTAGAATAAATCCAGATAGATAAACAACACTATATTCCGAAAACACGTCCATCTTTTACGTTTCTCGCCATAAAAAGGAAATACTTCGAGCTTCCTTCACATGAGATCAGGTGTCGATATCCGTCCTCCGACCTCTGCTTACAAAATTAATATGCTTATCTTATCTGACATCGCTCTCCGGCTCATTGGACAATTCGCACAACACGCGCACGTGTTTTGCGTTGATGGGTTTTTGCCTGCGAATCGGTCCAACGAAGAGTGAGTGACGAGATGACAGATCTCCTAAAATAGAATTGTATACTTACAATTATTTTTCTACATATTTGTTCTTATCTTTATGCTAGGAGACTGTAACTTTGACAATAAAACACTCTGCAACTGGCAAAACGATAAACATGTGGACCATTTTGATTGGATAGTTCGGGAGGGAAGTACTCCTAGCAGTAACACAGGACCGACGAGTGATAGCTCAGGTACTGAGAGAATTGCAACATTAGTTTACCGTGAAACGTATACGGAAATGTGAAAGGTGTTGCATGTCCAATGTTTGTCATGCTGTAGGTGTAACAGCGCCCCCTAGTCTATTACCAGCCTCCCAACTGTAAATCTGATAATCATGCTCGGAGGATTATTTCCGTTTCACTCATATCTACATTTTGTTCATTATACTTACTATTTCACATCCTTTGCAACGTCTTTTTCGACAACTTTTCTTGCGGAAGAACTTTGTAAAGCTCGGGCCAAGCGTAGAGCATAAACTAAATGCATATTTGCAAAAAATAGTCACGGACTGTTATTTTGAATCAAGGGCAGTGTATGCAATTGATTATTTTTTTAGAGAAAACATTTTATCGGGCATTTCTTTGGCAATGCACCCAAATAATTCGTTCGTAGTTATCACCACTCGCTTAGTATACACATGCTCTTATAATAAACATGCCTGGTTTCTTTAAAATTGCATGTTAGACCTGGAGAATGTTGAATAGTAACGGAATTGAAACGTTTCGCAGGAAATGGTTCATATATCTACATCGAGACGTCATCCCCTCGAAAATATAACGAGAAGGCGAGGCTACTCAGTCCTTGGATGACAGGCGCAAAGCGGATGACGTTCTTCTACTCCATGTACGGCGGCCTTATTGAGTCCCTGTCTGTGTATCTTAGAATTAATGGCAGTGAATCCAGAATCTGGAGTCGCCATAAAAACCATGGGACAAGTAACTGGATTAAGGGATGCGTGGCTTTAAATCATTACGGTTCTTACCAGGTAAAATTTTAAATTTTACATATGTGCATCCAGGTGAAATTTTGGAGCATAAATAACAGTCTGTAAAAACAAATACTTTTCGATTCCACTACATCGCGCTGTGTTCTTATCCAGGAAAACATGTCCAAGAAAAATTGGGTGGGATATTCCAAACTGATTGGTCAATGTTATCGACACGTTTGTTAAGTAATAGAAGTTATGACCTCTTTCCGGTTCCAATTATTCCTCAACATTCATTTCTCAATATTCAAAAAATGTATGCATATTTTAGCTTTCTCATGAAATTTAGCCTTCTGGCTCAAACTTGATTGACATAACTATAAAACAAGAGGCTTATTATCATCATCATTATTATTATAATTATTATTATTATTATTATTATTATTATTATTATTATTATTATTATTATTACTATTATTATTATAGCAGTGCAAGACGTATATATGCTACCACCCTAAAAAGCATGCACAGGGCGCGAACGTAGCCTATGCAGCTAATTTTCGAGGGAACAAAAAAAACCTAACTTCTACTTACAATAAATGAATAAAAAGCACTAATGCCGCTAAAATGTTCAAAGTCTCTTAAATACTAAAATGCCTCAAATAAATAAAAGCCTAGAAACTTAAAATAATTCCTTTTAAAAATTGTCACGTTAAAATCTAAAAGATGTCTTTTACCGCACTTAAAAAAAATTAAAATTCGTTCGCTGGAACCACATAAAAATCTAAGACCATTCCGCACTACAACAAAATCTTAAAAGAGCGAGCAATATTTAAACTGTGCGACAGAACACCTTTCTGCATACGCTTCAGTGTATGCTTAGTTCGTTCGCCTACTAACTCCTTCATCTTCGCCTCAAGATCTTCAGACCATCCACCCAGTACATTGATAATAACATTGTCTTGTTTCACCTCATATCCGGGATACTGTTGCTTAAGCTCCCATCGCAGAGTAGTGTACTTGGTAGTCTTCTCTTTGTCTTAAGAGAAGACTACCATATCCTTGCAGGGCGTAGTACGCTAGCTAAGACAAAGTACATTGCCAGGCACAATGCAGCTTTGAAGGTACTTTTTTTCGAACTGCTCAAAGATCGGAATTTAATAACGGAAATACCCCCATGGTACTCGCCAGTGCTGCCAAAGCCGATGGACGAGAACGAACGAGCCAAAGCCTTCTGGGATGTAGCGGTCTACGCTGAGAATACGGAAGTTAGAGCAAACAGAATTGATGCAAGAGTAATAATTATTATTATAATTATTATTATTATTATTATTATTATTATCATCATCCTCATCCTCATCCTCATCATCATCATCATAATTAATATTATTATTATTATTATTATTATTAATTATTATTATTATTATTATTATTATTATTATTATTGTGTTTTGCAGGTGATAATTGAAGGTGTGGCCGGCCTGTCATTTACCGCTGACATCGCTGTCGACGAAATCACCTTCAGCAACAACCTGACCTGCAGTAGTGTTGGCAAAAATACGCCGTCTCACATGTTTGAAGGTGATAGTTTCTGTACGAGAATTTACTTGTTACAGTGATACGCGTTGTGTCGTTACCAGTTGGTAGGATCTTTTATTCGATATTGAAAGCTTTTTGACACACATCTTTTCTTCACCTTTCTGACGGCTTCCGTCTTAACTGAACAATCAAAAAGCAACTGAAAGGAGTTAGAGTTGGCACTGAGCTCCACTTCCGCTTTCTTAAAACTGGCACCTCCTTGTTCCACCGTTTTAGTAATTGGTTGGCCAGTTAAAACAGAACTAAGCCATCAGAAAGTTTTTAAAAGCACGTCAAAAGTTGTCAAGAAATTATCCAGTAACAGTGACGGCGAGCATCACTGCAAAATGATGAAAATACTGTTTTGTTTTGTTTTTTTGTTTAAAACGTAGAATGTTCTTCAAATTATAGAAAACCATAAAGTAGCACAATGGATCCTAGGGTTATATTGATTAATGGAGTGACCTGATAAAAACGGTGTATTACATAAGAACATGACTGCATACATGCAGTTTTTTTTTTCGCGTAAAAATAAAGTGGTCCCGATAATAAGGAGGCCATGTTAACGGGATAGTCGTATTAGACATGGTTCTGAGTAAGAAAGAAGAAAAGAAAACCGACAAACCAGAAAGGCAGTGGTGGGACGACGAAAGAGACCGGGGCCCCACAATTAATAAGGCCCATTTTCTCTCCTTGTTTCTCCTTGTTTCTCTCTGGGTCCTGGAACAGTAAAAGTTTGCGTCCAATCCACTGGATTGAACAAACCACAAGGCTCATCAAGGCCGGCGCTTGACTCCGGCACAGTCAAGGCACGACGATGGTTAATATTGGGGAAGATTTACACTTTTAATGACGTTAATCTTGTAATTAAAATAGGTGGAGTTTTGTTTGATTGGCTGTCAGGCTTCTCTTATCTGTGTGCGATTCAACGCACCAATCAATAACTATCAGATCTCAACGTATGTCTTTGATCTGACTTGATGCGTACTTCCCATATTGCACATCTGCTAACATTATAGTAATTCTTTAGTTCCAGAATTTTTGCATTACTTTTCTTTTGATTCTGTTGCCTACCTGGTACGTCCCTGCAGACCTTGCTTTCAATACCGTAAGACAAATCTTTGTGATAGTTAAGCCTGCTTAACCAAGTTAAGTGAATTTACTTTCTTACATATTTACTATAATTCATAATGACTGTATATGTTATGATCTGTGGTTCCAGAAAACTGTACCTTCAAAGAGAGCCTTTGTGGATGGCGAAACGTTTTACCGCCTTCGGACGATTTTCCCTGGTACATGCGTTCAAGTGGAACCCCGAGCCGAGGAACTGGGCCGACCTCAGATCACACTGGTAACAAATAACTCGAAATACTCGCACTTTCTTTCTTACTTGAGAGCTGCAAATAATGCACAATTTGCATAATGTTGTTAAACTGTTGACTGTGGAAACTATCTGTCTGACACCACACGAAGGACCAACGTGTAACCCTGTTGTTGGAATCCAAGGTGGCGGCTTTTCAGAATTATGACGTAATTTTCACGTCATGTGGAGACAGCAGCATATTTTCCGGAGCTCAAAGCAAACATATTGAACGTACTATACACCCTACAAGTTTCCTTGTCAAAACTTTAATCCTCTTCTAGCACAATCAGCAACCGCCCAGCCCCAGTATTTAAAGAGCAAAAAGCCCGGTCTAAATACTTTCATGCAACGACTGTAAAGACCAGCTAAATGATAAGTGTTTGCAATACATACACTTTATACACTTTATTTTCACTCGAATTTACAGTGTAGCTCTGTTGGGCTAATATCTGCGAGAGAAGCAAATAATAATAGTGATAATAAAATAATAATGAAAAGTAAATTGATTAATTAATTAAATCATTTAATATATTAAAAGTTATTATAAAGGGGCAGTGTCACGGGGATTTTCCTCGCATTTCGTCAAAACTTCGCTAAAATTGAGATTAAATGCCTTCCCTCATACACAAAGTGCTCCTGGAACATTAAGAGGGAGATATCAAGTGAATTTTTGCAAGGAGAGCAAACCATAATAAGTTTTCGGTGATTTTTGTAAGATACAAGCACGGAATTTGAAAACGTTCGCTGGACGTTTTTAAGTTGTAATCCACTTCCATCTTGGCTATCCGTGGCCAAAGACACTTAGTAATAGCTTCACTGAATTAGTAAGGTGTCTGAACAAGAAAATGACCAATATTTTTAGACTTTCATATATGTTAATGTGACTATTGGCTTTTCAGTGGGGTCAAACGCGAGCAAAATCCTCGTGATACTGCCCCTTTAAAATACTAAGCGTTCGTGTCTCTTACGGCTTTTTAAGTCTTTTAGCGATGTCGTTGTTCTCATACTGTCTAGGAGCGAGTTCCTGTTGCAATGTTCCCTTCGTCTTGTTATCTTAGTTGACTCAGTTTCCACACAAGAAACTTTTCTAATTTAATACGTGTTGCTGGGCACAATGTCGTTTTTATGTTTTTATCATAGCAATCTAATGTCCAAATTCGAAAACATTTCGAGGGCTGTAATTGACTTGGACTATGATGTAGGCTCCGTTTCAGTTGGCAGTCAGCGAATTTTTTTACCACGGCCAAATTAAATATAGAAAGTACATAAGTTGAAATCGGATGTTAAAGATTCGGAGGACTATAACATTTTTAAGACAAATCCAGTTTAAGAGCATTGCCCATGCAGGCAGAGGATGCAAGCCGAAGTTTTCCTACCCTTGCATTCTTCTATTATTCCAGGAGGTGGAAATTACATCTACATCGAGGCGTCGTCTCCCAGAAAGGCAAATGAAAATGCGAAGCTACTGAGCCCCCTCATGCGAGGTCCTAGATGTTTTCGATTCTTCTACCACATGTATGGGCGTGATATAGGAAGTCTTGATGTGTCCTTACAGCGACAAGACGTAAAAATAAACGACAGGGTGATGCTATGGAGAAGAAAAGGGGAACAGGGAAACAGATGGAAAAATGCCAGCATCGACATCGGCTCCAGCGGCGGCGAGTTTCAGGTAGGGATGCAAAGTTATATTAAGCATTATTCCCACGGTACAATTATTGAAGAGCTGAAGAGGAAGATAGAAGTTCGTTCCAGCAATCTTCCGTTAGTAATAAAGAGGAGTTTGCAAAGTTTAGAAAAAAATAGAGTTTACTGTTGTTAAGAAAAACGTAACTTATGGAAGGGCAGAACGTCCTGCAGATCCCACTACACTACTATTTTATTCATCGTTACTGAAAGGAAGTCAAGAACGACGACGAAAGTGAGAATGCGACTTCTAAGAACGGGTAAAATTTCCCATTGACTTGGAAAAAATCTTCAGGTTAACGATGAGGTGAAGCTACTGTGTTAGTTGCGCATCGTCGACCACAAAGCGAAGGAATTGTCGAAAGCGAAAGAGTCCTAAAACAACATTGAAGAGGATAGTGGAAAGAGAGAAAAGGGAGGAAGGAGGACCCGTGACGAGGTAAGCACCGCCTCGTCCCTGACAGAACGGATTAGCGACATACAGTTAAGATGCAGCGTGGCACCGAAGAGGTTCAATGAAATAGAAGGTTTCTGCAACGACTTTCTCCTCACTTTCGGCAGTCGACGTCGTTCTTCTTTAGAACTAACCTTTTTACGGCACTTTCCTTTTCACCGTTCACTTCGATTCAATGTATGTCTCGTCCTGGTCATTTAATTAAACAGTAACAAATAAATTAGCTCTTTCACTGTGCCATAACTTTGGACTACAATACTTTGCAGGAACTGAACAAAAACCCTTAGTCGAAGTATTGGGTGATAAGGCATCTTATAACATAGAGGGCAAAATTACTGAATGCTGATTGGTTGTGACAGAGGGCATTTTTTCTTAATTTCTTTCGGAAGAGGGCGAAATTACTAATTCCAGATTGGCCAAGCGCCAAAATTACTCGCATTTGATTGGCTGAGGGCGAGAGCGCGCCATTTGCATTTTGTGGGCGTCTTGAATCGAGAAACGGATTTTGAGTTGTTCAACACACGGATCGCTTCAAAGTTTGACTTTTAGCCGGTTTGGTTGGTAAAAATGGTATGGAAATCGCGTGTTTGCTTGAAGAGAAAATCCAAAAGGTGAACCTATATGTGTTACGGGAAACTGCAAATGGCTATTTGTTTTAAAACTACTGAAAACTTTAGACCGACGTGGTCGATAATTTTTCCAGGGAGAGGAAGCTTTGCAACTCAGGTGAATAAAATTTACTGGCCAGGGTTAATTGAGTTTTAAGTGTGTTTTGTCAATGAGCTAGAATTGTATTTATCTCTTAAGATGTACATAATGGTCAGTCTTTCTTGTTCTGTGCGCTGAACCACAGTTACACTGCTTGTTAGGTGAATTGTTTACGAGCGGGTACTCTTATTCTGAGGGCCGGCTGATTGTGTTTTAACGTGCATGGAAAGTTTTCCGCAAATTTTGCCTTCTTTGTTATAAACAAGTAATCGCATTGAGTCCACGTAGAATAAAGGATAAATTTCACTTGTATTTTCAAAGTTTTCACAAATTGCCCTCGTCGCTGCGCGACTCGGGCAATTTTGTGAAAACTTTGAAAATACAAGTGAAAATTTATCCTTAATTGTACTCGGCCTCATGCGATTACGTATACAAATCTTCAGATTTCCGAACGGTTTTGTTTGTACCGAAGACTCAACCTTTTTAAAAGTGTGGCACCGCCAGCGTGCGATAAAAACCAGAGCTGCTGCTTTTTATCGCGCATTAGTATTGTGACAGCCTTTACAAGAAAAAATCGCTTGTTGGCACGTAGTTGCAAACCTTGGGATACAGGCTCTGGGTAGAATGAAGTCTGAGAAGAAAAAAATTCGAGCTTGGATGAGTATAACCGTCCTAACCACTTAGCTCGGGCACTATGCCTCAAACATGGTGCGGTGGCCTTATTACACCAATCTTTAAAAGTGGGACTGAAAATGATCCCTCAAATTATCGGGGAATATGTATTTCTAGTTGTCTTGGTAAACTATTTTGTTCCATTCTCAATCAAAGACTTCTTGAACACGTTTGGTCGCTTAACATACTTCATAAATCTCAAATTGGTTTTCTAGCAAATAATCGAACAGTAGACCATGTTCTTGCACTACGAACATTAATAGACAGATATGTCAATTGTCACCAAACGAAAGTATATGCATGTTTTGTGGACTTTAGGAAAGCATTTGATTCGTTCTGGCATGATGGACTTCTACACAAGCTGTTACAAATCAATATCCGAGGAAACTTCTATAATGTAATTAAAAGTTTATGTTCGAATTCTACCTCCTCTGTTAGAATTGGAATGGCCAAACGCGATCTTTTCAATACGCCAGAGGTCTGCGCCAAGGCTGCATTTTAAGTCCTTTGCTCTTTAACCTATACGTCGATGATTTAGCTTTCTCGTTAAACAATATTCTATCTGATCCGTTCGTGCTACCAAATGGCACCAAACTCAACTCTGTTTTTTTTATGCAGACGACTTAATTATATTATCACGATCAAAAGTAGGATTGCAAAATTGCCTAAACGAGCTATATTGCAACTCTTGGTTGCTAAGAATAAACCCTAAGAAAACCAAGATAATGATTTTTCAACGATGCACAAAAAAGTGTGATTGTGTTTTTCACGTAGGCAGTGAAATAATAGACATTGCCCAAAATTATACCTACCTGGGGACTCGCATCTCATCTTTCGGAAATTTTACACTTTCGCTTGAACACCTTCGACAAAAAGCTCTTCATGCTTTCTTTGGTCTACGACGGCACACTGATTTTAATAAACTGAAACCTTCTCTTACGTGTAAAATTTACACAATAGTGAAGTTTGGGGTGCCTTTGTGAAATCAGATTTTAAGTCGTGGGACAGCTCCGCAATCGAAAAAACTCATTTACAATTCTGTAAACTTTATTTAGAAGTTCATAACAAGGCATCCAATATTGCATGTAAAGCTGAACTAGGTAAATTCCCTTTGATCATTGATAATAGATATAGATAGGCTAGCCTAACAGCGGAGCTGCTCAAAACCCCCTGCTGTTAGGGGTCCTACATTGTTTTAAAACTTGATGCGTAGTCTCTGAATAGAGTTCTAGATCAAATTTAAATACCCAAGGGGTTGCTAAACTAGTGTTACGATTGGATAAAAGCAAGTTATCACTGGCTTACTCTTAATTTGTATCTGTGTGAATTGGCATAAAAAACATTAAAGCACGTTAAACTTGAAATGAGAAAAGGTGGTGTCAATGAAATTTCAGTTTAGTCTCAGGCAATGAGATGGCCAATTTGTGGCCAATCTCAGCTCAAATTAAAGGGGAAATGCAGAGATAGAGTCATGTGATAGAGCTTTACTGAATCTTTCAACTTGCACAATATTCGAGGGAGTTTCCTCTGATGACATGTATACTAGAGAGAGAGAGAGAGAGAGAGAGAGAAGAGGAAGAAGAAGAAGAAGAAGAAGAAGAAGAAGAAGAAGAAAGAAAAAAGGAAAGACGTGATTCCGTAAGGTTTGAACCTTCGCCTGCATAACAACAAAAGCAAACCGTCCGCGCGCCATGCCTCTGCGCCACCAACCGGAGAAATTTTAAATACACAATTCTAACGCTTTAGGGACGAACAAACCGCGGGTCATTTTATAGATGCAGGCTGGCCCTATCCATGGATGTTGAATACATCGTATCTGTTTTTTTTTTAAAGATCTTCTAAATTTGCGGGGCTATTTACGGGCAAGATTCTTTCGAAAAGTCTTCCTTAAAAAGAAAACCGAAAGTGTTCCGTACAGCGCCGCAAATTGTTCCCGCGAATTGCTCATAATAATCCGGCCGAACTCGAAAGTCACTCTAGAACACAGCGTTGTTGTTATTATTAGTTTTTTCGAGCTTCAAACTGTACGCATAAATATTTTTCTTATTTTTGCGCCGTCTTGCTCGGTTTTTACAATGTTTCAATATCCTGTCATTTAACTGTCAAGGCTTGTCAAATCATCTCAGACCACACTGGCTGCTCGCTTGAATGAACTGGAAACGTCGCTTACCTACAACAGGCTAAATATAACTCACTCTAAACTAAACGGGCGGGTTATCATTTTGGGTTTTCATCGTGTTCGGATCTTGACAAATAACACGAAATGCCACCAAATCGGAATCAGTTGCACTGAAAGCGTTTGTTCGACCCAGTTTTCATTCCCTTGGTTGCTGCAGTTTCAAAACAGCTGCTGTCAACTTTCTGCACCAAGAGGAGGTAGGTTTTCTTTTAAGATCAGTTATAGCGGAGCCTGCGGGCAAAGCCCGCCAGCGGAGCTCCATTGCTAAGGAAATATGGTAACCTATCAATCCGAGAAATTTTGGTTGTGACGTAATAGTCACGTGACCGTCCGTCCGTACGTCCGTACATCCGTACATCCGTACGTCCGTCCGTCCGCACAGACTCTGTGGGAGGGGGAGGGGAGTCCCAAGACAACCCGACGGGGGTAGAGAATGCCAACTTTTCTTGGCGGGAAATCGCGCGGTGCTTTAGGGCAACCGGCGTTTTTCTTGGCGGGAAATCGCATGACCATCGTCGCTTTTGAAAAAGAGGTTTCTTTAAAAGCTTAAGCTTCTTTGGCATTTAACGATTGCTCGAGAGTACTGAAGTTTTATACTTGACAAAAAAAAATCTAATATCTATAAATGGAAAGAAAAAGTTCAATGGTAGAAGGCGAAAAGTTCAAGTTACGAAAGCTGCATTCAAAGGACTTCATCGCTTTGTTTTCTTTACGGCGGAGAGTTTGCCCTGTTCTGAAACACAACCGAGTAAGTGAAGTTTTTAAAGGGTCTAAGGTACTTGATTTTGAGTATTACGATGAAAGAAATTACGTTTTGAAATGGAAATTTGATTTATGCCATTAGAAATGTGTTATTTACTTTTGACTTTAAAAAATTATTGGAAAATGCGCTCAGATTTGTGACAGATTCTTGAATATTTTGCCCTGCTCAGCCGATTTCACTCGCGTGGACCGACCTGCGATTTTGGAAGTGTAACGCGAATTGCGTTTAAGTATAAACTTACGGGTTTTCGAATAAACGTTTTTCAAAAATGATTTCTCTGTCCGTTAGTTTGTGTTTGTTTATTCATAACAGTAGGTCTAAGCACAGCCGCAAGACAACTGCACAAGCTTTGCTTTCAATTTTGACTGTCCGGTCCATCTCTTTGTGCAACTGTCGATTTTCTTGTCCTAGAAGTTTTCAATAGTAATAATCTCTTAAGCGAAGCAGTTGTCAGTTTAAAGCTATTTTATCCCAAAAGCTTCCGAAAACAGTTTTGTGCGTTCCTCAAAGCGCCTAACTTTATATAGGCTTACTTCGCATCCGCAAAACTTACGCCGGCATAATAACAATTTTAAAATTAAAGCGTGTTTGGCGTTTCTTTGTTTTGAATCTTGATGGTCTCTAGTTAGAGAACGAAATATAAGGGTTACTTAAGTAACTATAGGCGAAGCAGTTTTGAGTTTAAAGCTATTTTATCCGGTAAGTAATGTGTGTTCCTCAAAGTGCTTGAATTTTTTCGCGGCTGCTAAAACCTACGCGACATTTCAGCGATAAGTTTATTACAAGTGCTTCGAAGCTCCCCAGACCCTTTATTTCGGGTAATCCCAGTAAAATGCCGGTGAAATGTCAGTATAAATTTTTGACCAGACTAATATTTTTAGTTAGTGGCAGTTCATGTCATTTGTTAACATCCGAACGCGATGAAGATAACCCATTTAAACAGTCGAATAATTTTTATTTTGTTTTTGTAAATGAGCGCCGTTTCAACTTCATTCAAGCGAACAGCCAATAAACCAAGGAGATTTGACAAGCCTTGACAGTTAATGACAGGATATGGAAACATTGCAAACACCAAGCTAGACGGCTCGTGAGTAAAATAATCAAGCTGTGCTCAGCCTCTAGAACGACCTTTCGAGCTTAGTTTTACAGAACAGATCCCCAAAATATTGGAGGACAATTCGGAACACTTTCAGGCTTTTTGAGAAACACTTTTCGAAAGCGAACGAGCCAAAAAAAGCCCCGAACTATATTTCAGACCGACAAGTTTCAGGACTATTTTTGAGAAACGAACACCAGTTTATTCCTTCGCGGCTCCGCTTTTAGGCTTGGCTAAATCTATATATTAGACTATTTTGCTTTCCTTCCATGAAATTGCTTCACAATTTGTTTATTGCCTCAACTTTGTCCTCTATCAGTGTCTTTTTATGACTTTTGTTTTAAATGCATTCTAAAGGAGTCTTGCTATCATAAAACTTGCTTTTCTACTCGTTAAGTGTGACGCGTTTTTATCCTGATCGCGCTAAATACTCTTAAATTTGAAAAAAAATGATTGCATTTGTGGATCGTAAAGATCAAATTCTTCTCAACTTATTGGCCCCTAAAATACAGTACATTTCAGTAGTGCAGTTATTCGCCAAAAGATGAAAAACAACAAGGCAAAAAGACAAAAATTAACCAATGTGGACCGCTGAGGAAACAGTCAAATTGACTTATCTTTCTTCAAAAAGAAGACCTCAGCAGGACTTTCACCGACAACTCTTCTTGCAGCATTCTTTAGAAAGCTACTCAACAGACTTTTCAATGTAAATACGCTTTTCTCACTGATTAGCGTGCATCCCGTTGGCTGCTTAGTTCTGTCAACCATCAAACAACTTTGCTACAAAAAAATAACGTTGTCCCGGCATCAGGCAGTTTACTGGCTAGCAAAAATCTCCCGAAAACGGTTTTCGGAAGGTTTCAAGTACACGTTAATTATCGAGGGAAAATGGCGAAAGTTTTTCGCTCGCGAAGTATTATTCGGCACTGAAAAAGTTTAACTCACGATCAAATGCTGTCTTCAGGTCTTCAGGTCTTTTCCGTTTCATGTAAAATTTCTTCATTCCAAGGATACAAAATCACCATCTTGAAAATCCAGCGTACGAAACGCCAGCGCCCCTATTGTCTTGATATCAAACTTCTACCGTGATAACAGGAGATAACAGGCCAACCGAATTCTGCTACTTGCCCGAGTTCTTGTTAGTGTCCTGTCGTATAGGATATTGGCCTTTACCCTGTTATAACATCAGACTTAACGGAGGTCCATGAAAGTACGTCCTTTCTACTTAAACCTCAAACAAGTCAAAGAAGAGTATTTTCACTGAAGCGTTTATTAGTTCGCCGCTAGTCCGCCATTTTTCTCCAGCATAAACACGTGAGCATCCAAGGGCACTTCGAACATACTACATGAAGCATGTTGCGACAACGTACGGCTTGAATGACGTCATGACCACAAAAATTGAGTCGCATTGTTTTATAAGTATGGAGCTCAGCTTTCCGCTATAAATAAAAAGATACTTAATTACTTAAACTACCTCCGAGAAAAAGAAGAAAGCTCTATAGTCAAACAATCTTTAAAATATCTATTGACCTTCATTATAACGGTCATAATAGTTTTTACTCTAGTCTCTGGCTATTAGGGACTTTCATACCGGGAAGTCTGGGTACTAGTTAAGCGGCTTGTAGGGACAAAAGTATCAAATATGGCGGCCATCTGTGAGAAAGCGTGACCGTCATGGTGAAGTGGTTTTGCTGCTCAGCGTTTTGTAACAACAACTTTCGAACCCGAAACTCGAAAGGGGAACCCTTTAAGTTTTATCGTATGCCCCGTGACCCTAAGGTTCAAGTTGCGTACACGAGGATTCTTCAAACGTCGGGTATAAACTGGCATTCTGGTCATATCTTTGCTGAACATTGGAGCCGTGGATGCAGAAAACGTGTGAGTTCTGATTTACCTGACATTCCTGTTCTAGCCTCCCAACTTTCGCCTTATTTTAATAAGGCGAAAGCTCAACTGAAGAAGAAAACAACAAAGGCTGACAAACTTAAAGTACGTCAGCTCGAAAGGAATTCTTCCTGCCCAAGGGGATGTCTGGCAATTCTAGAAAACGAAAAGCTCCAGCAGGCTTTCAACCGGCTGCAAAAAAGGCAAAGGACTTATCTAAACGACAGTTATCCACTTGTTTGCGTGCTTCAGAAGAAGATAAGCAGAAGTTAGCAGAGCAGCTGACCAATGTTCAGGACATGGTTAAAAAACTTAGGACTGAAAATCTTAGTTTAAAAATTAAAATGCGAAACATTGAAAAAATCCAGCAAAAGACTACTAAACGGAATGAAGAACTGAAAATTACTATAAAATGCTACAACAAGAGCAATTAATCTACTCCACCTCATTAAGAAACCAAATACATTTAAGTACTTGTGTGGATTATCTGTTGAACAATTCAATATTCTTTGGAACTGTGTGCGGCCTTATTGTCATGTGATTATCTATCCTGATTGCAAAGGTAATGGGGAGAGAACTCTAGATAAAGCTACAGAGCTTTCAGCAGTTCTTACAATCTGTAGACATTCTCTCCATCAGGGTGTGATGGCTTATATGCTCAAGGTAGGAGAGAGCACAGTTCAACGCACATTCGTTGCATGGATAGTTTTCCTAGAAACAATCTTCAATTGTATTGACCTTAAAGTGCTACTACGATGAAAATTTTTTGTTTTGTTTTCAACTTTTTCAAACTTCAAACTGTTCAATAAATGCCATATTATATGAATCGCTATAAATTAGATCGATATATGCTTACACGGCCCAGGAATATATGTCCGAAAACCGTATTAAACACGTCCGCCATTACTCAGTTCGCAAAAGAGAAGCCCGCGAATTTCATGGAAGCGGTCTTATCTCTAACCACGTGAATTTTGCTCGTGACGTAGAAGTCTCAACCATCGCCACAACAAAGGGCTGAGAAGAGTATAATGAAGAGTCGAAAATAGAGAGCCAAACATTGCATTATATGGATGTGTTTTCCGTCGAATTTGTCGTCCAGTTCTTTTGAGAGCGATTAAGAACAAAGTTTTTTTTGGCGAAGTCGGCGAACTCGCAGAAGTCGCACCATGCGATGACAGTTTAGAGCCTCTGGCTACCGAAGAGGAAGCCGTCTCACAATGCAAGAATGGATCAAGAAGCCGAACAAATATCCCAGTTATCCCAAATCACAAACACTGAAATCCTTCCGATAATACCACAAATTTAATTGTTTCACATGTCTGTCGTGTTGGGGTCCGTCAGCTGTTTCTTACTATTGTTTTTATTTCTTGCCGATACGGGTTAATTTGTTGTTGTTATGTTCACAGATTTGTTGCAGTATCCTGAATTGTAGTTAGAAAGATTTTACACGTAAAAATAACATCCTATAATAATAAGCTCTGTCTTCAAGAAAAGCCCACATAACGCTACATGAAAGTTTTTTAATTCATATAGAGAGCCCTGAGCCCAACATACATTCAGAATTTTAAAGGTGAGACAAAAGGTCGAGGAAAATAAATTCACGTATTAAAACGAAGTGATGTTGCGAATCGCCCGTGTAATTGTGCGAACACGGTAATCTTACTACCTAGTAAACAAGCAAATGCTAATTTATAGAGATAAACTCTGATTTGCCATCAGAAGTCTACGTATAAACTTGAATACGCCGTCACATCAAAGGCGTTACTAAGAGAATTGGCTACCCCGAACGCGGTGATAGGCTCAAGAAATTATAGACTTTGGGAGCTCGCTACGCCGTACGTCAAGAGAAATTAATTGAAGTATAAACGAGATATTAGGAGCTGGCTACGCGGTACGCGGAGAGAGATAAATTGAAATGTACGAGGGATGTTAGGAGCTGGCTACGCAGTAAAAAGAACAAGCAATACACAGTAAGGTTTGTTATGGTCGATTAAGCTCCGTTGTTGATGTTTTCACGTTATCTGTGGCCGAGTAATTCAAAGAAATTTTGCGTAATATTTTCGTTTATAGAACGAGTAATACACGGTGATGTTCTATTTTAGTCCACTAGTTTATAGGAACTTCAAATAATATTCTTTTAGCGGACGTTTAAGTGGTGAACGTTTATAGTACGCGGAATACACGGTAATGTTTTCCTATTTTCTGCTTACCGCGTACCGCGTAGCCAAGTTAAATAAAAATAGTTTCTGCGCATCGCGGAGCCGGCTTGGTGGCGACACAGAAAATAGTTCATGCGAAGGGGCACATATTATGCAGTTAAGCCGAAATCTGTTGGGAATTATACATGTATATGCACAAGACAACCGAGCGAAGTATCTCTTAGTTATGTGAGGAAATGTGTATCTTACCGTACATGTGATGTTAGCACAAACGGCAAATAAATATTCGCCCACCATTCGACGATCCCGCTCAGAATTATGATTGCTGTTTTTCTTCCTGATGGCTGGAACTGATCCTGGTTTTAAGTATTTCCTTGTACCTTTCTCATCAAATGCTTGAGTAAAACATTCAGCCGTAAAATGCAGAGAGCAAACAGCTGGGTGTCCAACAGGATTGAAGACCTTCCGGTGAACACAAACGAAGCTTTTCCGCTTAAAATAAACGTACCCACTCGTCGGTTTCCGATTCATCGAGTGGATGCTTTCTTTGTCGTAATCTTCAACAACAGAGCGCCGACCACGCATACTTCAGCTCAAAATCGAAGAAATGAATCTTGCGAACCCTCACACCTCTCCAAATGCATAAGAAAGTAGCCACGTTTGCTTTGTTGTGTTGAGACTTCTAGGTCACTTCCTCTCTGGGCCAACACGGCCCAACTCGTCCCGGTCATTTTTGAATTGAGTAATGGCGGCAAGCCGAACTCGAAAATTACAGTTAAAATAATCGGACTTCCCGTACGAATTTCGACTTAAAACTTTGCACGGTGAGTAATATGTAATTATATTTTCGAAATATGGAGAGATAAAAAAATTCGTATTTTTGATCATAGTAGCACTTTAAGCCCAAAGCAGGTTTTTTACTAAAGAAAATGCCAGACATTTTCGTAAAGACTGGCCAGGGACTCACAGACATGATCATCGATTGGGGGCATTGTCAGATTGACAATATGCCACAATGCCTGCCAGGTGGAGAATGATAAGTCCATTCGTTGAACAGGCCAAACAGCATTCAAAATAGACCATTCTCTTACTCGCACAAAGATCTTGAACGGCAAACCCTCTGTCTGCCATTAGTTCATGTTCTGGTTGAATCCAGTGGATAACCCCGACTTTTCAGTGATGTTGTTATCTGATATAGAACATGGGTAGATATCACTGAAAAGAAGACCCATCCCATGTGGTGCAATTCCTATGAGTGCTATGCCTGTTATGGTATTCTTGTAATTGGAAAACATTAGAGAATTCAAATCAAGATTTGACACATGTTGAAATTTGAATTCAGTACTATTGGTCCCAGAGAAAACAAATAAAAGTAGATGGTTTGTAAATCCAAGTAGTGGCTTTATTAAACACAACTGTTACAAAAGTTAAATAAGACAGTCAAAGTGAGTTTTATTTGACTTTACTTTGAGAACTCAACCCTAGGAACTGACTTTACTACTGTATTTATGTAGGACCTTAGGGGTTTGAAACTTGCAAAGTCTGGAATACGTCCAGCCACATTTTCTCCTAAACGTTTGTAGTAGTTATTTTCTGAATGTGACCACTTAAACAAAGGTTTGTCATATAAAATACTGTTTGTGATGTCCTTTATAACTGACATTAAAACATTGTCTGTCTTGACAAGGAAAAATGATGATTGTTGTGAGTAGTAAGGGGGGCCCGTTTGGGACTCAGACTGGCTTCTGATTGGTCGAGAGCGATCACGTGACTAGAGGAACTTCCGGTGGGGGAAACCGCTGACCAGTGGGAAAAAAAGGGATCGCGGGCTCATGGGAACCGGAAGTCACGTGATTTGGAATGGGAAACCGCTGACCAGTGTGAAAAAGGGATCGTGGGCTCAAGAGGAAGTAAAACCGCTGAGAAAACGTGGGCTCAAAGTCCAAAGTCCAATTGTGGGAACGAGGGTGGTCCTTGAGTCTAAAAAAACAAGAAAATAAAAAAAAATACTTTATTGTCAAACTTTTTTCACAACAAGTGAGAAAACAAAAATGAGTCCAAAGTCTAAACTGGATATGGTGGCTTGCGACGATGTCTGGAGGCATGATTCCATGAAGAGAGGCACCTGGTAGAGGACGAGGGCACAATGACGAACTATGCAAGCCAGGCAGCGGCACGGAGTCCAAAGTTCAATGTCCTGGGAAGGAACACGCGCCCTGGGAAAGAGTATAAGTTGATCAGAAAAGTAATAATTTGCGAACAAATAATTCTGACCTAAAGCATGACCTTTGTATTTTAAAATGAATGAAGCGTATCCGGTCGCCAAACAGAATTAGAAGAACATAGCTTTCCAATTGACAGTTGTAAAACAGAATTAAATTTATTCACAGTAAACAGATTGAATTTACGACAAAATGTGTCAAATGTGTGCAACACTGTGCAATAATCTGTAAACAAAACCAAAAGAGAATTTCTAGTAGTTTTCGAAGCGAACACGCGTCTCCAATTACAAAATATAAAGCGACAAATAAAATAACAGCAATCAAAACAAACGAAAAATGCCGATCAACGATTAAATGAATTTGCCTAGCGAACTTAAAACGAATGAAGCGTATCCGGTCGCCAAACAGAATTAGAAGAACATAGCTTTCCAATTGACAGTTGTAAAACAGAATTAAATTTATTCACAGTAAACAGATTGAATTTACGACAAAATGTGTCAAATGTGTGCAACACTGTGCAATAATCTGTAAACAAAACCAAAAGAGAATTTCTAGTAGTTTCGAAGCGAACACGCGTCTCCAATTACAAAATACAAAGCGACAAATAAAATAACAGCAATCAAAACAAACGAAAAATGCCGATCAACGATTAAATGAATTTGCCTAGCGAACTTAAAGTGAAAGCACAAATAGATAAACTAGATTTGCTTGAATCACGAAACAGAATTATAACTCTAAGTTTATACTAAAATGATACGCTTAATAAAACTATACAGTAATTAACGAGGTCAAGTACCTAATTTATAGGCGACCGATGGTAACCGGTAGATATGGAGTTCCGCTTTTAGGCTTGGCTAAATCTATATATATATTTTTTAGCTGACAGTCAGAAAAAAATGATGCTTACTTTGCGTGGAGGTTTGCTTGTTGTTTTCAACAAGCCGCTCGCTTTCTTCTCGGCGAAAATACGAGTTGTCATCTCGTTTGTCTCACCGCGTTACAGTCAGCACATCGTTGGACTGTGGAAAAAAGAAATACAGAGAGTGAGTAAAAATAAATCAAATAGTCTTTCGGGTAGAAAAGGATTTTTTCACAACAACGCGGGGAATGGGAAAACATTGCGAGCTAAACAGAACCGCTTCGGTTTTCCAATTTTTTCGGGGCGACAAAAAATTAGTTTCATTTCGAAAAACAAAACTAGTAAACGAGTATTATAAGACACAGTGTTTTTTAATCGAAAAGTTCGTCGTTGTGGGAAAAACAGGCTAAACACTTCAATATTTTTAGCCGGCAGCAAAACACAACACTTACCTCGTGTTAAGCTTTCGCTGTTTTCAAAACATCCATTCGGCGGCTTTTCCAGATAAAAATCTCCCACATTTTTCGCTGAAATCTTAGCTGTCATCGTTTTGTTTGTAAAGCCGAGGGTTGCTGGGGTAAAGCGATGAATAAATCTGTGAAAAAACTGTCGTAAGTCTCCCTGACCTTCCTCCATCTTGAAAAAAAGAAAGTTCGGGGGTAATTTTGCTGCTTATATAGCTAAACAGTATGACCTTATTTGGTTAGGATTGGTTGTGATTGGTCAGTCCCAGTCAGGCCATGGTCAAGGTCCAAGGCCATGGTCAAAGTATCAGCCGATCAGAAGCAGAGTTTCACAACAACGCGGGAATGGGAAAACATTGCGAGCTAAACAGAACCGCTTCGGTTTTCAAATTTTTTTTCGAGGCGACAAAAAAAAAAATAGTTTCATCTCAACTCTCCAGAAAAAGTCAACGGACATGACGTGGTTGTTTTTTTTTATAGAGAAAGCGAATCATTAATTAAATCCTGGAGCACGTGGGCTCAGAGGAAAGAAAAGAGAGGACATTTCGTGACGCTTACATGACGTATCAGAATAGGCCTCGGGCTAGGGTGGGAAACCGCTGACCAGTGGAAAAAAAAGGATCGCGGGCTCAGGATGGAGCAAAACTGCTGAGGAACGCGGGCTCAAAGTCCACAGTCCAATTTGAGCATCGGGGGCAGGTATAAAAAGGTAACCAGAGGGGTTAGGTGGTGATTGTGACCATGAGTTTTTACATCACCCTTATCAGTGATCAAGCACAAGGCACGAATCAAAAATTTACTGTCAGACTTCCTCATTCACATTATTTGGTGGAAGATGATTGGGAAGGGGCCTTGGTTCATATCTCACACCCGGCTTTTTATCAACAATTGGGAGATCAAACCAAGCAGAATTGGACGCAAGAAGATAGTCAAAAACATTGGATGAAAACAGATATCAGATACATACCAAAACGTGCTGATGGAACGGCTCCCATTCAAGTGACCAAACAAATCCATTTACCGCCAGGGTATTACCACAATTTGAAAGAGGCATGGATTGCCATCGCTTACGAAATAGAAAAACAACACATGGAAGTCATGATGGATATAGCCAAAATGGACGTGGACGATCTAGGAAAACGACAACAACTAGCTGCTCTCAACCTGGCTCAACCCTACGTGAAAATCACCAATGCCGGCATCGCCTCCGAATTAGATTCGTTGTATGTACTCATACCAGCCAACATGCAATTTGAAATGGAATGGAAATTGGCCAGCCTGATGGGACTTGTCAAAGATGGAACGCCAACGCAGAGAATTGTCCAAGAAAAAAATTATCTGGTGAAACATATCGTGGATTATGACGATCGACACAAATGGACACCCACCATAGGGCCTGTCAACAAATATCCACCGCATGGCATCGTCTCTGTCAGCTTTACTCACCCCGATTTCGAGTATGAGTTGTTCTTGGGTCCTAATCTCAGTCGACAACCATTTCCCACCACCCAAACCGTCAAACCGCAACAAGGACGACAACAACTCATGATTTACACGGATCTCGTCATTGACAGCGTGGTTGGAAATCAAGAAAAAGGTTTTTTACGTGCCATTGATGCTGGCAATACCGATCATCAGTTTGATACCACGCAACGGATGTATTTTCCTCTTGGCAAAACCATCTTTGACAGCATTGCCATTGACATTCAAACAGCGAATGGACAGCCGGCTCCTTTCAAACAAGGCAGTACCATCATTACCCTTCAACTCTCCAGAAAAAGTCAACGGACATGACGTCAGGGTTGTGAACTTTTTTATTTTAATTAAAAAAAGAGTTGATGTTTTTTACAAAGGGTGGTCTGTGTTCTTTGCCACGCGGGGTGGGGCGCTCCTATGTACAATTGAAAAAAGCTATCTACAATTTGAAAAACTAAAAGAAAAGCTATGTACAATTGGAAAAAAATAAAAACTAAAAGAAAAGCTATGTACAGATTGAAAAATAAAAACTAAGAAATTACAAATGAAAGTCTTCCAGTTCCATGCGTAATTGATCAATGTTCTCGGGTAGACAGAAGGTGCGGTTGAATAAGGCTTGAATTTCGGCTCGGGTTTTCTCGTCCACATCCCGGGATCCCACAATAGCACTGCTTTGATGAAGGGTGGGCTTTTTAGGTCCCCAAGGGACAAATTGACTGCCAGTGACCAGGGTGGCGGCATTCTCATTGACTTGGTAGTAATGGTCCGAGCGGTACCATGATTGACTGGGGATGTCAAACAGGTAGACGGGTTTGCCTTGATCCATAGCCAATTGCACAGTCCAACCAGTGCCTCCTTTCACGCGTTTATGATCCGGTTCCAAGATGCCAAAGGCATAGATGGTATGGGCTTTTTTGGCCAATTGATAATTGCGTTGCAGCAATTGCAGGGTGTAAAAATGACTGGGCATTTGTTTGCCTAGTTTCTCCGCTGCCTGGTGAAGATGGGGGTTGGCCAGCATCAGGACTTCCACGGTAGAAGGGGTGATGAAAGTGGCTCGAGGATGGTTCGGGGGGACCAGGACTTCTAGTTGCATCCCAAAGTGTTTGGCATGTTGTTCCACGAGGGCATCCGTACCTTTGGCTCCCCCGGTGTAGACCACATGGCCATGGCCCACTTGCAGTTCCAAGGCACCGAGATCTTGTTCTCCGATCATGATGTCTGGGGGCATGGCTTTTGAGAATGAAGATCTAGTGACCAAGGGACCGTCTTAAATAGGGACAACGGACCAATGGGAAGACAAGAGGACCTTATTTGGATTGAACAAGCTGACCAATGGGAAGATAACAAGTCCTTATATGGGTAGGAGAAGCTGACCAATGACAGTCAAGGGTCTAAGGTATAAAAAGGCATGGTCGGTAGGGGTGACATCCACCTTTGAGTACGATGTCTGTCGATCGGAAGAGAAAGCCAACCCATCCCCCAGAGGGGAAGAAGAAGAAGAAGAGCATTCAACATATGACGCCCGTGGACTGTGATCCTGTGGTGTGCGACGTGGTGGAAGACACCCGAGCTGCGGTGGAAGACATGATGAAAGAATTGAATGACATGGTGGAGCAATCACCCCCATCACCTCAATTCACCTTGACGACCGTGTATGATCCTCCCAGTTCAGTGGACACTATGGTATGCCCTTGCCATAATGTGCGTTTGGAGGCCCGAGAATCTCAAAAGGGATGGAAGTATGTGAAATGTCCCATGCAACCGTGTTTGCTGTTTTGTGGACAAGATCAAGTTCTGGAGTATATGAAAGCCGTGTATAGTCAACCTCATGTAGAAGTGTTGGACATGTGGGGTGGTTTACAATGCTTTTGCCGTGAACCCGCCACGCTTCAACAGAGTCATTCGACCCAGAACCCCGATCGCTTGTTTCTGACTTGTTCCAAGAAAACGTGTGGCTTCTTCCGGTGGGCCGATCAACCCTTGGGTCCCAAGTACTGGACTTGGTTTCATGACAACCCTCCCAAAAAAGCTGACCAACAAGCTGAAGCACCCACCCGTGATGCTCAAGGATATCCCAAGAGGGGCTATGACATCCCTGGCCCGCCCCCTCGAGTCCAAAGGAAAGAGGACGTGGAACGAGAACGACCCCTGACAGACTATGAGAAACAATTGTTACGAGAAATTCAAGATCTCAAGAACCGTCAAGAAATGATGGTAGCCCCGGCACCACCACCCCCTAAGTACAGTGACAGTGTGGAGAACTGGCAGAAAGGTCTAGAGACCATCAGTTGTGGCCGTCTAGGTCTCTTTTAAATGAGAGAACGAATAAAATTTTTTATCAATGTCACCATGGAGTCTGTGTGTGATGCGTGGGAGTCTGTCTTGTCCCTGGGGCAATGGCAATGTCATCAAACCCTTTGTCAAGTCTTATATGATCATCAACCCGGCACCCAAATCCCCATACCCCCTTGTCCCGAGGACACGCATCCTCTCCACCTCTTTGAAGAAACCCATGTGGACCGTAACCTGTATCGATGGGTGGTGTTTGTCTTATGGTTAAAAGTTCACCCAGAGGCATGGCGATGGTATCGAATCATTCAAAAGGCGCATCCCCACACGGTCCCCACCATATCGACCTTATGGGGTGAATGCCAAAAAGTATGGCCCCTCGAAAGAAAAAGGTCTCCCAACCATGGTTGAGTCAGTACCACGATCCTCGAGCCCCCGGCAGTTTAGGAGGGGTGCAACGATTTGCTAAAGCCCATCGTCTCCCTTTGAAAAAAGCTCAACGGGTCTTGGAACGGGATTTGGCCTATACGTTACATAAACCACGACGTCGTCGTTTTCCCACCGTCCCCGTGATCGTAGGAGGATTAGATGATCAATGGGTCGCGGATTTAGTGGAAGTGCAACGTTTGGCCAAGTATAATCGGGGTATACGCTACTTGTTGACCGTCGTGGATGTGTTGTCCAAGTACGCGTGGGTCCAACCGTTGAAAGACAAAACCGGGGTGGTGTTGGTCCATGCCTTTGAGAAGATTGTGAGACAAGGACGACGTCACCCGAATCGATTGCAAACGGATCGAGGGAAAGAATTTTACAACCGGACGTTTCAACGATGGCTTGACGAGCAAGGCATTCAACATTTTTCGACCGAAGGGGATGCGAAAGCCAGTGTGGTGGAACGATTTAACCGCACCTTGAAAGAACGGTTGTACCGTTATTTCACCGCGGCCAACACCTTACAGTTTGACGATGTCTTACCCGAGTTGGTGCAAGGGTATAATGCCACCCGGCATCGAAGTATTGGTATGGCCCCTCAAGACGTGACGTGGGACAACGAAGAAGCGGTGTGGAAACGATTGTATGCCCAACGGTTGAAAGACAAGAAAAAACCTACATTCAAAGTCGGAGATCGTGTCCGTCTCAATAAGATTCATCGTACCTTTGAAAAAGGCTATTTACCCGGTTGGACCGAAGAAGTGTTTGTGGTGCATCGTGTGATCCCGGGATCTGTGCCCACGTATAAGATTCACGAATGGGATGAGACCCCCGTCCAAGGTACGTTTTATGAAGAGGATTTACAAAAAGTCCATGTATCCGAGGTGTTTCGCATTGAAAAGGTACTTAAGCGACAAAAAGATCGTTGGTTGGTCAAGTGGAAAGGGTGGCCCGACAAGTACAATAGTTGGATTCGTAGTCAAGACGTTACGTCTCTCCAACCACCCCAGAGGAAAAGCCCACCCAAACGACAACTGAAGACTAAAGAGACAAGCCCACCCAAAAGACGACGTGACTAAACAATGACGTTGGTGCCCAACTCTTCGTTTTACGTGACGTTGATGAGTCATGCGAGTACCAAAGAGTTTCCTGGGAACAAGAGTCATCATTTCAGAAACCGATTGCCTAAACCCATCCGATTTGTGGGACGAGGATGGATGGTGGGTATGGTGAGTTTATCCTTACCCACCATTCCCGTGGTAGCGGAAGAAGGAGGCGTGGGCGATTCCCATCCTCTGTTGTACGTACGATGGCACGAACGGGTGTATGCCCAAGACGATCAAGGCAACGATCGATGGTGGCATCAACGTCGCGAACTCACTGTCTACGGGCGAGATATGAGAAAGGAATTGGCCTCGTCGACGGGATTGCACTTTTTTCATCAACTGGTGTACCGTTACGTGCAAGCCCGTGCCAAACAAACCGAACCCAAAAACAAATGGACCGAGGACAATGGCGTTAAATTATACCCGACGTTTGAATGGACGTCCGAAGGGGATTTGTTATTGAATACGACCAATGTGGATTACAAACGACAAGTAGCGCACGTGTCATGGGGCAGATCCTTGGCCCTGAGAATGGGATGGATTGAACAAGTGTCCCCCGGCCAGTATCGATTGGGTCCGAATCTCCTGCAAGAATTTCAAGGCATTTCCACCATTCCCACCCCGACGGATGTCCGCGATGCTGCCAACAAGCCCATCTTTTGGAAAGTGGAGGGGGATTATCTGAAATTGAGTCTATCGTGCCCTTGGCGGTTTGTGAATGTGAACAAGACCTTTCGTCCTTCGTTGGAATTTCCCTCCACGCGTCCTTTGCACGTGTATTGTGATGTAGGCACCAGCAGCATGGTAGGGGGCCGTATCACCGATCTCTTAAGAGAAATCAAGTACCAGCCACAAAACACCACCCACTTTGAACCTCGACATATTCAATATATCCCAGTACGCAACGAAGTGGTGGAAATCGTCGAAACCCAGATGGCCGAAACCAATGGGGATCTGGTGAAATTTGGCGAAGGCCATGCCCTCCTGACTCTCCACTTTAAAAGGGAAGTGGTGGTGTGAAGAACAAAGACAACATGTCGTTCTACGTGACGTTACCCAGTCATGCCAACCGACGTGAATTTCCCAACAACCAAGCCAATTCCTTCAAGATTCGTTTACCTCAACCGTTACAGCTCACGGGAGGGGGATGGCAAGTGGGGTTGAGTGCCATTTCCTTACCGGATGCTCGCGTCAATTTGTATCAGTTGGTGCAGAAAGATGGGTACATGATGTCGTCGATCTGGCAGCAAACCTATCCCAAACCGGGCGGCAAAGACGGGGAAATGATCACTCGCATGGGATACGCTCAAACGCTCATCAATGACATTCAACATTTGGATTGGGTGGTGGATGGGGTGAGTTTCATGAAAGCCACCATTGCTCACTTGGAACAACAACGCATGGAAACGGCGATTCAAGGTGGTCGGTTTGTCAACGATCAAGGCAAACACATGTACGCCAAGTTTCGTTGGGAAGGCGAGGATCTGCTCATCGACAACACCCATGTCTGTCATTGTGGCGACGACACGCCAGGCATTGACATCAATACCAAATTAGCTGTCAAGATGGGATGGTTACGTAAAATTAGCAGTGGATGGATCTTGGGACCCAACTTACAGCAAGACTTCATGGGGGATCAAATCCCCGACATGACCAAGAACAGCGCTTGGAAGGATATCACCGATAAGGATGGGAACCCGGTCTTTTGGACCGTTCGGTCTGGGTTACTGAATTATTTACAATTGAGTATGAGTTGTGGTTGGCGTTTCACCAACTTGAATGTAGCGTTTCGTGCCGTGGTGGGGGAACCCACCCGATCGTTGCACGTGTACTCTGACGTGGCAGGCAGTATGATGGTGGGCAATCGCGTGACCGATTTGTTACGTGAAATTCAATACAAGCGAGAAGCACGTGGCACCCTGTATTTTGAACCGTTGCACATTCATTACATGTCTCTTCGTAACGAGGTGGTGGAAATGATTCACGTTCAAGTGGCTGAAACGATTGGTGCCGGAGGAGACTTGGTCAAGTTTGGTGAAGGTCATACCATTGTCACGTTACACTTCAAAAAGACATAAAAAGGGAGTGGCCAAGGGAGTGTCCCAATGACAAGATGCCCAAGACAAGAGTGCGTCGAAGGAGACGAAGAAGAAGGCAACGAGGGGGTCTCTTGCCCCTGGCCGCCCTCATTCCAGCCTTGATTGCTGGAGGAAAAGCTGTGGCGTTGGGTGCTGCAAGTGGTGCCGCGAGTTACGGGGCTAAAAAAGGGTTGGAAGCCGCTTTTCGGAAAAAACGGCGATGACGGTATAAAAAGGGGATCACGTGAATCCCACACAAAAACGTTTATCCCTGGTGAAGAAGAAGACACCATGCGTGGGGGAAGTTTGACACGATTTCGAACCGACGAGTGGTATGATCAACAAGGCAAAGGAGTGATGACGGATCTGATGCGTGGGGGGTTGCAAGGTCTTATAAGGACGCGAAATCCTTTAAAATTGCCTAGTAATATCAAGAGAGGCTTGGAAACGGGTTTGACACGAGGTATCAAACGCAAAGCCGAAGACGTCCTTAAAAAGGAAATCACCAAACAAGCCAAGAAAGCGTTGAGTCATAAGAACGTGAAAGACGCCGTGCGTGTAGCCACTGCCTTATTTCCCAAACAAACCAAACGTGCACGTGATATTTTGGGAGTCTAATGGAACCCGTGCATTCACGACCTCGACGGATTCGTAGTAATCGAGGGTTGTCTCAATGGGGAGGACTGTATCCGTTTTGGAAACTCATGCCACGACGACAACGTGGTGGATGGTTAAGTCCCGAGGTGATGAGAGTCCCCGGGTTTGATTTGAGACAACGTTTAGCACGACGACGCTATAAAAACCCCTCACGACGACGACGGGGTACCACTCGACGACGTTAAACATGCCTGACGTGAGTACACAAACCGCCCCGGCTCACGAGCGTTCCGAAGGGACCGTCAACCCTGCCTTACGGATTTTCAAGGTGCCACCGACCGACATTAGCATCAATGCCTATCGCATGGTCACCATCCAACCCACCACCACGGGTATCAATCCCATGGAATTCATCATACCGGGATTGGACGATTTTGTGGATTTGGGACGCAGTTACTTTACCATGGAATTGAGTTTGAAAAAGGCGGCTGGCGGGAACTTGGTGGCCGCGGAGAAATTGTGGCCCGTCAACAATTTGGCCCATTCCATCATCAAACAAATTGACTTGCAGTTGAATGGTACGTTGATCAGTCCACAATCCGACACGTATCATTACAAAGCTTACCTGGAAACCTTGCTGAATTATGACCGAGAAGATGGCAAGACCGTGTTAGGACCCCAAGGCTGGTTCAATCAAGTGGATTTCCCACCCCAATGGACCGCCAACAACACAGACTCTGCCGGACCTGATGCTGCCTATACCGCTCTCAGTGCCAACCACAAAGGAGCCTTGGCCGCCATGGTAGCCGAAACCGCC